>OX451739.1:601933928-602481821 GCA_948472305.1 Vicia faba | reverse complement strand
ATATATATATATATATATATATATATATATATATATATATATATATATATATTTATATATACATATATATATATATATATATATATACATATATATATATATATATATATATATATATACATATATATATATATATATATATATATATATATATATTAGATATATATATATATATATATATATAGATATATATATATATATATATATATTAGATATATATATATATATATATATATATATATATATATATATATATATATATATATATATATATATATATATATATATATATATTAGATATGTTAGAATAAAAATATAAAATATTACACTTTTATTTTTATTATTAAATATACTTAATAAATATTTTTTCTAAATATATTTTATTTTTTACATATACTATTCTATTTTTATTGTATATAAATAAAATAATTAATATATTTACTTTCTTAAAGAAAATTAGGGTTTTACCCTTAACCAAATAAAATTAATCTTTTTATTTATTTATTTTTTTACATTAAATATTTTTACATACATAAATAAACAAAAACCTTTTTTTGCATAATTCATTTTATTTGATATATTTATTTTGTTTATCTAAATATTGTCCATTTAATATTTATGCCTTGGGATTCAATTTGGATGTAATAGTAAACTAGGGTTTATATTTCTTGTCAAATACATCCCCATTCAAGGATTGTACCCCCATTCCCATAATCATGTTGTAATAGCTTAGACTTTAAATTCTCGTATTTTATGCTTTTAATTATGCCATGATTAGAGATTAGGGTTTATATGCAAAAATCCAAAATCAACAAGTAGTTTGACCTAATCAAAGACAAAAATGCATGAGAATCAAACACAATGCACACTGCACCCCTAGGGTTACAATCTACTTGTTGCCTTAAAATGGGCCATGTTATGCATGTTGGGTACTTTGGTAAAACAAAAACAAAACAAAAGATCATAGTCCCTCGATGACGCTATCTTGGTTGCCTAAACAAAAAATGATCAAGTCCCTCAAAATTTGCCAAAAATACCTAACACAATTGCTATCATGATCTATACGATGACCCGCGCCTGTCCCATTTAACATCCTAACACAAGGTTGTTCACCAAATACAATGGTGAAATAACACTGTCAAAAGGGTTAAAAACATATAGGAAAGATCTTTGAGTAAAATAGGGTAGATAACTCTTAGTTACTTGATCAAAGCTTGCAAAAACATCCTTGCTATTTTCAAACACACTTCACAACACAATTTCAAAACAATTTCACAAATCAAACTTTCAAAACATTTAAATCTTTTCAAAAGACAAAAACACCTTTGTATACATTCAAACAAGAATCATTACAAAGGTTGCCACAACGATGGCCTCTTTTCAAAACATCTTTCAAACACACACAAAGCACCATTTCAAACAATTGAAAAGCAAAAGCAAGTGATCTAAACAAGTAACTAAGAGCCCATGGATAACCATGGATGAAAAGGGTGCTTACACCTTCCCTTTTCATAATCTACTCCCCGAACCCAAGAAAACATATCAAAGGTCTTTCATGTGCTTTTTGACCTTTCCTTAGGATAAAATAAAAAGTCGGTGGCGACTCTTGCTAAACCGAAACATTTGCGAACACAAAACGCAAAACCTCAAGTCAATTCTCCCACCGTATCACAGAACCGGCGACTCTGCTGGGGAAAACTTTAAAAGTGGAGTAACCTTAGGGTTTAGATCACCTTTGCATGCTTATCTTGTTTGCTTTAATTGCTTTACAATTGGTTCTATTGTTTGGGCTTGAAATCCTCTACCCGGATTTGGGAAACATTCATAGGTAAATAGCAATACGTTGTGGAAACTGTGCGGGGTATACCGACATGGTTGAAGCAATAGCAATATTAGTGCGACATATTTGTGAGTACGGGTAGCCTTTAAGTCAATCAAAGAGAATACGGGGCCACTGAGTGATGTCATGAAGCACTAATGAACTCTTAGAACCTTACTTGACCATCTCGGCCTTTATTAGGGGTAGTGAGATGACCGGCTTTGGTGCAGTTCGAAGTTGGTAGATACTCGATACTACACTCATTGAGGGTTGTTTTCTTGGAATATTTCGGTCGCCAGTTAAGTGGCTAAACTGAAACAATGAACACATAAAATAATCCAGTGATATTGAGCTCCTTAGAACTCGATTACTATTTATAGGACATGTTGAGCCAACTAACTTCAAGAGGGTACTTACCTATGAAACCTCATGCAAGCCTGAAACAAGGATCTTGTGTGATTTGCTTGTACATATGTTTGTGCATACATCATGAACATCATAAAGCATCATATGCATCCACTAACCATTTCAAGGGTTTGGATCTTCATCTTTGTTCTTGTTTTGTAGGTTATGGAATCACTCCGCAGGAAAATAATTTAGGTCAACCTTGTGAGAATCCCTCCTCAACTCAAGGAGCTTACTTCCAAGATTCCAGAGAATTCTCTGTTCAGTGAAAGACATGGTAGACTTCTCAACTTGGTCAACTCCAACATTGAAGAAGACATGGTGAAAGTTCTCTTCCAGTTCCTTGACCCCCTGCACCACTGTTTCACATTCCCTGATTACCAACTAGTACCTACTTTGGAGGAATTTTCTTAACTTATGAGGATTCCTATTCTCCATCAACTACCCGACAACGGTACAGAAAGAGAACCAAAGCCTGAAGATGTTGCTCAAGCCTTACACTTGCAACCATATGATATCAAAGGTCATTGGGAAACCATAAGTGGTGTCAAGGGTTTCTTGGCAAAGTTTCTGTTTGAGAAGGCACAAGACTGCTGGAATTCTCTAGATCTACAAGCTTTTGAGGAGATTGTAGCACTTCTCATCTATGGGTTGGTCTTGTTCCCAAATCCTGATCAGCTTATAGATGTGAATGCTGTCAAAATTTTCATGTCTCGGAATCCTATACCTACATTGCTTGGGGACATCCTACACTCATTTCACACACGAACAATGAGGAAAAGAGGTGTTCTCATGTGCTGTACTCCTCTCCTGGAAAGGTGGTTTATTTCTCACCTTCCCTAGTCAGTTTTGAAGAATGAGCAAGGTTTAAGGTGGTCACAACGATTGATGACCCTCACACATTCTGATGTTCATTGGTGTTCTCGGTCCAGAGAAAATGTCATCATCATCGATTATTGTGGATAATTCCCTAATGTCCCACTACTTGGCATTAGGGGAGGAATTACCTACAACCCCTGTTTAGCTCTGAGGCAGTTTGGGTATGCCCGGAGGGATGGCCCTCATGATATGCTGATTCCTGACTTGGTTTTTGACTTCGACAACGATGCGCAAGGACTTCGACAAAGGTTTATCCGAGCTTGGAGGATGCCCAACAAAATGGATAGTAAGACACTGGGACACAAGAATTCCATCCCCCTTGAGCCTTATCTCAAGTGGGTACGAACCCGCGCCCAGAGTCTTATGATGCCTTACCCTCACATTCTGCCTATGATCAAAGAGCCTGTTATGGAAGGAGAGGTTCCATACACCCTCCTGCATCCAGACATGCCAACATCATTGGAAGAATTACAAAAGAGTTGGATACAACTCAAGGAAGAACAAAATACTTTTGAAGCCAGCTTCTATGCCAGTGAGAAGAAGGTTTTGGAACTTAGCCGCCAACTTCATGAAGAGGAGACTCTCAACACTTACATCGTGCCAAAGAGGATGCGCAATGTCTTTTTACATTAAGAATTTTGTAATAATTTGCCCATGGGGCATTTATGTACTAACAAATTTCTTCTTATTAATATGACATGTGTTCTTTTTGTTTGCAACAAATTTGAATTTCTGAATCCTTGAATGCATTACATGAATAACATATCATTCATCATATGCATAAACAGGTCTTCACACCAGGTTTCCTTATCTTTCTGCTGTTTATTTCAGCAAGATGGATATAGAGCAGACGGTTAAAGATTTGCAAGCACAGAATTCGCAATTCCAATAACTCCTCATGACCTTAGCAAAGGGTCAAGAGGATCTTAAAGCACTGTTAGAGAAAGAGAAGGAACCAGAAAAGAAGAAAAAGAAAAGAATTGGTGTGGCCACTATGGGAAGAAGATTTGAGCATCAGGCTAGGAGAGTTCTGGAATTCCCCTCGACATCCGACGAAGGGGTTGGTAAAGGAAAGGGAGCTGCAATGCCCTCCGAGTCTGAAGCTGAAGAAGAAGAAGAGGAAGAGGATGAAGATTACTCCGAACAGCAGTACCCTCCAGCGGATGATAAGTATAAGAATCTTGAAGACCGACTAGCAGCCATGGAAGTGCAAAGGGTACTTGGGTTAGATTTCGAAGAACTAGAGTTGGTTGCTGGGATCGTCATTCCTCCCAAGTTCAAAGTACCTACATTTGCTAAATACGATGGTTTGTCCTATCCAAAGATGCATCTAAGGTCCTACGTCAGAAAGATCCAACCTCACTCTTCTGATAAGGATCTTTGGGTCCACTTTTTTCAAGATAGTTTGTCGGGTACGCAATTGGACTGGTTCTATCAACTTGAGAGATCTGATGTTCATAAATGGGATGATTTAGCTGCTGCATTCTACCGACAATACCAATACAACGCATATTTAGCGCCTACTCAACTACAGAGTATGGGTATGGCCTCTAATAAGGGATTCAAGGAGTATGCCCAGAAGTGGCGGGATTTGGCTGGAAGGGTGCAGCCACCATTGTCGGATAGAGAGCTGGTTGACATGTTTTTAGGGACCCTATCAGGTCCATTCTTCAATCACTTGATCGGGAGCTCATCTGCAGGGTTCACTGAATTAATTCTGACTGGTGAAAAGGTCGAAGCTGGCATTAAGAGCGGTAAAATTCAGAAGGATGCCTCCACTTCCACTACTATCAAGAAGACCTTCCCAGCCAAGAAGGAAGTTTCTGCTGTTCACACCCAGAGAAATCAGGGAAGAATGGAGCGCCGACCTGCAGTGGGGGCTGTGATGATCTAGAACTCCTCAACCGATCAACCTCGAAGCAGTCAACCTAGAGCTAACCAGCAAAGGGTAGAAAGGCCACAACGGCAGTTCACCCAGATCAATATGACACCGGCTCAAGTTCTTCCTCATCTGTTAAAGTTAAACCTTACCAACTTGAAAGAAGCACCGAAAAACCCAAATACCTCTTCTCTCTATTATCATTCAAATGCAAAATGTTCATACCACTCGGACAGTGTAGGGCATGATACCAACAACTGTTGGGCTCTTAAAAACAAGATCCAAGATTTGATAGATGCCAAGGAAGTAGAGTTTGATGCGCCCAAAAAACCTAATGTGATATCCGCTCCTATGCCAAAACATGGTCATAATGTCCATGCAATTATGGAAGATCTTCATGTTACCACTGTTGATGAATTAATGACTTTGTTGCCAATGATTAAAATGAATCTGTTGAAAGCCGAGATCTTCCTGAGATGTGAAAAAGACTGTTACTTCTGTTCAACTTTGCAATCTGACTGCCCACTGTTGAAATCAGGCATCCAACGCCTGATGGATACTTAAGAGATACTCTTTCAGAAAACTCCTGTTGTTACTATCACTCATGTTACTCCTGTTACCTTTGTTACTCCTATCAATGACATTGCTATAATCACCATTTCCGACAATCTTTCCAAGACCTGCAAAATGCCTGTTAAGATTACGCCTGATCCAAAGCTTGTACCGCTGAAGTTTACCATGCCGGGGCCTATCCCATATAAGTCCAACAAGACGATACCATGGAATTATAGAGGAGAGATCTTCTACCATGGTGTCAAGCAGATCGAATCAGTCCAAGAGAATTTTGATGAAGAAACTCCTGACATAGGGAATATTGTGGGGAAAAGTAAGATAACTCGTAGCGGAAGAATCTTCTCTCCGGAGATTGCTCCTCCACGGGCAGTCTTCGGACCCTCAAGTACTCCTATGCCTGTCAAGCTATCTGTGCGAAGTCCAGTTATTGAAGAAATTGATGCTCCCGAAGCTATACCCTCTGCCGTTACTGCTGATAAAGGCAAGGGGATCCAAGAAGCGCCTGTCAGGACGAAGGCTCAGACTTTGATTATCCCCGAGACCACCCAAAAGGAGATGGAGGATATTTTAAAGATGATTAAGAAGAGCGACTATGATGTCGTAGAGCAGCTGGGGCAAACCCCTTCAAAAATCTCTATGCTGGCTCTATTGCTTTGCTCTGAGGCTCATGCCAAAGCCTTGATCAAATTTCTGAATACGACACACGTGCCTCAAGAAACTTCTGCGGACCAGTTTCAAGAGTGCATGGCTAGCCTTACAGCCAACAATGGTCTTGGATTTTCTGATGCTGATTTGACCCCTAAGGGAAGAAAACATAATGATGCGCTGCATGTCTCGGTAGAGTGTAGAGGGACCACACTTGCTCATGTTTTGGTTGATATCGGTTCATCTTTAGATGTTCTACCAAAGAAAGCATTAGACAGATTAGACTATGAAGGTTTGACCCTAAAGCCCAGTAATATCATTGTTAGAGCCTTCGACGGTTCTAAGCGGATGGTTCACGGAGAGGTGGACATCCCAATTAAGGTGGGAACGGAAATTTTCAACTCTACATTTTATATGATGGACATCCGTCCTTCATATTCATGCTTATTGGGAAGGCCATGGATCCACAATGCTGGGGCAGTCACTTCTTCTCTACACCAGATGCTAAAGTACCCAGTCCAGGGTAAGATTATAACAGTTCATGGTGAGGAGGAGTATATGATAAGTCACCTTAACTCTTTCTGCTACGTGGAGTTAGATGGTGAATTCATAGAAACGCCTTTCCAACAATTTGAAGAGGTTTCTCCTGAAGTCTCGGTAGCAAAGACAACGACTGATGTGCCTATCATTACCAAGCCTGTGTCCCGGATGTCATCCCTTAAAGATGCGGAGGCTGTAATCAAGGAAGGAGGAAGTACAGTATAGGGTCAACTGCCTGATTTTCTTCACAAGACAGACAGGTTCGGATTGGGTTTTACTGCTGCTAGCCAGAAAGCTGTGCGTCACTCCCGGGCTGGAGGACCACCCTTAAAGATCACTCACCATGAAGTTCATGCTTTAGAAGATGATGATGAAGAAGGCAACATTGAAGATTGGATCTTTCCAACCATTGAAGGGGGACTAAACAACTGGGAGGCGAAAGACTTCGTTCCCATTACTTTCATCAATCAGTAATTTATCTTTTGAACATTTATGTTGGTCTGTAATAACTTTTAAACAATTCGTACACTCTTTTCTCCTTATGCCTTACCCGGGGCATATAGGTCCATTTGTAAGGATTTTGATTCTTCATTTTCATATGCCATTTTTAATGAATCATGGATGTTTTCATCTATAAACTTTTATGTTCATTTTCTTTCCTTTTACATTTTGTTTTGTTTAAGGATGGCTATCCCTTACACACACCCACACTCACAAAATGCAGGTACCCATCCACTCCGGATTCCATGGGTGACTATTTTGCTTTGGCCTTCAATGACTCTAAAGATTTGGTCAACCATGCCGAGTACGAAGGTGGTGAAGACTGTGAAGTGCCTGGAGAGTTAGCTAGACTTTTGCAACAAGAAGAAAGGGCTATTCTGCCCCATGAAGAGTTGTTAGAGACTATCAATTTAGGAACAGAGGAAGACATAAAAGAGGTTAAAGTGGGTGCCAACCTGGAGCCAAGTGTCAAAGAGAGCTTAGTTTAGCCGTTGAATGAATATGTTGAGATCTTTGCCTGGTCCTATGAAGACATGCCGAGACTAGATATAGATATTGTGGTTCACCGTCTCCCTACAAGAGAAGACTGTCCACCAATCAAACAGAAAGTCCACCGAATGAGGCCCGATATGTCTGAAAAGATCAAAGCTAAAGTGATGAAGCAGTTCAATGCTGGATTTCTGGCTGTTACTTCCTATCCACAATGGGTCGCTAACATTGTGTCCGTGCCTAAGAAGGACGGAAAAGTCAGAATCTGTGTGGACTACAGAGACTTAAATAAGGGTAGCCCTAAAGATGATTTTCCACTACCACACATTGACATCTTGGTTGACAACACAACTCAACACAAGGTATTCTCTTTCATGGACGGATTTTCTGGGTACAACCAAATCAAAATGGCCCCCGAAGACATGGAGAAGACTACTTTTGTTACGCAGTGGGGTACCTTCTTCTATAAAGTGATGCCATTCGGACTGAAGAATGCAGGGGCAACCTATCAGCGAGCCATGGTAGCTTTGTTTCATGACATGATACATCATGAGATCGAAGTCTACGTAGACGACATGATAGCCCATTCATAAACAGAAGAAGAACACCTCGACCATCTGCAAAAGCTGTTTGTTAGATTAAAGGAATATAAGCTCATACTGAATCCTAGCAAGTGCACTTTCGGAGTCAGGTCCAGTAAACTTTTGGGATTTATCGTCAGTAACAAAATTCATCAAAGTTGATCCTGCCAAAGTCAAAGCTATACAAGAAATGCCTGCCCCCCGCACTGAAAAGGAGGTCAGAGGTTTCTTGGGACGCTTAAACTACATTGCAAGGTTCATCTCTCACCTAACATCTACCTGTGAGCCAATCTTCAAGCTATTGAAGAAAGATCAGGTGGTTGAATGGAACAATGATTGTCAAGTTGCTTTTGATAAGATCAAGGAGTATTTGCTGGAGCCTCCCATCTTGATGTAACCCGTCGAAGGAAGACCTTTAATCATGTATCTGACTATTTTGGATAATTCAATGGGGTGCGTACTGGGCCAACATGACGAGTCTGGCCGAAAAGAGCATGCCATTTATTACCTTAGCAAAAAGTTTACCGACTGTGAAACTCGCTACTCACTGCTCGAGAAAACTTGTTGCGCTTTGGTATGGGCTGCTCGCCGGCTAAGGCAGTATATGTTGACACATACCACTTTGCTGATCTCTAAAATGGATCCGATCAAGTACATTTTCGAGAAGCCCGCTTGTCATACCCCAAATTTTGACCTAAGATCCCTGCTTCATCAGCATCATTTTCCATACACATCAAGGTCACATAATATGGTGGGTTTTGAACGTTTCGCTGTCGATGCTTTGACTGTGTAGAGATTATCGAGTGTTGTGAGCATTTTTATGAATGACTAACCACTAATCAAGCACGAAGTGCATGTTTTGCTGTTTTATTTTCATGTGCAGAAAATAGGTCTGAAAGAAGAGCATTAGACGTTGTACGTCGATCAGGATTTTGATTCTCAACAGAAATGCTGTCGTTCGTTAATTTCCAAAAGACTGGTTCATCAAAGAATTTCAGAGAATTGTGCGTTTATTTCCACACTCTGTCCAGCAAATGGTCTCCATTTTATCCGAATATTTTTTTCAGGAAGGACAGTTAAAATTCTACCGGCTTTGGTTCATGTGTGTTTCACATTGTTCTAAAATACAAGAAAAACAGGTTATACCGTCATTTTCGATTTCTTGGACCAAAAGTCATCTGCAAATTTTCTCACGACGCGAATTGAATTTCGCCGAAATGGGATAATTAAATTCAAAACCGTTCTTGAAGAATTTATTCGGAATATTCAGAATATTTGGAATTTTCTTCATTTTGAATCCAAGTGATAATTAAAGAGGAGCTATTCAAGAGATTTCATCCAAGAATATTCATTTATCACATGGAATATTTATCCAAGATTATTTTTGTGATTATTTTGGAAGATCTACACCATGGTTATTTAAATACATTGAAGTATTATTTTAAGAAGTTAGTGGGGAATTCTATTTAATTACATGAGGAATTTTATTTGATTACAAATTAATCCATGTGATTTATTTGGATTTCTATTACAAGAATGCAAGATTAAAGTCCAAGACTTGCATTATTATTTATTCAACATTCAACAATTCATCCAAGTATTATTCAATTATTTCCCAAATTTAAATGGAAGATCTTGAATTTTTATCAAGATATATCAAGATTCATGTTTATGTGAAGATTCAAGATTATTCATAACTCTCAAAGAGTGGAAATATATTGAAGAATGCATATTTATTCAATGTTACAATTTATTGGAGTTTATTACAAAGTTGCAAGAAGCTACAAGTTTATACAAGATTTATTTTCAACATAAAAAATTCAGCAAAGTGCTAGTGCAGCCCATGTTTGCAACCTTTATTCAAGCCCATTTTGTTATATTTTTATTGGTCAAATAATGCTCCAAATAACCTAAAAAAAATAGCAAAGAGAAATGTTGTAAAAATGTTACAAAATAGTAAAAAAACAGCAACATACAGCAGCTCCAAGTGCTGCCAAAAACCTGCTCCAACCTGCATCAAGGTAGCAGCAATTTGTATCAAAATTGCTAAAGTAATTTGTGAGAACAAAGAATAGAAACAGCTTGCCAAAACAGTTCAAATTTCTACTATTTTTTCCCTCTCAAATCCCACATACTCCACTATAAATAAGAGCTTTTGTCAACACAAAGAGGGAGAAGAAAAAATTCAACAGTTAAAGAAAACAGAAAATTGGTGTTGTTATAGAAAATTCAGCAAGTAAGAAAAACCAGAAAAAATAGAGTGTTGTTCTAAAATTTTCAGCAAGAGTGAAAACAGAAAATTAGTGTTGTGCTAAGAAAAATCCAGCAAGGAGAAAAGATAGCAAATTCAAGGAAGCTTACCATTTTTTTAGAAGCCCCATCGGAGAGGCTCTGATAGGTATATTCTTTTTCTCCTCTCTATCTACTGTTTCTCTACTGTTGCATATGTTCATGCTTGAATCACTTGCTGTACCATTTTTCTTTGCCATGCAATATTTTGCCTTGCCATTCTTTTCATTGTTGTACTATATTTAAGTTGAGTTTGCTGCATAATTGTTAGCATATTTAAACATGTTAGTATTCATAATATTGGTAATAATAACAAGTATAATAAAAAGCTTACTTCTTCCGTCACATAATACCGATTTATCGCTTGCTGCCCACAAACACCTTTGCTGTCCCAAATATTTTTGTTGTCCCAAATATTTTTGCTGTCCAAAATATTTTTGCTGTCCAAAACATTTTGCTGTCCAAAATATCTTTGCTGTCCAGAATATTTTTGCTGTCCAGAACATTTTGCTATCCAAAATATTTTTTTTTGCTGTCCAAAAACTTGGTTATCCTTTTTGCTTTACAAATCTCAAAGTCCACAAACACTTGTTGTTACAATATCCAAAAAATATTTTGTTACAAATATCCAAAAATATTCTGCTTTTCTAATATCAAATATCCAAAAAAATATGTTGCTGTTACATTATTTAAAAATATATTGCTGTTCCAATATTTTAAAAAAATATGTTGCTGTTACAAATATTAAAAAAATATATTGTTGTTCTTAATATTTAAAAAAAAAACCATTTTGTTCTTAATATTTAAAAAAAACTATTTTGTTCTTAATATTTTAAAAAAACCATTTTGTTCTTAATATTAAAAAAAAACTATTTTGTTCTTAATATTTAAAAAAAAAACTATTTTGTTCTTAAAAAACCATTTGTTTTTTTAGATCCAGAAAACCCACTTAACCTGTACCAAAATCCAAACCGTAAAACTGTAAACCAATTGTAAATCTAAATAAGAAAAAACCAATTCAAAAGAAAGAGCACTTTCCCTCTTCCTCTTCACGCACTAATCGCCAACGTGCTTCACGTGAAAAATTCTTTTTTCCGTTTTTTTTCTTCTGTGCGCGCTTGAACAGCTTCTTGCCATGGGTTTTCCCGACGAGTTATCCGCCCAAGCCTTAGCTGCCACTGGAGATAAATCCACCGTCAAAGCCACCAAATGGATTTTTCACTCACAAACCCGTTACCACCACAGCCCTTTGATTCACAACAACAACCACCAAAGTAACAATAAAGAGAAGGTTCGGATATGTAACAATAGAGAAGAGTTTCGAATCTGTAGAGAAAGGAAGAAAGAGTCTTTTCTGTAAGAGAGAAAGAGGATGTTCCATGGAAGAGAGAGAAGGCAGATCTGTTTTTTTAAAGAGAGAAGAAGAGAGTTTGCTACGAGTTGATATGCGTGATAGAGGGAAACTTCAGATCTGTATAGAGAGAGGAAGAAAGAAGGTTGTTGCGTGAGAAAGAGAGAGACGAAGGTGGATCGGTGTGAGAGAGAGGAAAGGAAGTGACGTTGAAGAGAAGTCCCATTTTTTATTTTACTTTTTTCGTTTAACAGTAAGCAGCATTGAATAGAACTTTTTAAATAATAATAATAATATAATAATTCCTCCTTTTCCTCTTCCCAATAAACATAATATTTTTGTTTCTCCTTCCCTATGCAACAGCAGGCGCCGCGCATCCCTTTGCCCACTAGTGTTCTTTGTTTTTTTGTTCCTCTCATGCTTGACCCGGATGGCCCATTGTGCCTGTTTTTAGTCCATTTTCAATTTCATTTTTTTTCCTTATGTTTTTATTAACTTATGCTAATTAATGAATAATAGTACAATTCAATTGGTAAAAGGTGTTAACAGCAATCTAAGAGGTCCTGTGTTCAAGTCTTTGTTGGGTCATTTTTTCTTTTCTATCTTTTATTCTTTTGGCCATATTATTTAACATACTTAATATTATTAATTTAGTTTGCTGTATAATTATTAATTATTATAAAAAACACATAAAAATGCTAATTAAAATTCATCTTTATTTATTTTTGTCAACATACTATTTAATTCTTATTTTTATTTTGTGTTGTTGTTTATTTAATTATTCAAAAATACATGTTTCATGATTTAATTTTTGTTATGTGTTTAATTATTAAAATCTATGATTTCGTAATTTTAATCTTCATGTACTTTTGCTTATTTATTTAATCGTTAAAATGTATGCTAGTATGATTTAATTTCATTAGTTAATTGTTCATTTGTAAATTTAATTAATTGATCGTTAATCTTCGTATCTTTCGTTCGTCTCAATCCAAGGGAATCGTTTAAATTTTTGTCGACTTCATGTCATCAACACATAGCGCGAATACCCTCATTCATCTTCCGTTTATTATTTTGTTAAAAACTTAAGATAATTTTCTCAAATATTCAATTTTTCAAAACTCATGCCTTTTAAGTCAAAACTTCGACGTTAGGTCGTCGTATCTTCAAAAAACTCGTCCACACCCATTTTTGCCAAACAATTTATTTTTAATCAAACAAACTTTTTATTTTATTTTTATAAACAGATATTTCAAAAGGTTCCTATAGAATACTATAGATACATTGGATGCTAATACCTTCCCATTGTATAACCAACCCCCGAACTCTAGACCTCTTTTCAAAACGCCTTGTATTTTCATTACTTTTAAAGTATTATTTTACATTGCATACTTTAGGGTTTTATTTCGCTCTTTTCCCTTTTTCCTTGGAAATAATAAAGCGCGGTGGCGACTCTTGATTTTGTGAGACGAGTTAATTAATAGCTCGATCTTCGATTTACCCCGCTACATTTTTTATCGCTACAGAAATGGCCACTCTGCTGGGGACAGATTGACCTCATGCTGGTCCATCCCTAAGTGGGTTAAGCCTAGTTTGTTTTATCTGTTTTATTATTATTTGATGTGTTTGATTATGTGTTTATATTGGGGTTTTTGGTTTTTTTGCAAAGGAAGAATCTTATACCCGGATTAAGTTACACTTAAGAATAGGACGGGTGGTATAGTCATGTTAACTCTGAGGGAGTAATCCCGAAGAAGGAGGCATGAAATCCCCCACTCAGTGGAAGGCCCTTTTGAACGTAGTATTTGTTTACCGAGTAATCGGGAAGACATTATTATTTTCGACCTGGGAGCCAGAGAAGCTGAGAACCGTAAAACCCTAACCCATCTTGGCCTTTTAGGTGTAGCGCGGAGACTATAACGAAGTAATCCAGAAGTAGTTGTCATGCGATGCTACACTCGGATGAGTTTTTCTTGAGAATATTGCTAATTATTGAGTAATCAAGACGTTGGTAATATCCGAAGGAGGAATGTAGACTCCGGGAATTCTTAGAACCTTGTCTTGCAGGTGTGATTAAACCGTTAGTACATACCCTGGGTGGGCTTTACCTTTGACTCCATGCTCGAAGCGTTGAACCTTTGAACCCCATATTTATGAACTTGTGTGTAACTGTTGCATTATCATTCATCTATGCATCCATCAACATTTTTTGTAAAAACTTGTTTGTCAAGGAACTTAAGAATGATTTTTGCAGACATCTCAGGTACCGTTATTATGGAGTTTGGAAGAAGAAACACTCGAAGTTATAGTTTTAAGGAGCCCGAGATTGAAGAACTGAAGAGTTTGATTCTTAAGATCGAGAACCCGACGGAGTTTCAGAAGAAATATGGGTCCCTTATACCTCTCATGAAGCATAAGATGAAGGAAGGCATCCTTAGTACGCTGGTCCAATTCTACGATCCTTTGTATCGATGCTTCACCTTTCCGGATTACCAGTTAATGCCCACCCTAGAAGAGTACTCCTACATACTTGGTTTGCCGATCACCAACTGTGTTCCTTTTTCTGGCTTAGAACAGGAACCCAAATCTCACGAGATAGCGACCATCACCCACTTGAGGAAGTCAGAGATAGAGAAGAACATGACTACCAAAGGGGGAATCCGAGGCTTATCTGCGCAGTTTTTGTTGAAGAAAGCTTGTCATTTCGCTGAGATAAAAGATACTATTGCCTTTGAATACGTTTTTGCTTTACTCGCTTATGGCATATTCTTGTTTCCTAACGTTGATAAGTTTGTGGATATCAACACCATCATAATTTTCTTGATTGGAAATACAGTCCCTACGCTGCTAGGAGATACCTACTACTCTATCCACCTTCGAAACTCTTATCAAGGAGGGATGATTATTTGTTGTGCACCGTTGTTGTATCAGTGGTATGTTTCTCATCTACCTAGGTCTGATGTTTTCTGGGATCTCGAGAAGGAGCCGTGATGGGCGCCAAAAATTATGGCTCTCACTCATTTCGACATTGATTGGTATAATCGAGCTTACTATGACGTGAAGATCATTGATAGCTGTGGTGCTTTTCCTAACGTGCCCCTTCTTGGTACAAAAGGAGGAATTAATTATAATCCTGTTCTCGCGCGCCGTCAGTTTGGATACCCGATGAGGGACAAGCCGAACAACATCCATGTGAGTGGTTTCTTTCTACAGGAAGGATAAGATCACCAGGCAGCTAAGAAGGAGATTGAAGGAGCTTAGCGTCACATCCATAGGAAAGGGAGAGACATGTTAGGACAGAGAGGTGCTGTTTCTTTGGAGCCTTACCTACGGTGGGTTCGTGCTAGGGCTTGTGCTCTCAAGATGCCCTATAAACCCGAGAAACCTTTATTCCCTACTGTTGCATCATCATCTATTGATATCCCTATCGAGAACATGGGAGAATACCAAGGAAATCTAGCTAGGATGAAGTCCGAGAGAGATGCTTGGAAAGAAAAGTATAATATGTCAGAATACGAGAATCGGGTCCTGCCTCGACAACTAAAGGAAATGGAAGATTTTATATTTATTCAAGACGGCTGGTTCATTGATCATGATGAGAAGCTTCGTCAAAAGGATGCATTACTGAAGAAATATGCAAGTGAAAGGAAGAGAAAGAAGGAAGATTCGGTAAGCGTTGCTTTTGTTCCTAATCCACAAAAGGAAATCATTGATCGACTGGTAGCTGAGAAGAAAGAGATGGAAGACTTTTATGAAGAGAAGATCAGGAAGCTCCAGTTACAGTTGGCATTTGGTCCTTCATCTGATGATTCTGAGTGATCTTTAGTTCTTAGTTTTATTTTTACTAATGTCATTTTGTAAAACTCTGTAAAAGGGCTTCATGTTCTGAAGTTGTAATTTACTACTTTTATTATGGGCTTCATGTTCCAAAGTTGTAATTTACCGCTTTTTATTATTAGGTTGTTGTTCCAAATTTGTAATTTATCGCTTTTTATTATTAGGTTGTTGTTCCAAAGTTGTAATTTATTGTTTTGTCGTTCCAAAGTTGTAAGTTGTAATTTACCACTTTTGATTAATGAAATGAGTTTTTGTTATTCCAAATTCCTTTACCACTGATGTGTGCAAAATTACCGAAGTTCCTTGAAAAAACTATCAAAATGAACGATCATCTGCATCGCATATCATGCATCATCCAACATTCCGTTTCACATGTTTTCTAGAGTCTTATCCTTGTTTCTTTTTCCACTCCGATAGATTGTCAAGCTGTGTCATTGGTACGATACCCGAGCCAATCGTCAGAGGAAGATGGAAGATCTGGAACAGGAAAACCACGAGCTTCGCGAGGAGGTTGCTACCCTTCGTGTCAGAATGGAAAAGTTAACTGCACTAGTGGAAAGTTTGATGGCTGCTCAGAATCAGCCATCGACTGCAGCTGCTGAGATTCAGACTTCAACTACCGTGGTTTCTGAGATTGTCACCGTTCCAAGATCTGTGACTCAAATCAACTCTCCGCTTCAACATCAGATGCCAAAAGGTTTTCCGTGGGGAATTCCTTACAACTTCATGCCAGAAGGGTATCAGCCTGCCGTACAACCTTTGGTTCAACCTACTGTATCCTTTCCTCAACCAGAGACAACTACTGTGCCGCCTGTAATTCCGTCTGTGGCACCTTTCCCTCAACCGGTGATGACAACTGCCATTCCTGTGGTTCATTCTATGCCATACATGAATGAACCTACTTATCATGTTAAGCCTGCTGAAAATCTGGGTCTTTTCGATAGAATGGAAGAATTTCAAGACCAGTTTCAAGAGATGCAGAGGGAGATCAGAGCACTGAAAGGAAAAGATTTGTTTGGAAAGAATGCTCATGACCTGTGTTTAGTTCCAAATGTAAAGATTCCAGCCAAATTCAAAGTTCCGGACTTTGAAAGGTATAAAGGTGATTCGTGTCCGCGGAGTCATTTAACTATGTATGTAAGAAAGATGTCCACATATTCTGATGATCATAATTTGTTAATTCACTACTTTCAAGACAGTTTGACGGGTGTTGCTCTAAAGTGGTATATGGGTTTGGATAGCACCCGAATCTGTAATTTCAACGATCTTAGTGAAGCTTTTGTTCGCCAGTATAAGTACAACGTCGACATGGCGCCGGATAGAAATCAACTCCGGGCGATGTCCCAAAAAGACAGAGAGTCCTTTAAAGAATATGCCCAGAGGTGGCGCGAGATTGCTGCTCAGATTTATCCCCCTCTTGAGGAGAAGGAAATGACAAAGATATTCCTAAAGACTTTAGGTTCCTTTTATTATGAAAGAATGATTGCGAGCGCACCCAGTGCTTTCACCGAGATGGTAAGTATGGGCATGCGGTTGGAAGAAGGGATTCGTGAGGGACGTTTGGTTAAGGAAGGAAGTCCATCTAGCAGTATCATGAAGTTTGGAAGTGTTTTCCCTAAAAGGAAAGAACAAGATGTCAGTGTAATTTTCCCTGGGAGACCAAGGAGAGGCTATTCACATGTTGTGACAGTCACTCCGGCTGTCCGCCCAACAATGGTGACCCTAACTCATCAAACCCCACCAACTCAGCAACGACCATTTCAACAGCAGCCTCGACAACAGGCTTATAAATTTAATAACCAGAATCGTTCACCAAGGAAACCGCAATTCGATGCCATTCCCATGACTTACACTGAGTTGCTCCCCGCTCTGATCATAAAAAACCTCATAACGACAAAGCCTCTTCCTGTCGCACCGAATAATACTTCTCTGTGGTACAAGGCAGATCAGTTCTATGAGTATCATCAAGGGTCGCCGGGGCACAACATTGAAAATTGCTTTGCTCTAAAGGCAGATGTGCAGAGGTTGATTAAGAACGGTATCTTGTCTTTCAAGGATGTTAACCCGAATGTTAGAGATAATCCTTTGCCTCGACATTGGGCAGCATCATTGAATATGGTGGAAGGTTGTCCGGGAAAGTTTCGAGTTTTTCAAGTTGAACACATAAGAGATTCGTTGATCAGGTTACATCAGAGCTTAAGAAGACTTGATTTTTTTAGGCATTATCATGATTATGATGTTTGTGAATTTTGTTCAAGAGAAGTCGATTGCCCTATTGTGAAGGAGGATATTCAAAAATCGTTAGACCAGAGGGTTATCACTATTACATATGACAGAGATCCAGTGGATGAAGTGAATGTTATAATACCACAATTCAACTTGCCTAAACCAGTAGAGCTTGTTTATGACAGTCAGACTGCACCTGTTTCTCCTTTGATCATTTGTCCACCTGGTCCTGTGCCTTACAATTCAGACCAAGCTATATCGTATAATTATAATGCCACAATGATTGAGAATGGGGTAGAAGTCCCTATAATGCCATCTTTTGTTAACATCGCTGATGTGAGCAGAGTTACGAGAAGCGGGCGTATCTTTGCGGCAGTACCTTTGAAGAGACCAGAAGTTCAAGTCAGGAGGCCCATATCGGCAAAATTTCCAGCGAGAAATGTTGAACCCGGGGTTGAGGTAGGCCGATCCAATGAACCTATCCCATACCCCGATGATGATGAGATTCTGAAGCTCATCAAGAGAAGTGAATATAAGATTGTGGACCAACTATTGCAAACTCCTTCCAAGATTTCTTTGCTTGCTTTACTGAGAGATTCTGGTGCCCATAGAGAAGCCTTGATGAAAGTCTTGGACCAGGCATTCATAGATCATGATGTGACGGTTGACCGATTTGATGGAATTGTGGGAAATATTACTTCGTGTAACAATCTTGGTTTCAGCGATGAAGAGCTTCCAGAGGAGGGAAGGAACCATAATATGGCTTTACATATCTCAATAAGTTGTGGAAATGATACTTTATCAAGTGTGCTGGTAGATACAGGTTCGTCGTTAAATGTCATGCCCAAGACTACATTATCTCGACTTTCATATTAGGTGCCCCTATGAGACCTAGTGGGGTAATTGTCAAAGCGTTTGATGGTTCTAGGAAGACTGTCATTGGTGAAGTGAATCTTCCTATAATAATTGGTCCTCATAATTTTCAGATCACTTTTCAAGTAATGGATATTCGTGCCGCCTACAGTTGCCTATTGGGTCGTCCATGGATCCATGATGCAGGGGCAGTTACTTCCACGCTCCATCAGAGATTGAAGTTTGTAAGGAATGGAAAGCTGGTAATGATTGGTGGAGAGGAGACTATGGTGGTAAGCCATTTGTCATCTTTCTCATTTATTGATGCTGATGAGGATGTTGGAACCCAATTCCAAGCTCTATATGTTGCTAATAATGAAGTGAAGAAGAAAGGGACATCTATTTCTTCTTTTGAGGATGCGCGACGAGTGGTTGAGAGTGGTTCGGCTGAAGGTTGGGGCCAGGTGTTGACTTTTCCTGAGAACAAGTCTGGAGAAGGTCTTGGTTTTCATCCAGTGTCTACAAGAGTTAAGCAGGATACATTTACCCGTCCGATACAAGAGGTTTTCCAAAGCGTAGGTTTTATCCATCCGACTCCTCCTGAAGTTGATGCTATAATAGGAGACGATTCTGAAGAGGATTTACCCGACTTTGTAACGCATGGAGTGGTTTGCCAGAACTGGATTGTTGTTGATGTTCCTGTTGTGATGCACATTTCTGAGTAATGTTTTGTTTATTTTTGAAAAACAAAACTTTCGCTCTGCCCAAGGCGAAAAAGTATTTGTGTCGGGCTATGTGGAAAATAAATCCTTTTGCTCTGCCCAAGGCAAAAGAGAAGATTTCTGGGCTCTTTGTTTCATGTATTGCCAATCATGAATAAAAATGTTATTTTGTCCACTACTATTTTATTTTTCACTTTTTCTGGGAAATAGTAATGAAAATTAATTGGTAGTAATAGGAAAGTATAATAATCTTTTGTTTTATTTGTACAACTTTCATATTAATCGATTTCTAAAATAAAGCATAATCATATGTGCAGATTAATCCATGACTTAACCATTGAAAAAATGACCCTACGCCCCCTCCCAACTTTGAATTCCCTGTGTTCAGAGTCGATGAAGAAGATAGTGAAGAGATTCCTGATGAAATATCCCGTTTACTTGAGCCCGATGAAAAGACTATTCAGCCGTTTGAAGAGCCTATAGAGGTGATCAATTTGGGTAATGAAGAAGATAAAAAGGAAATCAAGGTCGGAGCATTGCTTATCCCAGAGGTCAAAGAGAAAATGTTGGAACTTCTCAGAGAATATGTTGATGTGTTTGCTTGGTCCTACTAAGACATGCTAGGTTTGGATAACAATATTGTGGATCATCGTTTACCGTTGAGACCTGAATGTCCGCCGATTAAGCAAAAGTTGAGAAGGACTCGTCCTGATATGGCTGACAAGATCAAAGAAGAAGTTCAAAAGCAAATTAATGCAGGTTTCCTTGTTACATCGGTCTATCCTCAATGGTTAGCCAATATAGTGCCTGTTGCTAAGAAGGATGGCAAAGTTCGGATGTGTGTAGATTATAGAGATCTGAATAGAGCTAGCCCAAAGGATGATTTTCCCTTACCACACATTGACGTATTGGTCGATAGTACTGCAAAGTTCAAAGTATTTTCTTTCATGGATGGTTTCTCTGGTTATAATCAAATCAAGATGGCACCAGAAGATATGGAGAAGGCAACTTTCATTACACCTTGGGGAACATTTTGTTATTGGGTAATGCCGTTTGGTTTGAGGAATGCTGGTGCAACATACCAAAGGGCCATGACTACCTTGTTCCATGATATCATGCATAAAGAGATAGAAGTGTATGTAGATGACATGATTGCCAAATCAAAAACAGAAGAAGATCATTTGGAACATTTATTGAAATTATTCCAGCGTTTGAGAAAGTATAAACTCCGTCTGAATCCCAACAAGTGCACTTTTGGTGTTCGTTCTGGAAGACTTCTGGGTTTCATTGTCAGTCAGAGAGGTATTGAGGTAGATCCTGATAAAGTCAAAGCTATTCGGGAGATGCCCGCACCCAAGACGGAAAAATAAGTAAGAGGATTCCTTGGGAGACTGAACTATATTTCTAGATTTATATCTCATATGACTGCTACCTGTGGGCCAATTTTCAAGCTTCTCCGAAAGAACCAAGGATGTGTGTGGACAAAAGATTGTCAGAAAGCTTTTGATAGCATCAAAGAATATTTACTCGAACCCCCCATTTTGATTCCTCCGGTGGAAGGAAGACCTTTGACTATGTACCTGACTATATTGGAAGATTCCATGGGATGTGTGCTTGGTCAACAAGATGAGACTGGAAGAAAGGAGCATGCCATATATTATCTGAGTAATAAATTCACAGATTATGAGTCTCGGTACTCAATGCTTGAGAAGACCTGTTGTGCTTTAGCTTGGGATGCTCGCCGTCTGCGCCAGTATATGATTAACCATACCACTTGGTTGATCTCCAAAATGGATCCGATCAAGTATATCTTTGAGAAACCCATCTTATCTGGAAGAATAGCCCGTTGACAGATGTTGCTATATGAATATGACATTGAGTATCACACTCAGAAAGCAATCAAAGGGAGTATTTTAGCCGACCATTTGGCTCACCAACCAATTGACGATTATCAATCCATCAAGTTTGATTTCCCAGATGAAAATGTTATGTACTTGAAAGCCAAAGATTATGAGGAGCCATTACCTAAAGAAGGACCTGATCTCGAATCCAATTGGGGTTTGATATTTGACGTAGCTGTGAATTCTTATGGAAATGGAGTTGGGGAAATCATCGTCACTCCCCGAGGTACTCATATCCCGTTCACGGCGAGATTGAAGTTTGACTGCACGAACAACATTGCTGAATATGAGGCATGTATTATGGGTCTCGAAGAAGCAGTGGATCTAAGGATTAAGATTCTTGATATATACGGAGACTCGGCATTAGTAATTAATCAAATCAAAGGAGAATAGGAGACTCGTCATCCTGGTTTGATCCCTTACAGAGATTATGCTAGAAGATTGTTAACTTTCTTCAACAAAGTGGAATTACATCATATCCCTAGAGATGAAAACCAAATGGCTGATGCTTTGGCTACTTTGTCTTCAATGTTTCAAGTGAATGGTTGGAATGATGTGCCTACAATCAGAGTTATGCGCCTCGACAGACCTGCTCATGTGTTCTCAGTAGAAGAGGTCACCGACGACAAACCTTGGTTCTATGACATTAAACGTGTTTTTCAAACTCAAGAGTACCCGCCTGGGGCATCCAATAAAGATAGGAAGACGTTGAGGAGATTGGAAAGTAGTTTCTTCCTCAATGAAGAAGTGTTATATAAGAGGAATTACGACATGGTCTTGCTCAGATGTGTAGACAGACATGAAGCAGACATGCTGATGCAAGAAGTACATGAAGGATCTTTTGGCACTCATGCCAAAGGACATGCAATGGCTAAAAAGATGTTGAGAGCTGGTTACTATTGGATGACGATGGAATCTGATTGTTGCAAATATGTGAATAAATGTCATAAATGCCAAATTTATGCGGACAAGATACATGTGCCACCGACCCTCCTCAACGTTATCTCTTCACATTGGCCTTTCTCTATGTGGGGCATTGACATGATTGGAAGGGCTGAACCCAAAGCTTCAAATGGTCATTGTTTCATCTTGGTAGCGATTGATTATTTTATTAAATGGGTGGAAGCAACATCTTATGCTAATGTAACCGGACAGGTGGTAGTCAGATTTATCAAGAATCAGATCATTTGTCGATACGGCATCCCGAGCAAGATCATCACCGATAATGGTTCGAATTTGAATAACAAGATGATGAAAGAGCTTTGTGAAGAGTTCAAGATCGAACATCATAATTCTTCTCCCTACAGGCCGAAGATGAATGGGGCTGTTGAAGCTGCTAACAAGAACATCAAAAAGATTGTCCAGAAGATGGTGGTAACTTATAAAGATTAGTATGAAATGCTTCCATTTGCTTTACATGGATACCGTGCTTCAGTTTGAACTTCTACAGGCGCAACCCCATTTTCCCTAGTTTATGGCATGGAAGCAGTGCTCCCCGTGGAGGTTGAGATCCTGTCTATGAGAGTTTTGATGGAAGCTAAACTTTCTGAGGCTGAATGGTGTCAAAGTAGATATGATCAGTTGAATTTAATTGAAGAAAAGAGATTGAAAGTGTTGTGTCACGGTCAACTATATCAGCAGAGAATGAAGAAGGATTTTGATAAGAAGGTTCGACCATGCGAGTTCAGAGAAGGTGACCTCGTGCTCAAGAAGATATTATCTTTCCGACCTGATTCTAGGGGCAAGTGGGCTCCGAATTATGAAGGACTGTATGTTGTTAAGAAGGTTTTCTCTGGAGGTGCCATGATTCTCACAAATATGGATGGTGAAGAACTCCCGCGCTCCGTGAACGCCGATGCAGTCAAGAAGTATTTTGCCTAGGTTTGAGTTGACAGTTCGCTAAGTTAAAAACCCAAAAGGGCGGCTTAGGCAGGCTTTTGGTCAGACCAGTCTTGGCATTTGAGCACATTTCGGAATTCAAAGTTGTTAGGGAGAATAAGGATCATTGTTTTTGTGTAACCTTTTTCTTTCATGTACTATTTCCCAAATTTTTTTGTAAACCATTGGAGTCGCGTTGTTAGCGAACTACCATCTTATTAATGAAATTTGAGCATTTATCTTTTTGTGGGCAAAATTTCAGCTTTTACGACAATATTTGAAACAAAGTTATTCAACGCATTCCTATTTTTAAATATGTTATTGAATACTGAAAGGAATATTAACAGTTGTTCCGAGGATGGTTAAGCCATGAAATGAAAAAAAATACAGTAATTGATCCTTGCATGATGAACATGTTTTTCTTTCAAAATCGTCATGAGGTGTTGGTTGTGTAAACTTGCGTTTCTAGTGGTACTAAACTTGGTGACTCCCCAACAATTCCGGTTGAGCTTTGTTTCAGTTATCTTTATTTGAGCAAATTTCTGAAGTGTGGTACGCTTTATATCATGTCAGTGGTCTATTGGTGATTAGAAGATTGGATTTGAATACTTTTCTCCCAGAAGACTTGAGCCTTGTAGCGTGATACGCTTTGACGTTGCTTGTTGGTTCCAGTTCCAATTATTTTCTGTCTTTTTAAGATTGGCCGAGCATCTATTATTTCGTGATATCTTATCATCTTCAAGATATTCCATCTGTTTGTTTTGTCAGCATAACATTCATTTACTCATTTACACTTATATCACGCATACACATTCACATTTGTCGTTGGTTTTGGGTCGTTTACCTTGTTTATGTTTATTCAGACAACGTACATGTTTCTTTCCAAGTAGAATGTTAACTTAGGCATAAAATGTGCTTCCTTTCTAAATTCCCCAACTGAGCTAATCCTCGTGGATGAATTTTTGATTTAGCCTTCCTTGTCCATTTCTGGATAGGATGAATCCCCAATTGAGTTATTTTCTCATTGGGTGGAGTCTTGTTTGACTGTCTTCTCTCTGGTTTATTCCTGGAGGGAGTTTTTGTCTTATGCATAGGCTATCTCGTGGTTTTCTCCAAGCTAAACAACCTAGATGAATGTTGCATTTATTTTGCGCATTTAAGTATCTGATCTCCTCAGGAAGGATCTATTCATGGTTCCCTTTGAAGAAGAATTTTATTCTCTGGCAGTGTTATCGCAACTTTCTTCTGAAATATTTTTGGAAAACGGCAAGCGGCGGTCTCTTCATGAGCAACTTGTACATTATAGACATCGTTATAAAACGACAAGCGGCGGTCTCTTCATGAGCAACTTGTGCGTTATTATTATTTTTTGGAAAACGACAAGCGGCGGTATCTTCATGAGCAGCTTGTGCGTTATTATTAATTTTGGAAAACGACAAGCAGCGGTCTCTTCATGAGCAACTTGTGCGTTATTATTTTTGGAAAACGACAAGCGGCGGTCTCTTCATGAGCAACTTGTACGTTATTATTTTTGGAAAACGGCAAGCGGCGGTCTCTTCATGAGCAACTTGCGCGTTATTGATATTTTTTCTGGAATACAGCAAGTGACGGCTTCTTTATTTGAGCAGCTTGTATGTTATTGGTATTTTTTTGGAAAACAACAAGTGGCGGCTTCTTTATTTGAGCAGCTTGTATGTTATTGATATCCCTGGACGACAGCGAGTGGCGGCTTCTTTATTTGAGCAGCTTGTATGTTATAATATTTTTGGAAGACAGCAAGTGGAGGCTTCTTTATTTAAGCAGCTTGTATGTTATTGACACCTTTGAACGACAGCAAGTGGCAACTTCTTTATTTGAGCAGCTTGTGTATCTACAACCATATTATTATTTCAGCATTAATTGATATCCCTCTGGAAAAATTTCGCAGAGAAATTTGTTGTGAATCTTTGCCTTCAGAAGTCGGTAGTCCGTTATCAGCAAAATTGATACATCTTTTGTCTATCTTTGACCTTGAGTTGTGAACTCATCGTTATTTTGGGTCAATAATATGTTTTTGTGGCCTATGCAAGATGCCTTCTTTGTTAGGGTCAGAGGTCGTATTCTCTCAAATTTTTATTCGCCGTCAAGAGTCTATCATTCGAAGTCGATGGCTCATTTCCCCAGTAGTGTATAATCTATGTTCCTGTGGTTTGTTTGGTGCTTGGTTTCTCCAGCATTATTTTGTCTCATACAACATCATTCTCTATGAATTTAAATACTACATTCATATCATAAACATAATGGCGGTATCTTAGGGCAAAAATTGCGCATTATGTATTTAAGTACCTTCAATCTCGTCGAGACGAAGATTTTAATCTTCATATCTCCGGATAGAAGAAACTTAAATAGGGGCAGCTGTCATACCCCAATTTTTGACCTAAGATCCCTGCTTCATCTGCATCATTTTCCATACACATCAAGGTCACAGAATATGGTGGGTTTCGAACGTTTCGCTGTCGATGCTTTGACTGTGTAGAGATTATCGAGTGTTGTGAGCATTTTTATGAATGACTAACCACTAATTAAGGATGAAGTGCATGTTTTGCTGTTTTATTTTCATGTGCAGAAAATAGGTCTGAAAGAAGAGCATTAGACGTTGTACGTCGATCAGGATTTCGATTCTCAGAATAGAAATGCTGTCGTTCGTTAATTTCCAAAAGACTGGTTCATCAAAGAATTTCAGAGAATTATGCGTTTATTTCCATACTCTGTCCAGCAAATGGTCTCCGTTTTCTCCGAATATTTTTTTCCCAGGAAGGACAGTTAAAATTCTACCGGCTTTGGTTCATGTGTGTTTCACATTGTTCTAAAATACAAGAAAAACAGGTTATACCGTCATTTTCGATTTCTTGGACCAAAAGTCATCTACAAATTTTCTCACGACGCGGATTGAATTTCGCCGAAATGGGATAATTAAATTCAAAACCGTTCTTGAAGAATTTATTCGGAATATTTGGAATTTTCTTCATTTTGAATCCAAGTGATAATTAAAGAGGATCTATTCAAGAGATTTCATCCAAGAATATTCATTTATCACATGGAATATTTATCCAAGATTATTTTTGTGATTATTTCGGAAGATCTACACCATGGTCATTTAAATACATTGAAGTATTATTTCAAGAAGTTAGTGGGGAATTCTATTTAATTACATGAGGAATTTTATTTGATTACAAATTAATCCATGTGATTTATTTGGATTTCTATTACAAGAATGCAAGATTAAAGTCCAAGACTTGCATTATTATTTATTCAACATTCAACAATTCATCCAAGTATTATTCAATTATTTCCCAAATTTAAATGGAAGATCTTGAATTTTTATCAAGATATATCAAGATTCATGTTTATGTGAAGATTTAAGATTATTCATAACTCTCAAAGAGTGGAAATATATTGAAGAATGCATATTTATTCAATGTTACAATTTATTGGAGTTTATTACAAAGTTGCAAGAAGCTACAAGTTTATACAAGATTTATTTTCAACATAAAAAATTCAACAAAGTGCTAGTGCAGCCCATGTTTGCAACCTTTCTTCAAGCTCATTTTGTTGCATTTTTGTTGGTCAAATAATGCTCCAAATAACCTGAAAAAAATAGCAAAGAGAAATGTTGTAAAAATGCTACAAAATAGTAAAAAAACAGCAACATACAACAACTCCAAGTGCTGCCAAAAACCTGCTCCAACCTGCATCAAGGTAGCATCAATTTGTATCAAAATGGCTAAAGTAATTTGTGAGAACAAAGCATAGAAACAACTTGCCAAAACAGTTCAAATTTCTACTGTTTTTTCCCTCTCAAATCCCACATACTCCACTATAAATAAGAGCTTTTGTCAACACAAAGAGGGAGAAGAAAAAATTCAGCAGTAAAAGAAAACAGAAAATTTGTGTTGTTCTAGAAAATTCAGCAAGTAAGAAAAACCAGAAAAAATAGAGTGTTGTTCTAAAATTTTCAGCAAGAGTGAAAACAGAAAATTAGTGTTATGCTAAGAAAAATCCAGCAAGGAGAAAAGATATCAAATTCAAGGAAGCTTATCATTTTTTTAGAAGCCCCATCGGAGAGGCTCCGATTGGTATATTCTTTTTCTCCTCTCTATCTACTGTTACTCTACTGTTGCATATGTTCATGCTTGAATCACTTGTTGTACCATTTTTCTTTGCCATGCAATATTTTGCATTTCCATTCTTTTCATTGTTGTACTATATTTAAGTTGAGTTTGCTGCATAATTGTTAGCATATTTAAACATGTTAGTATTCATAATATTGGTAATAATAACAAGTATAATAAAAAGCTTACTTCTTCCGTCACATAATACCGATTTATCGCTTGCTGCTCACAAACACCTTTGCTATCCCAAATATTTTTGTTGTCCCAAATATTTTTGCTGTCCAAAATTTTTTTGCTGTCCAAAACATTTTGCTGTTCAGAATATCTTTGCTGTCCAGAATATTTTTGCTGTCCATAACATTTTGCTATCCAAAATATTTTTTTTTTGCTGTCCAAAAACTTAGTTATCCTTTTTGCTTTACAAATCTCAAAGTCCACAAACACTTGTTGTTACAATATCTAAAAAATATTTTGTTACAAATATCCAAAAATATTCTGCTTTTCTAATATCAAATATCCAAAAAAATATGTTGCTGTTACATTATTTAAAAATATATTGCTGTTCCAATATTTTAAAAAAATATGTTGCTGTTACAAATATTAAAAAAATATATGCTGTTCTTAAAATTAAAAAAAAAACCATTTTGTTCTTAATATTTAAAAAAAAACTATTTTTTTCTTAATATTTAAAAAAAAAACTATTTTGTTCTTAATATTTTAAAAAAAAACTATTTTGTTCTTAAAAAACCATTTGTTTTTTTAGATCCATAAAACCCACTTAACCTGTACCAAAATCCAAACCGTAAAACTGTAAACCAATTGTAAATCTAAATAAGAAAAAACCAATTCAAAAGAAAGAGCACTTTCCCTCTTCCTCTTCATGCACTAATCGCCAACGTGCTTCACCCGACAAATTCTTTTTTCTGTTTTTTTTTCTGTGCGCGCTTGAACAACTTCTTGCCATGGGTTTTCCCGATGAGTTAGCCGCCCAAGCCTTAGCTGCCACCGACGGTAAATCCACCGTCAAAGCCACCGAATGGATTTTTCACTCACAAACCTGTTACCACCACAACCCTTTGATTCACAACAACAACCACCAAAGTAACAATAAAGAGAAGGTTCGGATCTGTAACAATAGAGAAGAGTTTCGAATCTGTAGAGAAAGGAAGAAAGAGGCTTTTCTGTAAGAGAGAAAGAGGATGTTCCATGGAAGAGAGAGACAAGGCGGATCTGTTTTTTTAAAGAGAGAAGAAGAGATTTTGCTGCGAGTTGATATGCGTGATAGAGGGAAGCTTCAGATCTGTATAGAGAGAGGAAGAAATAAGGTTGTTGCGTGAGAAAGAGAGAGACGAAGGTGGATCGGCGTGAGAGAGAGGAAAGGAAGTGACGTTGGAGAGAAGTCCCATTTTTTATTTTACTTTTTTCGTTTAACAGTAAGCAACATTGAATAGAACTTTTCAAATAATAATAATAATATAATAATTCCTCCTTTTCCTTTTCCCAATAAACATAATTTTTTTTTGTTTCTCCTTCCCTATGCAACAGCAGGCGCCGCGCATCCCTTTGCACACTAGGGTTCTTTGTTTTTTTTGTTCCTCTCATGCTTGACCCAGATGGCCCATTGGGCCTGTTTTTAGTCCATTTTCAATTTCATTTTTTTCCTTATGTTTTTATTAACTTATGCTATTTAATGAATAATAGTATAATTCAATTGGTAAAAGGTGTTAACAGCAATCTAAGAGGTCATGGGTTCAAGTCCTTGTTGGGTCATTTTTTCTTTTCTATCTTTTATTCTTTTGGCCATATTATTTAACATACTTAATATTATTAATTTAGTTTGCGGTATAATTCTTAATTATTATAAAAAACACATAAAAATGTTTAATTAAAATTCATCTTTATTTATTTTTGTCAACATACTATTTAATTCTTATTTTTATTTTGTGTTGTTGTTTATTTAATTATTCAAAAATACATGTTTCATGATTTAATTTTTGTTATGTGTTTAATTATTAAAATCTATGATTTCGTAATTTCAATCTTCATGTACTTTTGCTTATTTATTTAATCGTTAAAATGTATGCTAGTATGATTTAATTTCATTAGTTAATTGTTCATTTGTAAATTTAATTAATTGATCGTTAATCTTCGTATCTTTCGTCCGTCTCAATCCAAGGGAATCGTTTAAATTTTTGTCGACTTCATGTCATCAACACATAGCGGGAATACCCTCATTCATCTTCCGTTTATTATTTTGTTAAAAACTTAAGATAATTTTCTCAAATATTCAAATTTTCAAAACTCATGCCTTTTAAGTCAAAACTTCGACGTTAGGTCGTCGTATCTTCAAAAAACTCGTCCACACTCATTTTTGGCCAAACAATTTATTTTTAATCAAACAAAATTTTATTTTTATTTTTTTATAAACAAATATTTCAAAAGGTTCCTATAGAATACTATAGATCCATTGGGTGCTAATACCTTCCCATTGTATAACCAACCCCCGAACTCTAGACCTCTTTTCAAAACGCCTTGTATTTTCATTACTTTTAAAGTATTATTTTTCATTGCATACTTTAGGGTTTTAATTCGCTCTTTTCCCTTTTCCCTTGGAAATAATAAAGCACGATGACGACTCTTGCTTTTGTGAAACGAGTTAACTAATAGCTCGATCTCCGATTTACCCCGCTACATTTTTTATCGCTACACCGCTTTATCTGGAAGAATCGCTAGATGGCAGATGATCCTGACTGAGTATGATATCCAATACACAACCGAAAAAGCTATAAAGGGGAGTGTACTAGCTGACCATCTAGCTCATCAAGCCGTCGAAGATTACCAATCTATGAGGTTCGACTTCCCTGACGAGGATATTATGAATTTGGACAACATTAAAGATAACGGACCGTATGAAGGACCTGAACAGGGATCCCGATGGACTCTGTACTTTGATGGTGCTTCAAACGCACTTGGCAACGGTATCAGCGCGATACTTGTCTCTCCAGAAGGTTGCCATAAACCTTTCACTGCTAGACTCTGCTTCAGTTGTACCAATAACATGGCCGAGTATGAAGCTTGTATCTTTGGCCTCAAGGCTGCTATTGACTTGGGAATCAAATCTCTGATTGTATTTGGGGACTCAGCTTTGGTTATCAGTCAAATCAAAGGAGAGAGGGACACTAAACATCCTAATCTTATCCCATACAAAGAACATGTCCTGACATTGTTGCCTCATTTCGAGCAGATTACCTTTGAGCACTTCCCGCGAGAAGAAAATCAATTGGCGGATGCGTTAGCTACAATGTCATCCATGTTTAAACTCAATTGGGATAATGAGGCACCTCAAATCACCATCGAAAGAATGGACGAACCTGCTCATTGTCACGAGATTAATACCAAAGAAGTAGTAGACCGATCGTGGTTTCACGACGTCAAAAGGTATCTCGAAGCACAAGAATACCCTGAAGGAGCTTCAGTCAACGACAAAAAGTTCTTAAGGAGGTTTGCAGCCAAGTTCTTTCTGAGCAATGGCATCCTATACAAGCACAATCTTGATTGTGTCCTACTCCGTTGTGTGGACAAGATTGAAGCTGAGCAGATCATGGCTGAACTACATAATGGCACCTTTGGCACCCACTCAAGCGGTCACACGATGGCTAAGAAGATTCTAAGGACAGGCTACTACTGGTCTACCATGGAAATTGATTGTCATCAACATTCCCGTACTTGTCATAAATGCCAAATCTATGCTGACAAGGTACATATTCCTCCAGTTCCTCTCAATGTCTTAACAACTCCTTGGCCATTCGCGATGTGCGGAATCGACATGATTGGAAAGATCAAGCCTACAACATCCAATGGACACCATTTCATCCTGGTGGCCATTGATTATTTTACCAAGTGGGTCGAAGCAGCTTCCTTCACTTCCGTTACGAAGAATGTGGTTTCCCGCTTCATCAAGCAGAACCTCATATGCCAGTATGGTATCCCCGACAGGATCATTACGGACAACGGTACAAATTTGAACAATACTATGATCACCGCTCTGTGCGAGCAGTTCAAAATTCAACATCATAATTCATATCCCCATCGGCCAAAGATGAACGGTGTTGTCGAAGCTGCGAACAAAAATATCAAGAAGATCATTCAAAAGATGACAGTCACCTACAAGGACTGACATGAGATGTTACCGTTTTCTCTGCACGAGTACCGTACCACAGCACGTACTTTAACTGGGGCAACACCTTTTTCTTTGGTATATGGCATGGAAGCTGTTTTACCTGTGGAAGTTCAGATCCCTTCCTTGAGGATCATGGAAGATGCTGGTTTGAGTGAAGACGATTGGATTCAGACCCGGCTTGATCAACTTAACTTGATTAACGAAAAGAGACTTACTACTGTTTGCCATGGTCAGGCGTATCAAAAACATATGATCAAGGCCTTCAACAAGAAAGTCAAGAGACAAGTATATCAAGTCGGGGACCTTGTAATCAAGCGAATCATCTTGCCGCAAAGTGACCCCAGGGGCAAATGGACTCCTACTTACGAAGGACCATTTGTGATCAAAAATATCTTTTCTGGTAGGGCCATGATTCTGAACACCATGGACGGCGATGACCTGCCACACCCTGAAAACGCAGACATAGTCAAAAGATACTACGCATAAACAAACCCGACAAGTCGAAAACCCGAAAGGGCGACTTGGGTAAAAATGGGCATCCCGGTGAATCGAAAAACCCGAAAGGGCGGTTCAGGCAAAAATTAGGGATAAATAAAAAAAATCTGTACACCCGGCAAGTTGAAAACTCGAAAGGGCGACTTGGGCAAAAAAGGGTTTCCCGGTGGATCAAAAACCCGAAAGGGCGGTCCAGGCAAAAGTTAGGGAATTAAAGCATATGACTATGTCTCGTCGGATCACTTTAAGGACAATATCTTCACAGACAAGCTCCGGGCTTCTGATCAACCTAATCGTCTGCGGACGAAGCAACGAATGGACAAGATACTCAGAGTTATGAAGGCTATAGCAGAATGGGAACCCCATGGAATTATTACACATAGCCATCTTTCTTTGTATAATTTTTTTCTCAATTTTACGACAACATTCTCTTACTAGGATGACTGTCTCCTTTGTACAAAAATACTTACAAAGTTAATACAAAGATACTTCAAAGTGCAGAAACTTGCTTACCTTTCCTTTCTTTTTACACTTGTGTTTTTTATTTGAAAACGTCTAATGATTTGTTAAATGAGCATATGCATTTGAATATAATCACTGCTTACAAATAAAACGAAATGAGAAAGGATAATTACTGATAGGTTGAAAGTATAGGAAAACGTCTTTAGGCTATTCCAGAAAAAATCCCCTGCAATATGTCATTCGGATCTAATGCATATCCTCAGCGGAGTTAAGGTTCCAGATCCCCAGCGGAGTTAAATACATATCGCCATTAGAACTAAGTTTCCAGACTTCATATCCCCAGCGGAGCCAGAAAACTTTGAACTACAAATCCCCAGTAAAGATGAAGCTTTCTTCCCCAACAGAGTCCAAGACTTCAACCTTTAAACCACAGTGGAGATCATCCGATTTCTCCAAATTCCCCAGCAAGTTATCTTAAAACCTGAAAACCAATCAGATAACAGTTAACTTTTATCCCCAACCATTCTTAAAACCCTAGTAGATTGGCATACAACCCAAACTCCTGATTTCCCCAGCAGGATAAGTATTTTCCCCACAAAGTTACTTCCCAGCAGAACGGAGATTCTTGTTCTCATTTCTTCAGTTGAAGCCTCCCAGGTTTTAATTCCCTAGTAGAGATCGTTGGAGTTGTCCTTATTTCCCCAGGAAAGTCATAAAGGATTCTCAATTCCCCACAAGTCACCAAGGTTTTTCAATCATCAGCAGTAGCTCAAAGGATTTCTCATCTTCAGCAATCAAAGATTTTTGGAATCCCCAACATCAGTCAAGGGCTTACTTTCCCCGGCAGCAGTCAAAGATTTCATTATCTCCAACTATCAAGGATTTATTTTCCTTAGCAAGACAGCTAATCAGCTTACATGCGCATACATTACATTCATATATCATAGACATTGATAGAACATATTTTATTGCATCATACATATCATGCAATATAATTTTGTGTTTTGGATAACATTTTACCCTTTTCAGGATAAGATTAAAAGTTATCATTAACAACTATTCAAAGATTTCAGATACAGTACAGATACACTCCAAGACATGGAAGTCATTCTGCTACTCATTCAGACCTCTTATTTCAGATACAACATGGATACACCCCAGACACGGCGGTCATTCTATTACTCATTCAGAATTTCAAGTCAAGATACAATATGGATACACCCCAGACACGACGGTCATTCTACTACTCATTCCGACTTCAGCAATCGGATACAGGCCAGATACGCTCCAGACCTGGAAGCCATTCTATTTCTCATTCAGATTCAACTATCAACTTCAAGTTCAGATACACTCTAGACAAGGAAGTCATTCTGTCACTTATTCAGATCCCAGTTACAGTACGGATACACTCCAGACATGGAAGTCATTCTGCTACTCATACAGACCACAAAATCAGGATACAATCCAGATACGCACCAGACACAGTTGCCATTCTGTCACTCATTCAAACCTATTCCCCCAGGCTAGAGATAATCCAGATGCGGATGTCTTTCTGTTGTTTATTCAAATTTCAGATTTTGGATACAATACAAATACACTCCAAACACGGCAATCATTCTAATATTCATTCAAGAATCAATTATAGTTACAACTCAGGTACGCTCCAGACACGGATGCTATTCCCTTGCTCATACAAATCCAATCTCCAGATACAACTCAAATACGTTCCAGATACGGATACCATTCTGATGTTCATTCTACTCATATTCAACAAACATTTTTGATGGAATCTCTAAGCCCATTCCCTCAGCAATATTTTGACGAGTGCAAATTTATGGGCACTCTAGTGTCCAATCCTCTTTTACCTTCGAGTCACGAAAGGAAAACTCGCCAATCTAACTCTTCAGGTTCAAGAAGATTGAACATGGGCAGCTGTTGTACCCCAAAATTTTCCCTCTCATTTTATCAACATTTCTCATCACAAATCTCCTTGAACTCCAGACAGGATTAGGGTTTTGCTCTGCTCAAGACATCTCCTTGCACTAATGACCTAAATTAGAGTTTGAGTTTGCACAGGGATTTTTGGACTTCTAATGATCAAAGTGACTTTCATACCTCATGTTGGACTCATAAGTTTGACCATACCAAGTTTCAAGCATTGAATCAAATTTTTGGCCAATCAATTGGACAGTTGACATAGAAATCAGCTGTATTGGGGAAAAAGTCAATTGTGGCCAATTTACAGTCAAACCTCATGAATTTTGACCCACATCAACATTATGAACTCATATGAACCATTTTATCAAGTTTGGACACAACTCCACAAGAAATTTGATCAGATCACCAAAAGGGCAAAATGGTCATTTTTAGGGTTTTGACTGTACAAAGGAAATTTATGACTTTTTGACCTAGCCAATGGCAAATTAGGCTCAACCATAGACTCAAGGACTCAATGGCATCATCTTGACCTATTCAACAAGTTCAAAAGACCTCAATTGCATTGGATTGACAGATGAATTTTTCAGTCAACTGATCAAAATTTGACTGTACACTGAAAAGTCAAACTTTGACTTTTTGGTCAAAATCAAGTGCCAAGGGTCATTTTTCATCAAAATATGTTAAAACATGAAACTTGTTCATCAAGAAATCCAAAATTGCAAATTAAGGTTTAAAGTTGAAAAATTTCATAACTTTGAATTTTTCTAAGTTATGAAATTTTCTTAATTTTTCCTAAATTTGCCCAACATTTTCACCATGATGCATTTGGATTCAAACAAAACTTCCAACATGAAAGTTGTAGTCCTCCACAAAGTCTACAATTTTTATACACAAAGTTTGCTCAAAAGAAGCTTGTATCTCAAGTTATGACTTTTGGAACAAAGGTCCCTAAAACTTTTAACTTAGTGAAATTTTGCCCTAGTTTAGGCAGGATTTTGACCTATCTTCTTGGCAATTTTTCACATAGTTCCACTTGGAATATCAAGTTGCATTTCAAAGATGTATTATAGAGCATGTTGCAAGCTTTCCAAATTTTCCAAGAACTTTCCAAACACATTTGTGGTTAGGGAGAATCGAAGACTTGAAGTTGGCAAAAACTCACTTTTCATCCATGGCATGTTCATGTTCATACAAGTTGCAATTTCAAGTCAACATGCTTTGCACTAGATTACATGCTTCTAAACCACTTAACACTCAATAATTTAATGCAAATCCATTGGTCTAAGGCTTTGTTTTGGTCATTAGGACATTGTACACAAAATTAATCCCTAAGTAGAAAAAGGCACATTTCCATTTTTGCAATAATCTTGCTTTATGTCAAACCATAATCTTTGAGCATTGGTCCAGATCTTTTGCAGCTAATCAAATCCAAAAATTGGAGGGGGCAAGGGAAAAGTGTACAAGGTGTTAGATAGCCTGTACAGGCCTGTTACATATCACTTCCCACTTTTGCTTCATATACAAGAAATAGGCAAAACACATGAGAACTTGAACATCAGCCAAGATAAACTTATGCAAACAGTTTGAACATCTTTCTCACACCCTCTTTGAGCCAGAAACACGATTGCTTGAGCCTCTAAACATCCCCTAGCCAGAAATCACATTCCATTGGCAAAACAGGGCAGAACCTGCAACTTCAGTTCCATAGCCCAATTGGCTCGTGCGTTTTGCCCCAAGTTGCTTCAAACACATTCCATTCAACTCATCCAAGCTATCCCAAACCTCAAACACCAACTGTAACTCCATTTACAGAGTTTTCCATTTTCATTTTGAGCTTGTGCAGGTTGAGTTCTATAGGCTGATTCAAGTATATTCAAGGCAAGAAAGCTATTGGAGAAGGTCAAGTGAAGTTCAAGCAAGCTCCCAAACATCTCAAGCCTTGTTGAAAAGCTCCACATTGCCCTACACGAAGTCAGCTGAAACAGGTTTTTTTCAACTTCCTATCTCTCTATTTAGGAACATTTAGCCTTATGTTTGTGAATAAGAAATGTAGTATTCATTGCCATGAAGCTGTACATATGCTCAGTTTTCATTTATATTAAGCATGCTAAGAGAATTTCATCCATGAACATACTGAAAAAATTAGGTTAGATTTTAGGGCCAGAGAAATTCTCTCTGGTCTTTGAGAGTTAAGACAAGTTGTTTATATGGTTCGAACCGTCTTGAAATGCTCTACAAGTTTGATGTTATGTGTTTTTGCAATAGAGCTCGTATACAGGATCTGGCAATTGTACAGGGCGCGCGCGTTTTCAAAATCAGAAGGTTGAAGATGAAGTTGGTTTGGGTTGGGCTTGGTCCTGGCTAGTTTTGACACCTCCTTTTGTCCTTTTTGCACCCTCTGGCCCAATTTCTTGTTATTTAATATTTTTGAATTTTTATTTTCATTTCTGATTTTATTTATTTATTCCCAAATATAAAAAATACTCAAAAATATTTTTATAATTTTTTCACATTTATTTTGCATTTTATTTTTATTTTTCTTACATAAAAAGCAATTTAAATACTTTTATCTTATTTATTCAAAACTTGAAAAAATAATATAAATCATACTTTTATTTTTATTCTTTATTTTTATTCACACTTAAAATATTTTTCTAAATATATTTTATTTTTGTATATATTTTTATTTTATTTTATCATATTTAATATACTTAATAAATATATATATATATATATATATATATATATATATATATATATATATATATATATATATATATATATATATATATATATATATATATATATATATATATATATATATATATATATATATATATATATATATATATATATATATATATATATATATATATATATATATATATATATATATATATATATGATCTTTTGTTTTGTTTTTGTTTTGCCAAAGTACCCAACATGCATAACATGGCCCATTTTAAGGCAACAAGTGGATTGTAACCCTAGGGGTGCAAGTGTGCATTGTGTTTGATTCTCATGCATTTTTGTCTTTGATTAGGTCAAACTACTTGTTGATTTTGGATTTTTGCATACAAACCCTAATCTCTAATCATGGCATAATTGAAAGCATAAAATACGAGAATTTAAAGTCTAAGCTATTACAACATGATTATGGGGATGGGGGTACAATCCTTGAATGGGGATGTGTTTGACAAGAAATATAAACCCTAGTTTACTATTACATCCAAATTGAATCCCAAGGCATAAATATTAAATGAAAAATATTTAGATAAACAAAATAAATATATCAATTTGGATGTAATAGTAAACTAGGGTTTATATTTCTTGTCAAACACATCCCCATTCAAGGATTGTACCCCCATCCCCATAATCATGTTGTAATAGCTTAGACTTTAAATTCTCGTATTTTATGCTTTCAATTATGCCATGATTAGAGATTAGGGTTTGTATGCAAAAATCCAAAATCAACAAGTAGTTTGACCTAATCAAAGACAAAAATGCATGAGAATCAAACACAATGCACACTTGCACCCCTAGGGTTACAATCCACTTGTTGCCTTAAAATGGGCCATGTTATGCATGTTGGGTACTTTGGCAAAATAAAAACAAAACAAAAGATCATAGTCCCTCGATGACGCTATCTTGGTTGCCTAAACAAAAATGATCAAGTCCCTCAAAATTTGCCAAAAACACCTAACACAATTGCTATCATGATCTATATGATGACCCACGTCTGTCCCGTTTAACATCTTAGCACAAGGTTGTTCACCAAATGCAATGGTGAAATAACACTGTCAAAAGGGTTAAAAACATATAGGAAAGATCTTTGAGTAAAATAGGGTAGATAACTCTTAGTTACTTGATCAAAGCTTGCAAAAACATCCTTGCTATTTTCAAACACACTTCACAACACAATTTCAAAACAATTTCACAAATCAAACTTTCAAAACATTGAAATCTTTTCAAAAGACAAAAACACCTTTGTATACATTCAAACAAGAATCATTACAAAGGTTGCTACAACAATGGCCTCTTTTCAAAACATCTTTCAAACACACACAAAGCACCATTTCAAACAATTGAAAAGAAAAAGCAAGTGATCTAAACAAGTAACTAAGAGCCCATGGATAACAATGGATGAAAAGGGTGCTTGTACCTTCCCTTTTCATAATCTACTCCCCGAACCCAAGAAAACATCTCAAAGGTCTTTCCTGTGCTTTTTGACCTTTCCTTAGGATGAAATAAAAAGTCGGTGGCGACTCTTGCTAAACCGAAACATTTGCGAACACAAAATGCAAAACCTCAAGTCAGTTTTCCCACCGTATCACAGTATGGGTCAGCATATATTATCTCAGCCAGCAAGAAGCCCATTCCAGAGCGCAACAAGTTTTCTCAAGCAGTGAATATCTTGTTTCATAATCGGTAAAATTTTTGCTCAGGTAATAAATAGCATGCTCTTTTCGGCCAGACTCGTCATGCTGCCCCAACACACACCCCATTGAGTTTTCTAAAATAGTCAAATACAAGATTAAAGGCCTTCCCTCGACGGGTGGCAACAATACAGGAGGCTCTTGTAAGTATTCTTTGATTTTGTCAAAAGCAACTTGGCATTCGTCATTCCATTTGACTACTTGATCTTTCTTCAAGAGCTTGAAGATTGGCTCACAAGTAGATGTCAGGTGAGAAATGAATCTGGCAATATAGTTCAAACGTCCCAAGAATCCTCTGACTTTCTTCTCAGTACAAGGAGAAGGCATCTCTTGTATCGCTTTAACCTTGGCAGGATCAACCTCGATACCTTTGTTGCTGACGACAAATCCTAAAAGTTTACCATACCGTACTCCGAACGTGCATTTGTTTGGATTCAACCTCAACTTGTACTTCTTCAGCCTCTCAAACAACTTCTATAAATGATTGATATGTTCTTCTTTCGTTTGAGATCTGACTATCATATCGTCTACGTAGACCTTTATCTCATGATGTATCATGTCATGAAATAAATCTACCATGGCACATTGATAGGTTGCCCCAACATTCTTCAGTCCGAATGGCATGACCTTATAGCAGAATGTGCCCCACTATGTAACAAAGGTTGTTTTCTCCATATCCTCAGGCTCCATTTTGATTTGGTTATAGCCTGAGAAACCGTCCATGAAGGAAAACACTTTGTGTTGTGCCGTATTATCAACTAGAATGTCGATGTGGGGGAGTGGGAAATCATCCTTGGGGTTTGCCCTATTCAAATCTCTGTAGTCCACACACATTCGCACTTTGCCGTCTTTCTTGGGCACGGGAACAACATTGGAAACCCATTGGGGATAAGAGGTGACAACCAAAAATCTAGCATTGAATTGCTTCATGACTTCTGCTTTAATTTTTTCTGACATATCAGGCCTCATGCGGTGAACCTTTTGCTTTACTGGAGGGCAATCTTCTCTTGTCAGAAGACGATGTACTACAATGTCTGTATCGAGTCCTGGAATGTCTTCGTACGACCAGGAAAAGACCTCAACATAATCGTGCAACAACTGAATCAGATGCTCCTTGACACTGGGTTCCAAATTGGCACCCACCTTGACCTACTTTTTGTCCTCCTCAGTACCTAAGTTAACTGTTTCAACCGGCTCTTCGTAAGGCTGAATGGTCCTTTCTTCCTGTTGCAACAACCTGGCCAGCTCCCCTGGCACCTCACAATATTCCTCACTTTCATCGTCAGCTTGGTAGATCAGATTTTCAAAGTCACAATTGGCCATAGCAGAACTGTTACCCATGGGATCCTGAGTGGATGTAGATTTGCATTTTAATATGTGAGTGTGTGTAAGAGCATAGCTACCTTTGAAAGAAATAAAATGTAAGAAATAAAGATAAAGAACACAAAATTTGATGCAAAAACGTCCATGATTCATTAATGACATATGAAAATGAAGTGACAACCCTCACAAATGTGTTAGAACATAGTTTGATTCTACAACCCTCAGTTAGAGTTTTGATGATAACAAAATACAAGATTAAATGAATTATGAGATTTATATAAGACATATATGCTACTCAAAATTATGCTTTGTATTTACAGAAACTCTGATGGAATCTGCATCAGAATATCAACATCAGCATCAGAAGATATGTCACATCAGAAGATCAAACATGTGCTACGCTGAAGTCTGATGAACAGAATCTGCGCAAAACATACTCTGACTCTGATCAAGATCCTAACCATGTCATCAGCACTCAGAAACGCAAGAATAAGCTAAATCCAAGAACACTCTGACCATCATTAGCAGAACACTCTGAAGTGTCAACGTTACTGCATTCAAGGCAGATTAATTACCAACGGCTTTATTCCAAGACAAAGATCTTCTAAAAAAGGAAAGAACATTATGAGCATTGAAATGGAATTATGGACAGCAACGTATCTATTCCAAGGCTATTTAAACAAATCAGTGAGAAAAGAAATGGCTAATTCTCCAATACGCATATACGCATAAGCCAATCATCTTCACGTCCTCACTCATTTAGTTTGCTAATAGCTCTCAACCGAATACTCTATAGCTCTAGCAATCTAGTTTCAACTAAGCTTAATATTGTGTAGTATCACAGTTGTGATAGATAGTTTTTTCTAGAAAACATCAAACACACATTTGTTCATTTATCTGTAAAAGAAATTCCTTGAGATAAACCGGTCTGTGGTTAGACTCAAGAAGGCTTTAGCAGTTGTTAAAGCAGTTGTGTATTCAGTTGAATATAGTGGATTAAGACCTCGTTGGAGAGAGGCGAAATCACCTTGACGGGTGGACTGGAGTAGTTTGAGATCAAACGAACCAGGATAAAAATAACGTGTTGTCTGCATTTGATTTCAAGTTTTTACAATTCAACCCCCCTTCTTGTGTTTTTAACTTCTTCAATTGGCATCAGAGCGCCTGGTTCTGAGCTTATAACACTTAACTGTGTCAGTACAAGATCCAGCGTTAGAAAAACACTATGGCAGGACCATATCAAAACATCAGCAATGACAACAATGAAGAAAGAGACAGATTCAGTGGCAAACCTCCAGTTTTTGATGGAGAGAACTTTGATTACTGGAAAGACAGAATTGAAAGCTTCTTTCTGGCCCACGATGCTGATCTGTGGGATATGGTGACTGATGGATACACGCACCCAGTAAATGCAAGTGGTTAGAAGATTGACAGGAAAGAAATGTCTGATCAACAAAAGCGTGATTTCAAAAATCATCACAAGGCCAGAACAATTCTTCTCAGTGCTATCTCTTACTATGAATATGAAAAGATATCAAACAGAGACACTGCAAAGAATATGTTTGACTCTCTGAGAATGACGCGTGAAGGCAACATTCAAGTTAAAGAAACTAAAGCTCTTGCGCTCATTCAGAAGTATGAGGCATTCAAGATGGAAGAAAGTGAATCAATTGAAACGATGTTCTCAAGATTTCAAATTCTGGTTGCTGGTCTCAAAGTTCTGGACAAAGGGTATTCTACTGCTGATCATGTTAAGAAGATCATCAGAAGCTTGCCAAAACAGTGGAGGCCAATGGTCACAGCGCTGAAGCTAGCTAAGGATCTCAACAAAATCTCTCTGGAGGAACTTGTCAGCTCCCTCAGAAGTCACGAGATAGAGCTAGAAGCTGATGAACCTCAAAAGCAAGGTAAGCCATTAGCTTTAAAATCTAACAGAAAATCTGACTCCAAAGTTTTGCAGGCTGTAGAAGAAACCTCTGATGGGTCCTCATCAGAAGAAGATGAATTGTCTCTCCTCTCTAGAAGGGTGAACCAACTGTGGAAGCAGAGGCAAAGAGAGTTCAGGAATCCAAGAAAATCAGAATGAATCCTCCTCCAGATACAGAAGGTCAGAATCCTCCTCTGGACACAGAAGATCTGAAGGCTCCTCAGGAAGTAGAAAGCCAAACACCAAGGACATCATCTGCTATGAATGTAACGAGCAAGGACACTACAAGAGTGATTGCCCAAAGCTTCAGAGGGAAAAGCCCAAAAAGAAGTTTGGCAAGGAAAGGAAGAAAAGTCTCATGGCTACATGGGATGACTTTGACACATTTGAAGCTGACTCAGAATCAGATGATGAGAGAGCAAACATAGCTCTCATGGCAAACATAACAAAAGACAATGAAGCTTCTGAATCATACTCTGAATCAGACACAGAAGAGGTATTTCATGACTTTGCTATTAACTTTACTAAGGCTGAACTAGCTGAAAGCCTTAATGAAATTCTGGAAAAATATCAGCAGATTAGAGTAAAATTCAGAAACCTGAAAAGGAATCTTGCTTCTGACTGTGATAAAACTGAGAGTCTCAAATTGGAGAATTCCGAGTTGAAAAATAAAATTTCAAAATTAGAAAATCTATTACAAAACTCTCAGAAGGAAACAATTCCTGAAACTCCCAGCAGTGCTGATGAGATCATCAAGGAGTATGATCACATCTTTCAGAAGTTTCTTGCTAAAAACATAGATAGAAGCAAGATGGCTTCAATGATCTATGGAGTTAGCAGAAATGGCAGAAAAGGAATAGGATACCAAGGTAAGGTACCTACACCAAAGAATGCCATGGATTTAGTGATAAAATGCACCCCACTTGATTCTCACTTTGTATATGGGCACACACATGACATCAAATATACTAGTAGTAATTATTCTGTCAAACCAAAATTCAACCAGAGTTTTGGTAAAACTAACAAATCAGGACCCAAGAAAATATGGGTACCTAAGGATAAAATAATACATGTTGCAGATATCTTTAGCAGCAAAGTAGAAACACCAGTCATGGTACCTGGACTCTGGCTGCTCACGATACATGACGGGAAGAAGGCATATGTTCCAAAGCCTGGAACTTAAGCCTGGAGGCCACGTAGGCTTTGGAGGCAATCAGAGGGGAAAGATCATTGGCTCTGGAACTGTAGGTAATGGAAATCTCCCCTCTATAAGTAATGTTTTATTAGTAGATGGATTAATTCATAATCTGTTATCCATAAGTCAATTAAGTGATAACGGTTATGATATAATCTTTAATCAAAATTCATGCAAAGCTGTTAGTCAGAAAGATGGGACTATCCTATTTAATGGAAAGAGGAGAAACAACATTTATAAAATAAAACTTTCTGAACTGAAAAGTCAGAATGTAAAGTGTCTTCTGTCTGTTAACAACAATCAATCTGGTCAGAGGACTTCCTAACCTGAAGTTCAATTCAGATGCTCTGTGTGAAGCATGTCAGAAAGGCAAGTTTGCAAAACCAGCTTTCAAATCTAAAAACGTTGTTTCCACCTCTAAGCCATTAGAACTTCTGCACATTAACTTATTTGGACCAGTTAAAACTGCTTCAGTCAGTGGCAAGAAGTATGGGTTAGTAATCGTAGATGACTATAGCAGATGGACATGGGTAAAGTTCTTAAGACACAAGGACGAGTCACACTCTGTGTTTGTCACCTTCTACAACCAAGTTCAGAATGAAAAGGATCTTAGAATCGTCAAAGTCAGAAGTGATCATGGTGGAGAGTTTGAAAACAAAGATTTTGAATCATTTTTTAATGAAAAAGGCATTCTGCATGATTTCTCTTGTCCTAGAACTCCCCAGCAAAATGGAGTTGTAGAACGAAAGAACAGAAAATTGCAAGAAATGGCCAGAACCATGATCAACGAGACTAACGTTGCTAAGATCTTATGGGCAGAGGCAATAAACACAACGTGCTACATTCAGAATAGAATCTCTATAAGACCTATTATGGAAAAGACTCCATATGAACTGTGGAAGAACAGAAAGCCCAACATTTCATATTTTCATCCATTTGGATGTACCTGTTTTATTTTGAATACTAAAAATTATTTGAACAAGTTTGACTCTAAAGCACAGAAGTGTATTATGTTAGGATACTCTGAACGCTCAAGAGGGTACAGAGTATACAATACAGAAACACAGATTGTGGAAGAATCAATCAGTGTTTGTTTTGATGATAAGCTTGACTCTCCAAAGTCAAAGCAGAATGAATTACTTGCAGGTATGGAAGTTGAATTCACAGGTACTGAAGACAAGTCATCAGAAGCTCTTAACAGAGACACTCCCTTAACATTAGAAAGAGGCACTGCAAGCAATCCAGCATCTTCTATTGATCTACCTCAGAAAAGACCATCCAGAAGCAGTATGAATCACCCAGAAGAAACAATCTTAGGAAGAAAGGAAGATCCAATCAGAACAAGAGCCAGCTTCAGAAACTCTGAAGAATCCCTCATGGGACTTGTTTCTCTAATTGAACCATCAACAATTGATGAAGCAATTCTGGACAATGACTGGATTCTAGCAATGTAAGAGGAGCTGAATCAATTCACAAGAAATGACGTATGGGATCTAGTTCCTAAACCAAAAGGATTCAACGTCATTGGAACAAAATGGGTGTTCAGAAACAAACTGAATGAACAAGGTGAAGTCATCAGAAACAAGGCACGATTGGTAGCACAAGGTTATAGTCAGCAAGAGGGGATAGACTATACAGAAACCTTTGCTCCAGTCGCCAGGTTAGAATCTATCAGACTTTTAATTTCATTTGCTGTTAATAAAGGCATCACTCTGTGTCAGATGGATGTTAAGAGTGCATTCTTAAATGGCTATATAGAAGAAGAGGTATATGTGAACCAACCCCCTAGTTTTGAAAGTTCAAAAAATCCAGAATATGTTTTCAAACTAAAGAAGTCACTGTATGGTCTGAAACAAGCTCCCAGAGCTTGGTATGAAAGACTAAGTAACTTTCTATTAGAAAAGGAATTCACCAGAGGGAAAGTGGACACAACCTTATTCTGTAAGACAGTTAAGAATGACATCTTGGTATGTCAGATTTATGTTGATGATATCATTTTTGGATCTACTAAACCCTCTCTGGGAAGAAAGTTTGCTAAGTGTATGCAGGCAGAATTTGAGATGAGCCTAATGGGGGAACTGAAATTCTTTCTGGGCATTCAGATCAATCAAACCCCAGAAGGAACTTACATTCATCAGAGCAAATATGTCAGAGAACTTCTGAAGAAATTTGATCTCTCAGAATGTAAGCCATCAAAGATTCCAATGCATCCCACGTGCATTCTGGAAAGAGAAGAGGTAAGCAAAAAGGTAGAACAGAAGGTCTACAGAGGTATGATTGGTTCTCTTCTTTATCTGACGGCCTCAAGGCCTGATATTTTATTCAATGTATGCATTTGTGCAAGATTCAAATCAGATCCTAGAGAATCTCACTTAACAGCTGTTAAGCGAATTTTCAAGTATCTGAAAGGTACTACTAATCTAGGTCTATTTTATAGAAAATCAAGTGATTACAGCGTAGTAGGTTACTGTGATGCTGACTTTGCTGGAGACAGAGTAGAACGCAAAAGCACTTCTAGAAGCTGCCAGTTTCTGGGAGAAAATCTGATCTCATGGTCCAGTAAAAGACAATCCACAATTGCTCTATCAACAGCAGAAGCTGAATACATAGCAGCAGCTGGATGCAGCACACAAATGCTCTGGATGAAAAGTCAACTTGAGGACTTCCAGATTTTTGAGAGTAACATTCCTATACTCTGTGACAATACTTCTGCTATTTGCTTAAGTAAAAATCCAATTTTACATTCTAGGGCTAAGCATATAGAAATAAAACATCATTTTATTAGGAACTATTATCAGAAAGGGATTTTAAATTTTAAATTTATTGATACAGACCATCAATGGGCTGATATTTTTACAAAACCACTTTCTGAAGATAGGTTCAACTTCATTCTGAAACATCTCAGCATGAAGCTCTGTCCAGAATAAAATTGTTTTAATTTTATATATTAACCTTCAGAATTGTATTTATTTCTCTGTGAACTTCTGATCAATCCTCTTTCAGAATTTTAGAAATGCAGATTGTATCAGAATCTATCCATGAAGATCTGAGCGCTTCAGTTCAAGGATAGATGTGCTGTTCACTCAAGCAAACAAGTGTCATCCAGTCATCAGCTATTTCCTGAGGCTGAACACGCGTTCACGCTTCTGAAAAGGCAAAGTGCTGATTGGATGCATTGAGACACATGTCATTGGTAACCGTTTAAGTATCTTTCTGAATCCCCTAAAATCAGCTATCATTAAATGCCAATAATCATGATTTATTTCTCTCTCTTAAACGTTTATGTTTTCAAAAACTTTTTAGAAATCTATTTAAACACTTCACACCATTCACACACTTTTACCCTTACTTTCGTTTTCTATCAACATTTCTGATTTCTGTGTTCTTCTTTCTTAAGAAAACCCTTTCATCTCTTTTTCAAAAATCCTCGTGTGAACATGGATTCTTCAAGCAATCCTTCTTCAGGTTCCCAGAAAGATGCATCATCTGAACAATATGAAGTTCCTCTCAGAACGCTTCTCACTCCAGTCAAGAACCTTGAAGTTCTGTCAAAGATAATAGTGGATTTCAACAGTCTCAAGGAGAATGGTTTCGATTTATCAGAAGAGATTCAAGCTCAAGGATGGGAAAAGTACTTCGACAGGCTGGTGGGTCCAACTTTTCCTATTCTAGTAAAGGAATTTTGGATTCACGCTTCTTCCTCAAATCACCAAGTCACTTCTTACATCATGGGGAAGAAGATTGTGATTACTGAAGACCTGATTGCAAGACTGATAGGATACAATGGAGGTGGTATTTGCTGTATTGATATGGCAGAAAGGTGTGCAGATGTTGCTGTGATTGCAAGGGAAATTTTCACGCTGGGGCTTCCCTCCAGCAAGATAAGGGACTTGAAAGACAAGCACAAAATTTGGGCAAAGATCATTCTGGGCTGTTTCAACCACAGGAAGCCTACCAGCTCTCCTGATTACATAAACATAGATCAACAGTTTCTGATCTATTTCATCTCTCAGAAGGTGAAGATTAATCTAGCTCATCTTCTGTTCAACCATCTCAGAACAAGTGTCAGGGAAACAAGAGAAGATGAACGTACTAAAAGGGATTGGATACCCTTGGGAAGACTGATAACATATATTCTGACAGAGAATAGGCTGATTGATCATCTGCAAGAGGCTCAAGAAATCAGCACCCTGGAACCTTCTATTGGCAAGCAGCTGAATGCCAAAAATCTGAAGAAAATAAAGCTGATAGAGAACATTAAGAAGGAGCCCAGCGTCACTCCTTTTGCTGAAATATCCAGCAGAAGAGTCCCTCTGGACGACTTCCCTATGTTCTCAGAAATTGACTCTAAGCCTCAAATAATTCTGAGATATTTGGATGCTTGTAAAGCTGATGGTACAACACCTAATCTGAATATTCAAGATCTTCAGCAGAAGGCACCAGAGGTGGTTCTGAAGAAGACAAAAGAAGAGAAAAGTTGCTCCAGAAGGATCATCTCAACAGACTCCAAAGAAAAGAGGTAATCCTGTTTCTGTAACTGTTTTAGATTCAACTGCTGTTTCCACATCTAGTCCTACTCCAACTCCAACTCCATCTGATATCCCAACACCCCAAACCTTTGATGATTTTGACATAGACTTTGACCCTTCTGAGTCATTAACCCTCAGAAGATCCCGCTCCAAACCACAAAATCCAAACACTGCAACCATACCAGAACCAGAACTTGCACAAGTTCTTTCTGATATAGAACAACACTCTTCTGCTCCCGAAACAGACAATCCAAATCCACAACCAGAAATTTCCACCTCACCACAACCTGAAACTCCCCTCTCACCAATACCAGAAACTCCATTCTCTCCAATACCAGAACCAGCAATCCCACAACCTTCCTCTCCCGAACCACAACCTTTGGCCATCCAATTGCCCTGTGGTACCACTGTTAATATTCCTCAACTTCCTTCTTCACCAAAAATAACTCCACCAAACACCCCATCAAGTCCAATCGTAATTTATGACTCTCCCACTCCCTCACCTAAGAAAAATATAGAAAACCACAGCAAGACAGTCATTGATCTAACAGTCTTTGAATGCCTTGTTGCAATACACCACAAAACTGCCATCCCTAAACCAAAACAACCAGATGTTGGTTCCAGTATATTAAACTTTGAAACAGATATGCAGAAGTGGATCACTTCTTTGAAACAAGCAAGTCTGGAAGTGGTTGATCCTGATGTATCAGACCTCCTTTGGACTCAATTCAGAAGATGGGTATGCGCTGAAACCTTTAAGTTGCGAAACCAGAGCTATGGACAGGCTCAACAGAACTTCAGCAATCTACTGAAGGAAATGGAAGGTCCAGTTCTGAGCAAGCTGCTGAAGGAAGAAGTTCTCCATCTGGACATTGCGCCTTGGTCTGAAAAGCATCCAGCATCTAAAGTTCAACCTGCAGAAGAACAGATAATTCAAGCTGAAGACTTGGGTCAAGCAGAAGAAACTACAAAAAGCTCTGAGAAGCAGCCTGTATCTGAAGATCCTCAAGCTTCATCTCTTGACAGGCAGACTCTGGAGGATTTGAAAAGATCTGATATGCTGATGAATGAAAGGATGGACAAGCAGGATATCAAGATTGATTCTATAGCAAACATGGTATCTAAGCAACAGGAAACCAACGAGCAAATCAAGAGCATGTTGGAAGCTCTGTTCACACGACTTCCTCCTTCTTCTTAGAATTTTCCTGTGTTTTCCTTGTTTTCTTTACATGTTTGTTTGTAATATTTTTACTTGTTCTAAACTATCATTGCTTCTGTTTTAAATACAAACATTTTTTACTCTGATCATTTTAACTCTGATTATTTGTGCTTTTTGATAACTGACAAAAAGGGGGAGAAAGAATGATATTTTTCAATAACGGATTACTGAGACATAAGTCTCAAACATTCTAACATTTTGATATATTTGAATCTCCTTGTTCTGAAAAGCTTACAGGTACAAGAATCTGATGAACTCTGATAAAGTAAAATTCTGATGCTCAAAGAAAGTTCAGTAAAGTTCTGATGCTCAAGGTCTCAAGGAATCAAAGGGAATAATCAACTCAGGGGGAGTTTTCCTCTTCATTACTCTGATACTTTTATTCCTTATCTTCTTATCTCTGATACCTTCTATGCGTTAATTGATTATCTCTGATACCGTTTCCTCTCTATCCTTAAACTCTGATACCTTTCATCTCTTTATTTTAATTGAAAAAAATATGGTTTTTGTCATCATCAAAAAGGGGGAGATTGTTAGAATATAGTTTGATTCTACAACCCTCAGTTAGAGTTTTGATGATAACAAAATACAAGATTAAATGAATTATGAGATTTATATAAGACATATATGCTACTCAAAATTATGCTTTGTATTTACAGAAACTCTGATGGAATCTGCATCAGAATATCAACATCAGCATCAGAAGATATGTCACATCAGAAGATCAAACATGTGCTACGCTGAAGTCTGATGAACAAAATCAGCGCAAAACATACTCTGACTCTGATCAAGATCCTAACCATGTCATCAGCACTCAGAAATGCAAGAATAAGCTAAAGCCAAGAACACTCTGACCATCATTAGCAGAACACTCTAAAGTGTCAACGTTACTGCATTCAAGGCAGATTAATTACCAACCGCTTTATTCGAAGACAAAGATCTTCTCAAAAAGGAAAGAACGTTATGAGCATTGGAATGGAATTATGGACAGCAACGTATCTATTCCAAGGCTATTTAAACAAATCAGTGAGAAAAGAAATGGCTAATTCTCCAATACACATATACACATAAGCCAATCATCTTCACGCCCTCACTCATTCAGTTTGCTAATAGCTCTCAACTGAATACTCTATAGATCTAGCAATCTAGTTTCAACTAAGCTTAATAATGTGTAGTATCACAGTTGTGATAGATAGTTTTTTCTAGAAAACATCAAACACACATTTGTTCATTTATCTGTAAAAGAAATTCCTTGAGATAAACCAGTCTGTGGTTAGACTCAAGAAGGCTTTAGCAGTTGTTAAAGCAGTTGTGTATTCAGTTGAATATAATGGATTAAGACCTCGTTGGAGAGAGGCGAAATCACCTTGACAGGTGGACTGAAGTAGTTTGAGATCAAACGAACCAGGATAAAAATAACATGTTGTCTGCATTTGATTTCAAGTTTTTACAATTCAACCACCTTCTTGTGTTTTTCACTTCTTCAAAATGGACCGTTGTGCCTCGGGTAAGACACAAGGTTTTAAAAGTCTGAATTGCTTAAATATTACAAGCCTGAAAACATTAAAAGACAATTACTCTTGAATAAAAGTAATAGGAATGAAATCTTTGGCCTCCCAATTGTTGAGCCCTCCGCCGGTGGTTGGGAAAATCCATTCGTCCATATCACAGCTGCCATCACTGTCTTTTACTGCATTGACTCCCTGATTGCTGATAAGCAGAGTTGGTCCCCTGGTGCGAGAACGTCGAACATCTCTTTGGGGCTCTGAAGTGAACCCCAAACCAAATTTTTCGGACTTGTAGGGAATATCCGGAAGCTGACCCTAGATGGTACACCCTCCTTCTTCAACTACTACTCTAGCATCTTTCAAAGAGGCCATCTTTAGTGGAGGTCTGGTAATCTTTGGGACTTTAGACTTGGTTTCCGCGACTGTTGCTGGAACCTCCTCGAAGTTCTGACAAGGAGTCTCGATGAATTCACCATTCATTTTAACATACCTGAAAGAGTTCAAATGGCTAACCATGTACTCCTCCTCTCCGTGAACGGTGACAATTTTTCCTTTGATCGGGTATTTTAGCATTTGGTGTAGGGTAGAAGTGACGGCACCAACACCATGGATCCAGGGTCGACCCAATAGACAAGAGTATGAAGGGCGGATGTCTATCACATAAAAAGTTGAGTCAAAAGTCTGAGTTCCAATTTTTATGGGGACACAAACTTCTCTATGCACTGTCCTCTTGGAACCATCAAAGGCCCTTACTATGATGTTGCTAGCCTTTAAGGTGAGCCCATCGCAGTCCAGTCGGTCGAGAGCATTTTTGGGTAAGACATTCAATGATGAGCCGGTATCCACCAGAACATGGGCAAGTGTGGTGCCCCTGCATTCAATGGAAACATGCAAGGCATCATTGTGCTCCCTTCCCTTAGAAGTTAAATCAGCGTCGGAAAAGCCCAATCTGTTATCAGCATTTAGACTGGCCACACAATTTTCAAATTGGTCAATGGAGGTCTCTTGGGGAACGTGGGCAGTCTTAAGAAAGTTTACCAAGGCTTTGGCGTGGGCCTCAAAACACAAAAGTAAGGACAACAATGATATCTTCGAGGGGGTCTACCCCAACTGTTCTACAATGTTGTAGTCACTTTTCTTGATTATCTTCAGTATTTCTTCTATCTCCTTTCTAGAAGCTTCAAGGATGATCTCGGGACGCTCTCTTGCTTGGACAAACTCATTCAAGACCTTTTTTCCACTTATCTCGGTAGCAAGGATAACATTAGGTATATCACTGGGAGTGTCGGTAGGAGTGGAAGCAGGGATGATCACAGGAGTAGCAACGGCCTTCGAAGAAATCTCGGGTGAGAAGACTCTTCCACTTCTTGTTATTTTGCTGGTCTCAGTGATATTACCGATGTTAGGATCAATTTCTCTCGCAACTTCGTCTTTGACAGCCAACTGATCTTGCTAGACGCCATAGTAATAAACTTCATCCCCATAGCTCCAGGGAACAACTTTATCCTAAGAGTATGATATTGGTCTTGGCATAGTGATGATTAAAGGTGCAGACCTTAGAACAAATGTGATCTTGACGGGTCTCTGGGTGGAGACCCCGGGAGGATTGTCGGAAATGGTGATTATCGAAACATCTTGATAAGAACTTCTGGTAAGAGGACGCTTTTCAAATAAGATTTCTTTGCTAGTCATCAGACGCTGGACGCATATCTTTAGTAACAAATAGCCGTTTGGTAGAGACTTACACAAGTGACAATTTTTATCGCAGCCCGAGAACAGACCGACTTGCAGTAAATTCTGTTTAATGGTCAATAGAGGAGTAATTAAGTCATTCACAGAGGAGACAAAACGATCATCATCAATGGCGTTGATACCTTGGCCATGTCTGGGCATTGGCGCTGTTATTACATTAGGCATTTATGGGGGATCAAACTCAATCTCTTTCGCATCGATAAGGTCTTGCACCTTATTCTTTAAGGCCCAACAGTCATTTGTATCATGCCCCGAGCTTTCAGAATAATAGGCACACCGAGCGTTCGGGTTGTAGCAAGGAGAAGCAGATTGGGGTTCTTGGGAGCTTCTTTTAAAGTTTCCAGATTGGTCTTCAGAAGGTGTGGCAAAACTTGAGACATGGTCATGTTGATCCGGGTAAATCGTCTCATGGGCGCTTCTGGCTTGCGCTGATAATTTCGCTGTTGATTTGGCACAGGATTAGAAATCATAACAGCCCTTACCGCCGGGTGAAGGTCAGTTTTGTTTTGATTCCTATAGTCATATGCGGCACTGACCTCCTTCTTTCAAACAAAGGGTTTCTTTATCATGCTCGAGGATGCATCTCTTTGAATTTTCCCGCTTTTTATATCGGCTTTGACTCGCTCGCCAGTCTTGATTAATTCAGTAAATCCAGCTGAGAAACTCCCAATCAGGTGGTTGAAGAATGGTCCTGACAAGGTGCCAAGGAAGATATCCACTAATTCTCTGTCAGATAGAGGGGGCTGGACTCTGCCTGCAAGATCCCTTCATTTTTGAGCATAGGTTTTGAAGCCTTCACCTGTTCCCATAGACATACATTGCAATTGCGTCCTAGTTGAAGCTAAATCAGCATTATACTGATATTGTTTGTAGAAAGTGGCGGCCAAATCCTCCCAATTGCGAACATTGGTCCCTTCCAATTGATAGAACCAAACCAACTGCGTCCTAGATAAGCTCTCTTGGAAGAAATGCACCCACAGATTCTTGTCAGCCGTATGGGGTTGGATATTTCTGACGTATGACCTTAGATGTAGCTTTGGGTAAGAGACACCGTCGTATTTGGAGAAAGTGGGGACCTTGAATTTTTGTGGGATGACAACCCCTAAGACGAGTCCTAATTCTTCAAAATCCAAACCGGGTACCCTCTGAATCTCCATAGCATTCAAACGATCCTCTAGCTGTTTGTATTTATCATCAGCAGGAGGATATTACTCCTCAAAGTAATTAGGTTCTTCCTCTTCTGCAGATGCTGGGTCGTTGTTCACTTCCTGGGTTTGATTATCTCCTTCACCCGATGATGTTGCAAAGTCCAAAGTTCGTCTGGCTTGTCCTTTAAACCTTCTTCCCATGATCACAACACCGGTTGACTTCTTTGCTTTCTTCTTCTTCTCTTTGGCCAGTAGAGTCTTCAACTCCTCTTGTCCTTTTGTTAGAGCCAAGAGCATTTGTTGAAACTGGGCGTTCTGCGCCTGAAGATCTTTCACAGTCTGTTCAACATCCATCTCACTGAAATAAACAATAGAAGGATAAGGAGACCTGTTATGAGAAACCTGTATGATGTTATGATGAATGAATATGCAATATGCAAATGATTTTAAGGAAATTTAGAGATTTAAATCTGTTCAAACCAAAAAAGAACACACGTTATATTAAAATCCAAGTTTGAATAATCATGCCTACTTGGGCTTACAATGAAAGAAACAAAATACAACAAAGCTCCTAAGACAAAAAGACTGAACGCATCCTCTTTGGAGCAATGTAGGCATTCAAGTTTTTTTCTTCATGAAGCAGTTTGGTGAGCTTCAGAACCTTCTTCTCACTGGCGTAAAATTGGGCTTCAAAGGTGTCTCGCTCTTCCTTCAACTGAACCCAAGCTTTCTGCAAGTCTTCGAGAGAGGTAGGCATGTCAGGATGTAAAATGGTGTATGGGATGTCTCCTTCAACAACAAGCTCTATGATGACAGGAATGATGGAAGGGTAAGGCATCACGAGACTCTAAGCACGAGCCTGTACCCACCTAAGGTAAGGCTCGAGAGGGATAGAGTTTTTGTGTCCCAAAGTCCTACTGTCCACCTTGTTTACGATTCCCCAAGCACGTGTAAACCTCTGGCGGTAACCTTGGTATTCTTTGTCATAGTCGAACACCAGACCTTGGATGAGCATCTCGTGAGGGCCGTCTCTTCGGGCATACCCAAACATTCGAAGAGCTAAGCAGGGGTTGTAGGTGATACCCCCTCTAATACCAAGTAGAGGTACATTAGGGAACTCTCCATAGCGGTCAATGATAGAGACATCTTCTAAGGATCTCGAACACCAACGGATATCAGAGTGGGTGAGAGACATCATTCTTTAGGACCATGTCAGTCTTTGCTCGTTCTTCAATGCTGATTGAGGTAGGTGTGAAGTGAACCATTTTGCGAGTAGGGGATACAACAAAAAATATTACCTCTTTTCTTCATGGTGCGGGTATGAAGGCAATGCAAGATGTCTCCTAGTAAGGTAGATATATGATTGCGAGAGAGAAAGACTTTGATGGCATTAACGTCTATGAATTGGTCTGAATTGGGGAACAGAACCAAACCATAAATGAGAAGAGCCAGGACGTCTTCGAAAGCTTGGAAATCCATGTCGTCCTAGAATGAACGAGCCTTTTCCAATAGAAACTTGGCTATGAAGCCTTTAACCCCTCTTCTTGTCTCCCAATTGGCTATGATGTAGGCCCTCTTCATATGCAAAGCTTCGACGATGACTTCAGGTTTCGGAATCCCTTCTAGACCGGTGAACAATATCTAATCAAGCACCGGCAACCCTAAGAGTAGAGAGAACTCTTCCAATGTAGGTACCAACTGATAATCCGGGAAAGTGAAACAATGATGTACGGGATCAAAGAATTAGAATAGTACACATATCATCTCTTCTTGGAAGTTGGATGTAGCCAAACTGAGGATTCGACCATATTTCTTGGTAAAAGGAGAATCCCCGGGCACTCTTGAGGCTAGCTCTTGAAGTTGAGGGTGTGCTTTTACAAAGCCGATTCAGATGGTGTTTCTTCGGAGGGAATTCATGACCTACAAAACAAAAACAAAGATAAATATCTAAATCCTTGAAATGGTTAGTGAGCATGCGTATGATGTTCATGATGTTTATGATGCTATGTACAAGTAAATATATACACACAGCAAACAAGTCCCTATGTTTTAGGCTTGCATGGGTTTTATAGGTAAGTACCCTCTTGAAGTTTAGTTGGCTCAACCTATCCTAGTAATAGTGATCGAGTTCTAAAGGATCTCAATATCACCGACCTTTCTCTTAGGCCTTGTCTCAGCACAATAATCTTTTCTTGCGGCCGAGATATCCCAATAGTCTAGCCTCAATGAGTGTAGAATCGAGTATCAACTAATTTTCAGCTCTACACCGAAACCGGCTATCTCACTACGTCCTAATGGCCAAGTTTGTGCAATTAGGGTTCTAAAGTCAGTTAGTGCTTCATGACGCCACTCAGCGGCCCCATATTCTCCTCGATTCACCACGAGGGATACTGGTACCCACAAATGAGTCACACTAACATAGCCATTGTTTCAACCGTATCGGTCTACGCTGCACAATTTCCACAATCTATTTCTATTTACCTAAAAAGGTGTCCCAGATCCGGGTGGAGGATCAAAGCAAGCCCAAACAAAGAACAAAATGTAAAGCATACAAATCAAACAATGAAAGCAAGTAAAGGTGATCTAACCCTAAGGTAACCCCACTTTTAAGTATAGTCCCCAGTAGAGTCGCCAGTTCTGTGATATGGTGGAAGAACTGACTTGATGTTTTGCGTTTTGATCGCATTTGTGCAGATAGCAAGAGTCGCCACCGGCTTTTCTTTTATCCAACAGGAAAGGTAAAAAAGCACAGGAAAGACCTTTCAAGATTATTTCTCGGGTTCGGGGGGTAGATTATGAAAAGGGAAGTGTTCCACCCCAAAATTTTCCCTTCCATATTTCTCAACACATGGCAAGTGAGGTCCCCAAATTGCTCAAGGAAATTCAAGAGTTGACCAGACAAACTCTCTCCTAAGGTAGTCTATCTCAAATTAGGGTTTCCATTTTCATCAAGATGTGTGGACCACAAAGGACTAAAATTCTCACCAATTTCCTAATATGTTCTTGTTGTACCCCAAAATTTGCCCTCCCATATTCTTCAAGATTTGTCAAGAATGGTCTTCAAATTGTTCAAGATTGCTCAAGAGATTGTACAGTCAAACCCTCTCATAAGACAACCAAAATTAGGGTTTTGGTTCCTTCAAGGAATTTGAGGTTTTCAATGGTCCAATCAAGTCTCATATGCCCATATGCATTCTCAAGCACCTACAAGCCAAGTTTCAAGACTCACAGTGCCAATTTGCACAGTCAAAAGCTCCATTTGACCTACAGTCAACTACAGGGGCAAAATGGTCATTTTGCAGTCAAAAGTCAGAATTTTTGGTCAACATATTATTTTGAGTACACAATCATCATTTTATCAAGTCTTGATCATGATTCCTCAAGAATGGCTCAAAAATCATCAAGATGCAAAAGTTACTATATTTGGACAGTAGAAAAGTCAACTGTATCTTGACCAGGGCATAACTTTTTCATGGTTCATCAGAAAAATCCCATCCAATGCTCATTTTGAAGGGGATCACATTTCCTACAATCCATCTTCACATTCCAAGTCCAAGAAATGCTCTCACAAAAAGTTATCAATTTTTACATTATAGGTCAAATTCAAAAGTCAACAAAAATGCACTTTAAGTCAAAGACCATAACTTGAGATTGGTAAATCCAAATGACATGGGACCAAAGGCATTGGTTATAGGACTTCAAGATCTTTCCAAAATGTCCAAGAACATGTTCATATGATCAAAATTGAGCAAGATATGCATTGAAGAAGTTGGGAAATTTTTGTGAATTTGCAAAAGTCAACTTTGCTCAAAATACCTTATTTTTCCTAATGGGCCTCAAATCTCTTCTTGAAACTTTATCCATGGCCTATGAACGACCCATCAAGCTTAATTGAATTATTTTCTTATTTTTTATTAATTAATTGGATTGTTAATCAAAATTAATTCATTTAATTAATTTAAATTGTAGGAAATACAAAGATTTGATTTTTCAATCTTTTTGTGAAGCAAACATGGTCAAGATATGCTGGAAATTTCGTGTACCAATCAAGGATGCAAAAGTCTCCAAATTTGGCAACTTTTTCCAATCATGAAGATTCAAAAATATATGTTTTCCAATCAAATATTCCATCATCATTACAATGGATTTTTGCTTAAAAATTTGACCTAATTTCAGCCTCCTATATATACATAAGCTAACCCTAATCATGCACACATGAATTTGCTGCAGAAAAAGCCATAACCAATTCAAAAAAATTCAAGAAAACTTGAAAACTGTTTTCTATATTCCAGGCCAATTCAAGAACTTTTGTTGATTCAAACACATTACTGGAAGTGTCAGGGACGTGTAGCAATCAAAACCAAGCGCTAAAGCTCAAGAAACCATCAAGAACAGACCCACGGTTTGCATATTTTTTTCATAATCATAACTCATGATTCATAAGCATTTGATATGATTTCTTGTTTGTTTTGTGTTGTTAGAGACCACAGGAAGCTATTAGCATAGTTTAATTGGATTAAAACACATAGAATCAAAAGATGCCATTGATGAATTCTAGGGTTCATAAGCCTTCAAATTGGGGCTTTGTAATATAGGAAAAACTAAGCCTCGAGAGACCCATGACTGAACTCGTGAGAACCAGACGAACACACTGGACTCTTCGCGAAATATTTATGTTGCTTGTAGCTCTATTCGCTATTTTTGGTCGTTGCAGTTTGTGGGGGTTAAAAACCCCCGCTATCTAACATGTTTTTATAGGTACAAAGGAGGAAGATGAAGAAGTGTTAGCACATGATTAAACAATTTAAAATACGCGCGTTTTTGTTTTGTTTTTCAGCATATTATTTATTTTCCATATATAATATTCACTCTCCATTCTATTGACAAATGTGCAACACAACTCAGATGGCCAATGCATTAGTGTATTGATCATTGGGACCTGGGTTCGAATCCCAGGTCCCCCAAAATAATTGTTTGTTATTTTTCTTAAAGTGTTTTCATGCAGGCTTCTAAAAGTGGTCCATCATGTACTCCACACAACAACGCGCCAAGTGGCCACAAACACAAATCTAATGGCCATAGAATGAAGGATCATGGTACTCCCAGTCAACACGCACCATGGAGATCCAGAAAGTCAAAAGGGCTTGTGTACAAATGGGCCAGAAATTTCTAGATTAACCTCCATATTGGGCCATCACCCCCCCTTGGTTTATTTTTCTTTTAATTCTTTTTTCTTCTTTATCCTAATTATTTACTATAATTATTATTATTATTTAATTAACTAACCAAATTAATTTTTCATAATAAATTCAGAAAACTAAAACATTTTATTATTATTATTATTTATTAATTTCACTTTATTATTTTTGTAAATAAATTCTAATGTAATTGATTTAGTTAATTAGGTTAACTTTGACCTTTTTTCACAATAAATAAAATCAACATAGAATTAGAGTTTTCTTGACTATTTTAATTTCTTTTTATTTGTTTCACATAAAACATAAAAAACTAAAAAATACTTTTTTTCTTTTAATTAATTAATTAATTAGTTTTAGATTTAATTAAATACAAAAAGGACCAAAATTCATTCTTTCTCAAAAAGGGTCAAAACCCTAAGGATTTCTCCGATTCAATTCTCGCGCGCATATTCTTTTTGATTATTATTTTTGATCATATTTATGTAATTACTCCGAGAATGTAAAGCGTAATTAGGACTCTTTTTATCGCTTTCTTTAAATTTCTCGCAATTTACTTTTTCAAGGGTTTGCTTTTGGCGATGTAAATACCCGACGCCTTGTAATAGCGTAGATTTACTTTCCGCAATTTACTTTCCGCAAATATTAACCGTTATGCATGACAAGACTTGTTCTCAAAATAAAATCAAAATGTAGCTCACCATAACATGTTCAAAGATAACTTAACATGAAACCTGACACACTCGCACATGCCACTCCTAGGGTACGCCTCAGTTGGTTTCCTCGATGTGGTCATTGAGTATAGGGTGTTTTAGAGGTCGCCCTCCTGTCTAAAGATCCAAGTTGCCTCGAAACGGTTGCCTCGGATAAAAAGGATCTAGGACATTAGGGTTACCGCTAAGGCGTCCTACTATTGCTTTGGTGACCACACATGTCCCTATAATCGAATTGACCCGAAAAACTCCAACGACGGTGCTACCTACTTCTCAATAGTGGGATAGTACTGTCCAAAGGACATTTACACATCTTAATTTCTTTGAGTAGGTAGAGGTTATTAGATACTTGCTCTTTCAAAACAAAAAAATACTTTTCGCACCTACACTTTTTTGACAAAAGTTTTCAAACAAACACTTCATACACTCTTGAGGACTGATACAAGAGTTAAAACGAAGTTTTCAAACAAAACTCTTTTCAAAACCCACAAACACAAGAAAAGCAAACATTTTTGAAAACATGGTGTTGTACCCCAAAATTTTCCCTCCCATATTCTTCAAGATTTGCAAAGAACATGCTTCAAAATCTCCCCAAGGGTTGCACAGTTCAAGGGCCTCCTAACAGTCAAAAATTAGGGTTTTGGTTCTGTCAAAGAAGTTGAAGTTTCCAAGGGTCCAAACAAGTCCCACATGCCTACAAACATGGTCAAACATCCATATGCTAAGTTTCAAGACTCACAGCACAAAATTGCACAGTCAAAAACCCTAATTGCTCAACAGTCAACTGTAGGGGCAAAATGGTCATTTGACAGTCAAAAGTCCAAATTTTTGGTCAACATCTTATTTTGAAGCCACAAACATCATTTGATCAATTCTTGATGATGATTCTCAAGGCATGGCTCAAAAAGTCTCAAGATGCAAAAGTTGCTATATTTGGACAGTTGAAAAAGTCAACTGTAACTTGACCAAGGCATAACTTCCACATGGTTCATCAGAAAAATTCCATCCAAAGCCCATTTTGAAGAGAATGACATTTCCTACAACTCCTCTTCACACTTCAAGTCCAAGAAATGCTCTCACAAAAAGTTATCAATCTCAACATTATAGGTCATTTTCAAAAGTCAACAAAAAGGAACTTTATGTCAAAGACCATAAATTGATATTGGTAAATCAAAATGACATGGAACCAAAGGCATTGGTTAGAGGACTTCAAGAACTTTCCAAAATGTCCAAGAACATGATCAAATATTAAAAATTGAGCAAGATATGCCTTGTGGAAGTTGGGAAATTTTTGGGAATTTTGAAAAGTCAACTTTGCTTCAAATGCCTCAAAATTGCTAATGGGCCACAATTTCTTCCAAGAATCATCACCCAAAGGCTAGGCACGACCCATTGACCCAAAGGGGAGTTATTTTCTTATTTTTTATTTATTAATTGAATTTTTAAATCTATTAATTCATTTAATTCAAATTAAATATGAAAAAAATACTAAATGCCACCTTTCAAATCTTTTTATGCAGCATTTCTACTCATCATAACCTCAAGATTTCGTGCATACTCAATATGGAAAGAATCTTCAATGATTGGCATGTTCTCCATGAAAAAAGATTGAAAAAAGATTACATGAAAATCAAATCTCAAAAACATCAATGCAAAGGTTTCCTGGTTTGGATTTTTACCCTAATTCATTCCACATATAAGCACAAACCTAAACCTAATGCAAAGGACCTGAAAGCTGCGCTCAGAATCAAAAAGCAAACTTTGCATTTTTTCCAAATTTTCTCAAAACTGATTTCATAGCTAGAGTGTTCTTCAAGGCAAAAAAGGTATTCCAAAGGCTTGCTGAGACATTTTTGGACGTACCTCAATCACTTTCCACTCTCCATACATAAAGAATTGGTAAAACGGAGTTGCTTCTCTTTCAAAGTCATGCATAATCGTGTTTGGATTTCTGGACATTTTTCATACATTTAAACTATTGTTTTATACTAACATGGACATCCTGAATCTATTGGTGCTATTTAATTGAATTATCATTGCCTGTATGTAAATCTACCATGGGAGCTCGTTAGGGTTTCAGGAACTTTAAAAGAGGGTTTCGTTCCTCTGGAAAAATTAGGCTATAAGACCAGCACCGTTGGATTCATAACCTTCATACGAACACAACGACCACATCGCGCCCTTTTTATATCCTTGTATGGCCTAATCGCTATTTTCCAGGTTCAGGTTTAGTGGGGGTTTAAAACCCCCACTATCTATCTCATGTTTTCAGGTAACACGAAGAAGAAGGAGGACGTGTCTCAGCCAGAGTGGACGGTTTGAATTTAGCGCGTTTTTCGAGCTACAAGCGCTGTCTCACATATCTTATTCAGCATCCATTATAATATCAAAATGGCTCAGTAGCACAGTTGGTAAACACGCTGGCAAGTAGGTATTGGGACCTGGGTTCGATCCTCAGGTCCCCCATATTTCCTTCTATTTTTTCTTGCAATATGATCAGGTACACTGACTTTCCTATAGCCCACCAAACATCCAGCGCTGGTGCTTGCCACATGTCCCCTGAGATCAATCCAAAAGCCAAGATATGAGTTCCATCATGCACCTCAGTCCATGGGTCTACACGTGACCATCAAAAGTCAACCAAGCCTGATTCAATGGGCCAAAATTGCTTGGAAAATACCTCCAACTTTGGGTCAACACCCCTCTTGTTTGTATCTCTTTCCCTCTTTCTTTTTTCTTTCTTTTTATTTTATTTGTTTTAATTATTTTCTTTTAATTCATAAAATTAATTTTAATAATATAAAAATACCAAAAAAATCAGAAAGTAAAAAATAAAAATATATTTTATTATTTAATTCACTAATGTTTTATTTTGTAAATAAATTTTGTTAACTAATTTAGTTTTAATTTTAGGTTTAATTTTAATGCTTTCTTAATAAACTAAAAAATGTAGAAATTAGGGTTTTGATACTTTTATTCTTTTTTTCCTTTTTTTCACCATATTTAATTATTAATTATTTTTGTAAATAAATATGCCATTTAAATAATTTAGGTTAAAACTAGGTCAAAACTTAAACATTTTTTAACAAATTAAAAATAGTCTAGAATTAGGGTTTTAATTCCATTTGATTTTCTCATTAAATTCCATAAATACAAAACTCTAAAAAATAAGTCCTTTCCTTTATTTAATTTAATTAATTTAATAATTTCAATTTAATTTCTTTAAAAGGGTCCAACGCCCTCGCATTCTCGATTTTATTTCTTTTCGCTCATTTACTTTTACTTCCTTTTTTAAATTTCATGTACTTGCCCCAAAGCCTCGTAATAGATTAATTAGGGTATTTACTTTCCGCACTTTACTTATTTCAAATCGGGTCTTGGTTTAATTTGGCGATGTAGACCCGCGCCTTTGTAATAGCGTAGGACTTTTATCTTCCCGCACCTTTTAACTGTTAATAACCACATGAAAGAATGAATGCCAAAAATAAAAACAAAGCGTAGATCACCAATGCATGAACAAGACAAATATAACTGAAAATGACACAATTCACACACCACTCCTAGGGTACGCCTCACTGTTGCCTTGCCCCTCGAAACGTGGTCGTCGAGTAGAGGATGTTTTAGTAAGTCCTCATGTCCATGAACATGGCATGAGGGTAGCTTCTAAGGTGTCTTCCTATTGCTCTGGTGACCACACTGTCCCTAACCCTCGAATTGACCCGAACACCTCCAACGGTGGTGCTACCTACCTCTCAATGGTGGGATGGCACTACTTTAAAGACATTTACACAGACGAATTCCTTAGGGTAGGTAGATGACTCGTAGATACTTGCTCTGAATTCAAAACAAATCAAAAACTCTTTTCACACCGACACTTTTCAAAAAGCTTTCATAAACAACTTTTCAAACACTCTTGAGGACTAATACAAGAGTCGAACTGAAATTTTAAACGAAACTTTTTTTTAAACCCACAGTTGAAAAGCAAACAAACATTTTGAAAACACAAATGAGCAAGTATCTAAGAGCCCATGGATAACCATGGATAGAAAGGGTGCTAACACTTTCCCTTTCTATAAATCTACCTCCCGAACCGAGAGCAATCTCAATAAGGAATTTTTCTGTGCTTTTGTCCTTTCCATTTGGAGAAAATAAAAGACGGTGGCGACTCTTGCTTCCGCGACATTTCGCGAACCAGCGTTAAACAGTCAGTTCTAGATCCACCAATCACAGAACTGGCGACTCTGCTAGGGAATCTTATAAAGTGAGGTGTACCTTAGGACTAAGATCACTGTGTTTTCAATTGCTTTGATTTGTTTGCTTTAAATTGTGGGTTGCATGGGAGTTACATAGATCCTAACCCGGATCTGGGGGTACCCTGTTTAGGTAGCATAAGCTGTGAGGGACCTGTCCGGCGTAGACCGACATGGGTGAAGCAGTGGCTACATTGGTGTGGCACCTTGGTCTGTACCGATATCCCTTGTGTTGCAACAAGGAGAATATGGGTATTCTGAGGAGTCATTAAGCACCAACAGACCTTAGAACCTTAAATGACACAACTTGGCCATTAGAACAGTAGCAGTATGCTACGCCCATTGAGGCTAAACTCTCGTGATGGTTCTGGCCGCAAGAAAAGATTGCGATGCTGGAGTTATGACCGATTGAGGGTAGTCAATGATATTGGGATCCTCTAAGAACCCGGTTACTTTTGATAGGACAGGTATGAACCAACAAACTGAAAGAGGGTAATACCTAGACCTCATGCTGGCCTAAACTTTAAGGGCTTGTCTTGTGTGACTTGTGTGCCTTATCATGTTTGCCTTTGTAAATATTTGTGGTGTGCTTTATCATAACATCATAACATCATGAGCATTGCATGCATCCTGCATAGGGACTGACCATTTCAAAGACAAGAGGGTTTCACCTTTGCTCTGTTTTGTAGGACATCATGATGCCTGTGTGAAGGAATACTATCCGATTCAACTTTGTTCACCCACCTGAGTTGCTTGAAGAGTTGGTTAGCAGGATTCCAAATACCACTTCCTTCATCCAGAGGCATGGTTCTCTTCTCAGTTTAGTCACTGCAAAGCGGGATCAACAGTTGATGAGTGTCCTGACCCAGTTCTATGACCCTCTGTACCAGTGCTTCACCTTTCAAGACTTCCAGCTGGTCCCTACCCTGGAAGAATTCTCTGATTTGCTTGGTATCCCTATCTTGGATCAGACTCCCTTCACTGGTTGGGAAAAGACCCTCAGGCTTGAGGAGGTTGCTGCAGTTCTTCCCTTGACCCATCAAGAAGTAATGGACAACTGGGTGACTAGAAGCGGGGTTAAGGGTTTCTTGGCCAAATTTCTGGTTGGTAAAGCTAACAGTTTCTGGAATGACTTGGACTTTAGGGCATATGAAGATATCTTGGCTCTCTTAATCTATGGGCTAGTCTTGTTTCCTAATCCTGACAACTTCATAAATGTCACTGCCATAAGGATCTTTATGTCTCAGAACCCCGTGCCCACTCTCTTGGGTGACATCCTGCAACAACTTTATGCTCGTACTGCCCGAAGACGAGGAACTCTATGGTGTTGTATCCCTTTGTTGGTGAGGTGGTTTATTTGGCACCTCCCTAAGTTCGTGCTGAAGAACCAAGAAGGAAGAGGTTGGGCTCATAGGTTAATGTCTCTCACTAATAAAGACATCATTTGGACTTTCAGAGGTTTGGATGAGATAGCTGTTATTGATCGTTGCGGAGAATATCCTAATGTTCCTTTGATTGGTACCCAAGGAGGAATCTCTTACAATCCATGTCTAGCGCTCCATCAGTTTGGAAGAGCCAGAAGAGCAGGGCCTCATGAGATGTTGGTGCCTCACATCAGTTTTGAGTTTCAGGTGGATAGTGACGAGTTGCGTCGTAGGTTCATCAAGGCTTGGGACAGAGTTCATAAAGCTGATCCACAAGAGCTAGGGCCAAAGGCTTCTCTACCTATGGAAGCCTACTACAAATGGGTCCGCATCCGTGCTCAGAAGTTAGGTATGCCATACGAAGCTGTCAGACCCGTCATTCTTGAGTATCCTGACAAAGATGGGATTCCCCCAACTGTTCTCCCTCCTCAGATACCTACTGATTATGAGACATTAAAGAGGTCTTGGTCACAACTGCGAGAAGAACGGGATTCTTATCGGGAAAAGTTCAACGAGCAGGAATTGAAGATCCATAAGCTGACAAAGCAGTTGGAGAATGAGCGAGCTCTGAATGATTACATCCGTACTGAGAAGAGGAGACCCTGGGATCAATAAGGAGCTCTGGATGTTCTTTTACAGTTTTATTTCCCTTTTCAGTATTTCCCTTTTATGTAACGCCTAAGGGAAACCTGTTGAACAATTTAAGTTTCAAAGTTGAATCTAATGAAGTGTGTTCCTTTTTGTTTACAAAGTTGATTCCCGATTGTCTTTGAAAACATAAATCATACGCATTCCATTCATCATGTGCATAGCAGGTATTCTTCTTTTCAGGTTGCTTACTGTTCTTCGCTGTTTATTTCAGCATCATGAACCCTGACTCATCATCAACCGAGATGTCTATCAAGGCCCTTCAGGCGCAGAACGCGCAATTTCAGGAGCTGATCATGGGCTTGGCTCAAGGCCAAGAAGAGCTGAAGGCTTTACTCCTGAAGAAGGAGAAGAAGAAGAAGAGAACTGTCCTTTTCAACACAGGCCGAAGGTTTGGTAACACACTGCAGAATGAGGAAGCTGGTTCTTCTGTAGGCAAGAGCAGTCCCCAAGGGGGAAAAGGTCCTAGTCCAGTAGTCTCTGACAACGAGACTGACTTTAATGAGGAACAGTATCCTCCTGCTGAAGACAGATACAAGCAGTTGGAAGACAGACTGAATGCAATGGAGATCCAACAGGTGCCTGGGCTGGATTTCGGAGACTTGGGCTTATCTACTGGTGTGATTATTCCTCAAAAGTTTAAAGCACCATCTTTCACCAAGTATGACGGGGCGTCTTGCCCCAAGTTACACCTCAGATCTTATGTGCGGAAGATTCAACCGTATACTGAAGACAAGAACTTGTGGATCCACTTCTTCCAGGAGAGTCTTTCAGGGACTCATCTCGAATGGTTCTATCAGCTGGATGGGACCAAGGTTCGTAACTGGGAGGAGTTGGCTACTGCTTTTTACAAGCAGTATCAATATAATGCCGACCTTGCTCCTACACGTACCCAACTCCAGGGTATGTCGCTAGGATCAAGCGAAGGTTTTAAAGAGTATGCACAGAAGTGGAGGGATCTGGCTGGCAGGGTGCAGCCTCCGTTGACTGACCGTGAGCTGGTGGATATGTTCTTGGGGACCCTATCTGGGCCATCGTTCAATCATCTTATCGGTAACTCATCTGCAGGGTTCACTGATCTTATTCTGACTGGGGAAAGGATAGAGGCTGGAATGAAGTCCGGTAAAATTCAGAAGGGTGCATCTTCAAGTTCTGAGAAGAAACCCTTTAAAAAGGAGGCCAGTGCTGTATATGGGCCTAGAAGGCAAGAGAAACCAGAGCGCCGCCAATCTGTCAACGCGGTGATGATTGCAAAGCCTGCTGCCGCTCCTCGGCAAACCAATCCACCCAGGGCTAAAAGACCCAGAAGAAAGTTTACCCGTCTAAGTATGACCTTGTCGCGAATCTTGCTGCAGTTGCTATCCACCAATTTGGTGACTGTCAGAGAGGCCCCGAAGGTTGTGAATACTGCCTCTCCCAAGTACAATCCAAATGCCCGCTGTGCTTATCATTCCGATAGCCCGGGGCATTCCACTGATGACTGCTGGGCCTTAAGGAATAAGGTGCAAGACCTTATTAATGCGAAAGAGATAAAATTTGAGGCGCCTGAAAGGCCAAATGTGGTGACTGCTCCTATGCCCCAGCATGGAGTGAATGCCGTTGATGAAGATGTGTATTCCGTTTTTGTGAATGATGTAGCTACTCCTCTGATGACTGTTAAGAGGAACCTACTGCGGGCCGGTTTATTTCCGGGCTGTAGCGAAGGTTGCCTTTTCTGTGCTGTTTCCCTTTCTGGTTGTCCGTTGCTGAAGTTAGGCATCCAAGGCCTGATGGATAGCAAGGAGATTCTCTTCAAGAAGACCGTTGTTCCGTTTGTTCCTGTGGAAGAAGTATCTGTTGTTACCATTTTCCAAAATCCAATCAAGGCTCCCCCGAGGAAGCCAGTTAAAATCATGACTGTCGCACCCGTTGTTATTACTGTTCCGGGGCCTCTCCCCTATGAATCTGATAAGGCTGTCCCATGGCACTATGGGGCAGATGTGTATGTACATGGAATAAAGCAAGAGTTCAACACTGGCACCAGCATCAGCAATATCACTAGTCCAACAAAAGTTACCCGCAGTGGCAGGCTCTTCTCGCCTGACATTGCGCCACCAACTATTCGAAGACCTATCGTTATAACACCTGCAAGTGCACCTGTTCCCATTTCTGATCAAGTTGTTTCCCCTGCCGCCGAGTCGTCTAATGCTTGGGGCAAAGGGATTGAAGATGAGCCTGCCCGGATGGAGGCACCAAAATCTATGAATGCTGAGGCCTCCCAACAAGAGATGGAGGAAATTCTAAAGATAATCAAGAAGAGCGATTTTAATGTTGTTGAACAGCTGGGGCATACCCCCTCCAAGATCTCTATGCTCTCCTTGTTGCTGTGCTCAGAGGCCCATGCTAAGGCCTTGATTTCATTTCTAAAGACGGCCCATGTGCCACAGAAGACATCTGCAGTCCAGTTTACTGATTGCGTAGCCAATTTGACAGCCGACAATGGTTTGGGTTTCTCGGATGCTGACCTTACTGCTAAGGGAAAGAACCACAACGATGCCCTACATGTCTCTATTGAATGCAGGGGCACTACTCTTGCACACGTGTTGGTGGACACTGGTTCCTCCCTGAATGTGTTACCCAAAAAGGCCTTAGACCGGTTGGATTGTGAGGGCCTGGAGCTGAAACCTAGCAACATCATTGTCAGAGCCTTTGACGGTTCTAAGAGGATGGTTCATGGAGAGGTAGACATTCCTATTCGTGTGGGTTCTCAAGTATTCGACTCAACTTTCTATGTGATGGATATCCGTCCATCTTATTCTTGTTTACTGGGTCGACCTTGGATTCACAAAGCTGGGGCAGTGACTTCTACCCTACACCAGAAACTCAAGTACCCTGTCAGAGGGAAGATCGTCACTGTGCAGGGAGAGGAGGAGTATATGGTTAGTCACTTGAATTCCTTCCGATATATTGAGATGGATGGGGAGTTTATTGAAACCCCCTTTCAGCATTTTGAAGAGGTACCTCCAACATTGGCAGCAGCAGAAACAGTGGTTGAAGAGGATGTTCCTTTGAAGATGGCTTCCCTGAAGGATGCTCGGGCTGTAATCGAGAAAGGTGAATGTGCTAACTGGGGCAGGCTCCCTGATTTTACACCAAAAACTGACAAGTTTGGACTGGGTTTTACTGCAGAGGGTCAGAAGGCTGTGCGCAAAGCTAGAACCAGAAGACCTCCTGTGCTCATCACCAATCCAGGAGTGAATGCCATTGGGGATGAAGATGAAGTGGAAGAGTCAGAGTTTGATAGCTGGATCTACCCGACGACTGATGGTGGATTGGCCAATTGGACTGCTAAAGATCATACCCCTGTTACTTTTGTTACGCAGTAATAAACTCTTTTGTTTTGTTACTTGTAATAAACAATGAATTAAAACTCTATGGCCCGGTGTCTTACCCGGGGCACCGTGGCTTCATTTGTGAGGGCATATTAATTGTCATTTCATATATCATGAATAAAGACCTTAGATGTTTCCTCGCATTTCAAATCTTATGCTCCTTTTTGTTCTTTCCTTTCTTTATATATTGCAAAACAGCTGTATTTACACACACTCACTCATACAGGTTTCAATCCACTCTGGATCTCACTGGTAACGACTCTGCTATTGCCAGTTATGACTTCGAAAATCCGATCAACTTAGCCGAAGACGAAGGTGAAGATGATTGCGAAGTGCCTGGCGAGCTGGCAAGACTGTTACTCCAGGAAGAGAGGGAAATTCAACCACACGAAGAGCCAGAGGAAACAATAAGTCTGGGTACTGAGGCAGACAGAAAGGAAGTCAAGATTGGTGCCAACCTAGAGCTCAGCGTGAAGCAACGGTTGACTCAGATGTTACATGATTACATGGAAATCTTTGCCTGGTCCTACGAAGACATGTCTGGGTTGGATACCGACATTGTGGTCCATCACTTGCCTACCAAGAAAGACTGCCCTCCGGTCAAGCAAAAGGTCCGCCGTATGCGTCCAGAGATGTCTGAGAAGATCAAAGCCGAGGTTATAAAACAGTTTGATGTCGGGTTCCTTGCAGTGACTTCTTATCCTCAGTGGGTTGCTAATGTGGTGCCGGTACCAAAGAAAGACGGTAAGGTCAGAATGTGCGTTGACTACAGGGATCTGAACAGGGCCAGCCCCAAGGATGATTTCCCTCTACCTCACATTGATGTCCTGGTTGACAATACGGATCAGCACAAGGTGTTCTCTTTCATGGATGGTTTTTCAGGGTATAATCAGATCAAGATGGCTCCGGAAGACATGGAAAAGACTACCTTTGTTACTCAGTGGGGCACCTTCTGCTACAAGGTCATGCCTTTTGGACTGAAAAATGCTGGGGCAACCTACCAACGTGCCATGGTTGCTTTATTTCATGACATGATCCATCATGAGATAGAAGTGTATGTTGACGACATGATCGCAAGGTCCCAAACCGAGGAAGAACACCTTGATCATCTGCAGAAATTGTTTGACCGTCTGAAGTTGTACAAGCTAAGGTTGAACCCGAACAAGTGCACCTTCAGGGTAAGATCCGGAAAGTTGCTAGGCTTCGTTGTAAGTGACAAGGGCATTCAAGTGGACCTTGCCAAGGTTAAAGCTATTCAAGAGATGCCTGTTCCTAAGACAGAGAAAGAAGTCAGAGGTTTTCTAGGACGCCTGAATTACATTGCTCGATTCATCTCACACCTAACTGCTACCTGTGAGCCAATCTTCAAGATGCTGAAGAAAGATCAGGTAGTACGTTGGAATGATGAATGTCAGGCCGCTTTTGACAAAATCAAAGAGTATCTCCAAGAGCCACCCATCCTTATGCCACCGGTTGAAGGGAGACATCTGATACTATACCTGACAGTACTTGAAAACTCAATGGGGTGTGTGCTAGGGCAGCATGACGAGTCTGGCCGAAAAGAGCACGCCATTTATTACCTTAGCAAAAAGTTTACCGACTGTGAGACCCGATACTCACTGCTTGAGAAAACTTGCTGCGCTTTGGTATGGGCTGCTCACCGGCTGAGACAATATATGCTGACTCACACTACCTTGTTGATCTCAAAGATGGATCCTATAAAGTACATATTCGAAAAGCTGCTCTATCTGGGAGAATAGCAAGATGGAAAATGATCTTGACAGAATACGACATCCAGTACACAACTCAGAAAGCTATCAAAGGAGGTGTATTGGCAGACCACTTGGCACATCAGGCAGTAGACGACTATCAGTCAATGAACTTCGAGTTTCCAGACGAGAGCATCATGATTGTGACTGATTGTGAAGTACCTGGACCGGATGAAGGACCTGAGGAAGGATCCCGATGGTCTATGCACTTTGACGGAGCCTCCAATGCTTTGGGTAACGGTATCGGCGCTGTGATAATATCCCCCCAAGGCACTCATACTCCACTCACTGCCCGACTATGTTTCAACTGCACCAACAACATGGCGGAGTATGAGGCATGCATCATGGGTCTCCAAGCTGCGATCGACTTAAGGATCAAGTTTCTGAGTGTCTTCGGAGATTCCGCTCTCGTGATCAATCAGATTAAAGGAGAGTGGGATACGAAACATCCGAATCTTATTCCTTACAAAGAATGTGTGTTGACCTTGATCCCCCACTTCACAGAGATAACCTTTGAACACTTTCCGAGAGAGGAGAATCAGCCGGCGGACGCGTTAGCTACGATGCCTTCTATGTTCAAAGTCAAATGGGACAATGAGGCTCCCCGGATGATCATCTGGAAACTGGACGAACTGGCATACTGTTGTGATCTCGAGACTGAATTGGTGACTGAGAAACCTTGGTACCATGAGGTGAAGAGATACTTGGAAGCTCAGGAATACCCTGAAGGTGAATATGTCAATGATAAGAAGTTTCTGAGAAAGTTCGCAGCGAAGTTCTTCCTTAGCAACGACATCCTGTATAAGCGAAACCATGATTCGACCTTACTGCGTTGTGTGGATAAGACTGAAGCAGAAAGGATCATGGAAGAGTTACATGAAGGGACCTTCGGAACACATTCCAGCGGACACACTATGGCAAAGAAGATCCTTCGGGCAGGGTATTTCTGGTCCACAATGGAAGCCGACTGCTACCAACATTCTCGGACATGCCATAAGTGCCAGATATATGCAGACAAGGTGCATGTTCCTCCAGTTCCTCTAAATGTTCTGACTGCGCCTTGGCCTTTTGCAATGTGGGGCATAGATATGATCGGTGAGATTAAACCTACGGCATCCAACGGGCATCGCTTCATCCTGGTAGCGATTGATTACTTCATGAAGTGGGTTGAAGCAGCATCCTACGCTACAGTAACCAAGAACGTTGTGGCACGGTTCATTCGGCACAACCTGATCTGTCGATACGGCGTCCCTGAAAGAATTATTACTGACAACGGTACCAATCTTAATAACAAGATGATCACTGAGCTCTGCGAGCAGTTTAAGATACAGCACCACAACTCTTCTCCTTATCGGCCGAAGATGAATGGGGCTGTAGAAGCAGCAAATAAAAATATTAAGAAAATCGTGCAGAAGATGACAGTGACTTATAAAGATTGGCACGAGATGTTACCGTTCGCTCTACATGGGTACCGTACCTCAGCCAGGACGTCAACCGGGGCAACACCTTTCTCCTTGGTCTACGGTATGGAGGCAGTCTTACCGATCGAAGTGAAGATACCCTCTCTCCGGATAATGAAGGATGCAGATCTGAGCGAAGATGATTGGATCCAGACACGACTTGATCAGCTAAACCTTATTGATGGAAAGAGACTTGCTGCTATCTATCATGGTCAGACGTATCAGAAACGGATGATCAGGGCATTTAACAAAAAGGTCAGACCACAGGAATATCAAGTTGGGGATCTGGTAATCAAACGCATCATCCTTCCTCAGAGTGATCCAAGGGGCAAATGGACCCCTACGTACGAAGGGCCATTTGTGGTTAAACATGTGTTCTCAGGAGGAGCCATGATTCTAACCAACATGGATGGTGACGACCTTCCTCACCCCGCCAATGCAGACATAGTAAAAAGATACTACGCATAAAAAAGACCCGCTAGGTTGACATACCTAGGCAAAAATTAGGGCTTCCCGGCGAACCAAAAGGGTTCGGGCAAAATGAAGGGATGAAATGAAAAAATCTGTACACCCGGCAAGTCGAAAACCTGAAAAGGCGGCTTGGGCAAAAATGGGTATTCCGGTGGACCGAAAACCCGAAAGGGCGGTCCAGGCAAAAGTTAGGGATAAAGCGTAATACTATGTCTCATTGGATCACCTTGCATCCAGAATCCGGTATCAACACCAAGTTCAGACGGCATCGATCAATCAGCTTCATCTTCAGCTAGGTCATCAAGTGATGAGACGCTCGAAGATATAAAGGTGATAGCAGAGTTGGAACCCAGTGGGATTATTCTTTTCACACAGCTATTTTGTTTTCCCTTTGTACAAATTGTATAAATACTTTTGTTCGGCGGCATTCTCTTACTAGGACGTCAGCCTCTTGTACATAAAACGCCTATTTACAAGCAAATTAAAAAATCAATACAAAATCACTTTTCAGTTAAAATTGCCAATTGTTTTTCCTTTTCTGTTTTGTTTTGCGAAGAACGTCCAAGGTTCAATTTGTGATATATGCATTTGACAATAATTGCTAACTCATAAATATTTGCATACGAAACAAGGGATTAATTACAGGTAACATTAGAAACAGGGGCAATAATGAGTGGTCTAAGCGATCTAATTATTCTGTCCACCAAGGTACCAAGGTAGGTTCAGCTGAAGAACATAACCAGAAACCTTAACTCCCCAGAGAGTGAGTCAGCAAATCAATGCATTCTTCCCAAGCTAAGCTATATTATCAGGAAGTTGGGTATCCTCCAGCAGATCTCAACATCCCTCAGCACGATATACAGATATTCTTAAACAAGCATCCCCAGCAGTCTTGACCTAAAGATTGTTCCCCGGCGGTATATCAAACATTCAATGGAGTCACTTCCCCAATATAGTTCAAAATATCCCCAGGAGAGTCCAATTAAGATTTCCCCAGGAAAGTTTGAATCCATCTCCCGAGCAGGAAGCTTATCCCCCAATAGATTCTGGAGGCTTATCCCTTGCAGAGCACGAATGCGTCCCCCGGCTTTATTCAAAAGTTATTTCCCTACCAGGATATAACTGGGTTATCCTCAGCCAAAAGCCACGGAAAGATCGTCCCCGACGAAGTCTTCCTATCCCCAGCGGAGTCTATCAAAACTTCCAACACAACAATGGTATCCCCAGCGAAGTTACCATCAATATCCTAGCAAAATACCTCTCTCCCCATAGAGTATTATTCCCCAGCAAGATCGCTAGAATAATTTTCTCCCCGCAGAGTAATCTCTTCATCAAGTTTATTCCCCAACGGAGTTATCTTCTCCTACCGATATTCTTGCAACCATCATCCCCAGCGGAGACAACAAAGCACTATTCTCCAACATCAGCCCAGGATTTAACTTCCCGGCACCCGTCAAGGATTTATTTTCCTAAGACGAAAACATACGTTCATAAACATCACATTTCCATATATTATAGCATGCATATACGCATCATATCTTACAAATCTCATTTATGTTGAGAACATCATTGCTTGATCCATATCATGCATTGCATATGACTGACCTTTACCTTGCAGGAAAGATCCAGTTAAGTTCTCAGCTATATTTCAAGACTTTAGTCCGGTTCAGTTAAATCGACCCTAAGATATTCCTTATTCTTATCCAGTCAAAGGCCTTCTCTGGTTCAGTCAGATCGACCCTAAGATCTCCCTGATTCTTATCCAGTTGAAGATATTCCAAGACCTTGCCCGGTTCAGTTAAATTGACCCTAAGATTTTCCTGATTCTTATCCAGTCAAAGGCCTTCTCTGGTTCAGTCAGATCGACCCTAAGATCTCCCTGATTCTTATTCAGTTGAAGATATTCCAAGACCTAGCCTGGTTCAGTTAAATCGACCCTAAGATTTTCCTGATTCTTATCTAGTAAAAGGCCTTCTCCGGTTCAGTCAGATCGACCCTAAGATCTCCCTGATTCTTATCCCAGTAGAAGACATCCAAGATTCTCTCATCGTTCCTGTTGAGGTAGTAATCGCTCCAAGATTCTCTCAGCGTTCCTGTTGAGGTAGTAATCGCCCAAGATTCTCTCAACATTCCTGTTGAGGTAGTAATCGCTCCAAGATTCTCTCAGCGTTCCTGTTGAGGTAGTAATCGCCCAAGATTCTCTCAGCGTTCCTGTTGAGGTAGTAATCGCCCCAAGGTTCTCTCAGCGTTCCTGTTGAGGTAGTAATCGTCCAAGGTTCTCTCACCGTCCCGTTGAGGTAGTAACCATCCCTGGTTCATTCATCACCGTTTGAAGCCCCAGACCCGATTCCTGTAACCAACTAGGGCGCATCTATACAAAGAGTCTGAAGACCAGCTCTTGTAATAGGTCAGGTAATTATCTTTCTTTTTCCAGGTACGCAGGTTCTCGCTAAGGAATCTCTTACGCGATCGACACCCAGATGGCATCTATAAGCCCATCCACCTTCCATCACCTCTCAACGTGGCATCTATAAGCCCATCTTCCTACCCACTAATCTCCAATTGGCATCTGTAAGCCCATTCCCACCATCACATTACTATGTGAGCGCAAATTTCTAGGCACTCTAGTGTTCAATCATCTTCCACCTTCGGATTACGAAAGGCACGTCAACCAATCTACATCCTCAGGTCTAAGAAGATTGAACAGGGGCAACTATTGTACCCCAAAATTTTCCCTCCTATATTCTTCAAGATTTGCAAAGAACATGCTTCAAAATCTCCCCAAGGGTTGCACAGTTCAAGGGCCTCCTAACAGTCAAAAATTAGGGTTTTGGTTCTGTCAAAGAAGTTGAAGTTTCCAAGGGTCCAAACAAGTCCCACATGCCTACAAACATGGTCAAGCATCCATATGCTAAGTTTCAAGACTCACAGCACAAAATTGCACAGTCAAAAACCCTAATTGCTCAACAGTCAACTGTAGGGGCAAAATGGTCATTTGACAGTCAAAAGTCCAAATTTTTGGTCAACATCTTATTTTGAAGCCACAAACATCATTTGATCAATTCTTGATCATGATTCTCAAGGCATGGCTCAAAAAGTCTCAAGATGCAAAAGTTGCTATATTTGGACAGTTGAAAAAGTCAACTGTAACTTGACCAAGGCATAACTTCCACATGGTTCATCATAAAAATTCCATCCAAAGCCCATTTTGAAGAGAGTGACATTTCCTACAACTCCTCTTCACACTTCAAGTCCAAGAAATTCTCTCACAAAAAGTTATCAATCTCAACATTATAGGTCATTTTCAAAAGTCAACAAAAAGGCACTTTAAGTCAAAGACCATAACTTGATATTGGTAAATCAAAATGACATGGGACCAAAGGAATTGGTTAGAGGACTTCAAGACCTTTCCAAAATGTCCAAGAACATGATCAAAGCTTAAAAATTGAGCAAGATATGCCTTGTGGAAGTTGGGAAATTTTTGAGAATTTTGAAAAGTCAACTTTGCGTCAAATGCCTCAAAATTGCTAATGGGCCACAATTTCTTCCAAGAATCATCACCCAAAGGCTAGGCACGACCCATTGACCCAAAGGGGAGTTATTTTCTTATTTTTTATTTATTAATTGAATTTTTAAATCTATTAATTCATTTAATTCAAATTAAATATGAAAAAAATACTAAATGCCACCTTTCAAATCTTTTTATGCAGCATTTCTACTCATCATAACCTCAAGATTTCGTGCATACTCAATATGGAAAGAATCTTCAATGATTGGCATGTTCTCCATGAAAAAAGATTGAAAAAAGATTACATGAAAATCAAATCTCAAAAACATCAATGCAAAGGTTTCTTGGTTTGGATTTTTACCCTAATTCATTCCACATATAAGCACAAACCTAAACCTAATGCAAAGGACCTGAAAGCTGCGCTCAGAATCAAAAAGCAAACTTTGCATTTTTTCCAAATTTTCTCAAAACTGATTTCATAGCTAGAGTGTTCTTCAAGGCAAAAAAGGTATTCCAAAGGCTTGCTGAGACATTTTTGGATGTACCTCAATCACTTTCCACTTTCCATACATAAAGAATTGGTAAAACGGAGTTGCTTCTCTTTCAAAGTCATGCATAATCGTGTTTGGATTTCTGGACATTTTTCATACATTTAAACTATTGTTTTATACTAACATGGACATCCTGAATCTATTGGTGCTATTTAATTGAATTATCATTGCCTGTATGCAAATCTACCATGGGAGCTCGTTAGGGTTTCAGGAACTTTAAAAGAGGGTTTCGTTCCTCTGGAAAAATTAGGCTATAAGACCAGCACCGTTGGATTCATAACCTTCATACGAACACAACGACCACATCGCGCCCTTTTTATATCCTTGTATGGCCTAATCGCTATTTTCCAGGTTCAGGTTTAGTGGGGGTTTAAAACCCCCGCTATCTGTCTCATGTTTTCAGGTAACATGAAGAAGAAGGAGGACGTGTCTCAGCCAGAGTGGAGGGTTTGAATTTAGCGCATTTTTCGAGCTACAAGCGCTTTCTCACATATCTTATTCAGCATCCATTATAATATCAAAATGGCTCAGTAGCACAGTTGGTAAACACGCTGGCAAGCAGGTATTGGGACCTGGGTTCGATCCCCAGGTCCCCCATATTTCCTTCTATTTTTTCTTGCAATATGATCAGGTACACTGACTTTCCTATAGCCCACCAAACATCCAGCGCTGGTGCTTGCCACATGTCCCCTGAGATCAATCCAAAAGCCAAGATATGAGTTCCATCATGCACCTCAGTCCAGGGGTCTACACGTGACCATCAAAAGTCAACCAAGCCTGATTCAATGGGCCAAAATTGCTTGGAAAATACCTCAAACTTTGGGTCAACACCCCTCTTGTTTGTATCTCTTTCCCTCTTTCTTTTTTCTTTCTTTTTATTTTATTTGTTTTAATTATTTTCTTTTAATTCATAAAATTAATTTTAATAATATAAAAATACCAAAAAATCAGAAAGTAAAAAATAAAAATATATTTTATTATTTAATTCACTAATGTTTTATTTTGTAAATAAATTTTGTTAACTAATTTAGTTTTAATTTTAGGTTTAATTTTAATGCTTTCTTAATAAACTAAAAAATGTAGAAATTAGGGTTTTGATACTTTTATTCTTTTTTTCCTTTTTTTCACCATATTTAATTATTAATTATTTTTGTAAATAAATATGCCATTTAAATAATTTAGGTTAAAACTAGGTCAAAACTTAAACATTTTTTAACAAATTAAAAATAGTCTAGAATTAGGGTTTTAATTCCATTTAATTTTCTCATTAAATTCCATAAATACAAAAACTCCAAAAAATAAGTCCTTTCCTTTATTTAATTTAATTAATTTAATAATTTCAATTTAATTTCTTTAAAAGGGTCCAACGCCCTCGCATTCTCGATTTTATTTCTTTTCGCTCATTTACTTTTATTTCCTTTTTTAAATTTCATGTACTTGCCCCAAAGCCTTGTAATAGATTAATTAGGGTATTTACTTTCCGCACTTTACTTATTTCAAATCGGGTCTTGGTTTAATTTGGCGATGTAGACCCACGCCTTTGTAATAGCGTAGGACTTTTATCTTCCCGCACCTTTTAACTGTAAATAACCACATGAAAGAATGAATGCCAAAAATAAAAACAAAGCGTAGATCACCAATGCATGAACAAGACAAATATAACTGAAAATGACACACAATTCACACACCACTCCTAGGGTACGCCTCACTGTTGCCTTGCCCCTCGAAATGTGGTTGTCGAGTAGAGGATGTTTTAGTAAGTCCTCATGTCCATGAACATGGCATGAGGGTAGCTTCTAAGGTGTCTTCCTATTTCTCTGGTGACCACACTGTCCCTAACCCTCGAATTGACCCGAACACCTCCAACGGTGGTGCTACCTACCTCTCAATGGTGGGATGGCACTACTTTAAAGACATTTACACAGACGAATTCCTTAGGGTAGGTAGATGACTCGTAGATACTTACTTTGAATTCAAAACAAATCAAAAACTCTTTTCACACCGACACTTTTCAAAAAGCTTTCATAAACAACTTTTCAAACACTCTTGAGGACTGATACAAGAGTCGAACTGAAATTTTAAACGAAACTTTTTTTTAAACCCACAGTTGAAAAGCAAACAAACATTTTGAAAACACAAATGAGCAAGTATCTAAGAGCCCATGGATAACCATGGATAGAAAGGGTGCTAACACCTTCCCTTTCTATAAATCTACCTCCCGAACCGAGAGCAATCTCAATAAGGAATTTTTCTGTGCTTTTGTCCTTTCCATTTGGAGAAAATAAAAGACGGTGGCGACTCTTGCTTCCGTGACATTTTGCGAACCAACGTTAAACAGTCAGTTCCAGATCCACTGATCACACATGGTGAGCAAGTACCTAAGAGCCCGTGGATAACCACGGATAGAAAGGGTGCTAACACCTTCCCTTTCTATAATCTACCTCCCAAACTGAGAAACATCTCGAAAAGGAATTTTGCTGTGCTTTTGTCCTTTCCTTGTTGGAGAAAATAAAAGACGGTGGCGACTCTTGCTTACCGCGACATTTCGCGAACCGACAATTTAAAACGGTCAGTTCTATTTCCACCGATCACAGAATTGGCGACTCTGCTGGGGACATTTAATAAGTGAGGTGTACCTTAGGATTAGACCACTCTATGTTTTCAATTGTATGCCTTGAATGCTTTAATATTGTGGGCTTGTATCGGAGTTTTATAGATCCTAACCCGGATCTGGGGGATACCCTTTAGAAGTAGCAACAAACTGTGAGGGAACTGTGCGGGGTATACCGACATGGTTGATGTAGTTGCTACGTTGATGTGGCACTTTGGTGAGTACCGGTAACCCTTGAGTCAAGTCAAGGAGAGTACGGGGCCGCAGTGTGGTATCGTGAAGCATCAACTGACCTTAAGAACCTTACTTGACCATCCTGGCCTCTTTAGGGGTAGTGAGATGACCGACTTTGGTGTAGTCCGAAGTTGGTAGATACTCGATACTACACTCATTGAGGGTTGTTTTCTTGGAATATTTTGGTCGCCAATTAAGTGGCTAAATTAAAACAATGAACATAGAAAACAACCCAATGATATTGAGCTCCTTAGAACCCGATTACTATTCATAGGACAGGTGTTGAGCCAACCAACTTCAAGAGGGTAGTACCTAAACTCCATGCTAGCCTAAAATCTAAGGGCTCTTTGTGTGACTTGTGTGCCTTCAAACTTGACCTACTTGCATATACTTGTTATCTGACAACATGAGTTCCTTGCAGGTTTTGTGTACAACCCTTATTCATTGCAGGGCTTACTTACACCTCACACCTTGCTTCAACGCATATCATACATATCATAACATCATAACATCATAACATCGCATACATCCTGCATAAGGACTAACCCATTTCAAGGATCTCAAGGGTTTGTGATGCAGGTCATGATGAACCAAATGTCTAGCAAGGGGAAAAGGGGATTTATTTTCCTCTAGCCAAGGTTGTTTGGAGATCAAAACACGATGACTTGAGTCAGGGGCTATGACCCACTCGATATGGTGAGCTTGACTCTTGAAGAAGGGCTCTCATCAACATGAAGTTCCTTCAATCAAGCTACCAAATTCAAATTCTAACAAGTTTCTTTGTTTACCCCACGAGATCCTTGAAAACATTGCATACATAAATCATACGCATTTCATATCATCACATGCATAACAGGTACCCTTTTACAGGTCACTTATCTTCTTCGCTATTTATTTCAGCAATCATCATGTCTTCTGAACCTACTACTGAACAAGCTATCAAGGCCCTCCAGGCCCAGAATGCCCAGTTCCAGGAGTTGGTTATGAGCCTAGCCCAGGGTCAACAGGATTTGAAGACTCTGATTCTGAAAGAGAGGAAGAAGAAGAAGAAGAAGAGGACCGTCTTGTTCAACACTAGACGCAGATTTGGGAATGGACTACAAAATGAGGCTGATCTGACTACTTCCTCTGCAGGGAAAGACAGTCCCCAAGAGAGAAGGGTTCCTAGTCCCGTGGTCTCCGACAACGAGACGGATTATAATGATGAACAGTACCCTCCTGCTGAGGACAGGTACAAACAGTTGGAGGACCGTTTAAGTGCTATGGAGATACAAAATGTGCCCGGATTGGACTTTGGAGACCTAGGCTTATCCTCTGGGGTGGTGATCCCACATAAGTTCAAGGCACCTGCTTTTGCCAAATACGACGGAGCTTCCTGTCCTAAGCTGCACCTCTGATCGTATGTAAGGAAGATACAACCTTATACAGCTGACAAGAATTTGTGGATCCATTTCTTCCAGGATAGTCTTTCAGGGACTCAACTCGAATGGTTCTATCAGCTGAATGGAGCCAGTATTCGTAACTGGGAGGATTTGGCTACTGCGTTCTATAAGCAGTATCAGTATAATTCCGACCTCGCTCCTACACGTACCCAACTCCAGGGTATGTCACTAGGGACGGGTGAAGGATTTAAAGAATATGCTCAAAAGTGGAGAGACCTTGCTGGAAGGGTGCAGCCACCTCTAACTGACCGTGAACTTGTTGATATGTTCTTGGGGACCCTGTCTGGTCCGTTCTTAAACCATTTGATTGGAAATTCTTCTGCCGGGTTTACAGATCTTATCTTGACTGGTGAGAGAATAGAAGCTGGTATCAAGACTGGGAAGATTCAAGAAGCTACACCTTCTGATGCTCATAAAAAACCTTACAGTGGGAAGAAAGAGTCCAATGCTGCGTACAGTCAAAAGAGTCGTCGTGACCAACACGTAGGGGCAGTCATGATCTCTGGTTCTGCGTCATACCGACAACAGCAAAAGGGAAATCAGCAAAGGCCAGACGAGCCTAAAAGATAGTTCACCAACATCAACATGCCATTGTCACAAGCACTGCAGCACATGTTGAAGATGAATCTGATTGCGGTGATAAACCCTCCTGCGAACCCCAAGACTTCTTCTCCAACCTATAACCCAGATGCAAGGTGTGCTTATCATTTCGATAGCCCGGGGCACGATACTAACGATTGTTGGGCGCTGAAATACAAGATTCAGAATATGATTGATGCTAAGGAGATCGAATTCGAGCCTTCTGAGACTCCCAATGTGATCACTGCTCCCTTGCCAAAGCATGGCTAGGATTGAGAGATTTTTGTTCATTTGAATTCTGATATTGTATTTTTCTTTGCTTATTCAAACAATTATCATGTCAAACTCTCTTATTTCATTAATGCATTACACGTGTCTATTTTGAAGTAATTGTGTTGACTATGCTTAAAATTGCTTTCTTTTTTTTGATGTTCAACTCTCGATTAAAAATTCTAAGCCTTTTGAGGGAGGATGACGAAAACGATACCACGATCTTTACAGTATGCTTTTGAACAGACCCCGTTGATGAGGTACAGAAATTGTTTCAAATCCTAAACAGTGGAGTTATAAGGAAGATAATCCCTCGTCAACCCCTTTGAGCCAAAGAAGTTGGAGTTTTTCTTTTCATAAAAAATTAAAACCCTTAATCATAACCTGGGGTAGGGTAGTTCTCTCAGTTGATCCAGGTGCACAATGAATGACATCAAAGAAATCCTTCCGAGACAAAAGACAGTGATGGTTCCCTATAATCGTTAGGACAGGTAGTCATTATCTCTAAAAAATAAAATCCCAATAAGTCAAAACCTATGAAGGAGACTTACAAAACTGGGGCATCCCGCTGATTGTAAATACAAAAAGAAACAGTTCAGGCAAAAAACAGGGATAATGAAATAAAAAAGAAAGAGGTCCTACAAACCCTCAACAAAAAGAAATGACTGCCTATTCAAAATAAACTGTCAGCATCCGAACCATCACCGGAATATCAGAGCAAAGACTCAAACAAGGTTTAACGCACGATTAGCTGAGTTTAGGATCGAAGAACATCACGAAGAACGGGTGGGTACAAATACTTTGAGCCTTTATCCTTTGTTTCTTAACCCGTGAACCAGGCCACGTTATAACCCTTAAAAGTCCTAGCTGAAGCATGGGTTAGTTCGAAAGCATACTGTTATAAAAGGTATCCTGACTCCTGTAGGGCTCGCCGTAAAATCTTGAGTTGACATCACATTTTACAAAAATTGCTTGTTTTACTGAAAATGCATTTTCAAAAACTTCAAAACAGACATAAGCTTTGCATTTTTAAAATAACATTGTTTGCATATGACTATTCGTTCAAACAGCACAGAAATTCGCACGACGAATATTTAGTGAACAAAAATCTTCTCAACCAAAAGAGTCACCTCAAGTGGAAAAACACTTCCAATCAAGGGGCACGACATGATCATTGCCCATCATCTGGGGCAGTCAAGTCAAGATTCAAAGAATCTCTCAAGATGCCAAATAGCCAGGGGCAAATCTCCATCTGAGTCACTTGGGGCATTAGACATGGATTCCAGCAACGAATCTTGCATGATCAGACATCTTCTGGTGGTATAGCAACATAACGCTACTGACAGTGACAACTCCCTGCGCTCTAAGAACATGGACATAGTCGAAAAAATACTACGCATAATCAAAGACCCGCTAGGTCGACTGGCCTAGGAAAAAATAAGGGCTTCCCGGCGAACCAAAAGGGTTCGGGCAAAAATAGAGGATGAAAATGAAAAAATATGTACACCCGGCAAGTCGAAAACCTGAAAAGGCGACTTGGGCAAAAAAGGGTATCCCGGTGGACTGAAAACCCGAAAGGGCGGTCCAGGCAAAAGTTAGGGATCAAAGCGTACGACTATGTCACGTCATATTGTCACTAGCCTACCAGAAGAAGATTTGTCAATCAGCAGTTATCAAGCATCTCATAGGCTTTTTTCTCCCGCAGAAACTGAGGCAATAAGAATTGTCCGAACTGTACAAGATGCTCGGTCCACCAAGGTACAAGGTAGGTTCAGCTGAAGAATTGACCAAGATACCTTCACTCCTCGCAGAGTAAGGCAAGATCCAGCAATACTCTCCCCAAGCAGAGTTGGCCTCCCATCAGCCCTAAAAAGGCACAGTATCTCCAGCAAGTCAGCAATACTCTCCCCCGAGCAGAGTTGGTCTACCATCAGTCCTGGAAAAGTTGGGTATCCCCAGAAGATCTTAATATTCCCTAGTAGAGTATGCAAATATTCCTCAGCAAGCATCCCCGACACTCTTATTATTCGTCAATGAAATATAAGTTTGTTCCCCGGCGGAATACAAGATACCCCCCAGTGGAGCCATTTCCTCAAAAGCTTCCCCAACAGAGTTGAATCATCTTACCCAGTAGATTCTGGAAGCTTATTCCCTGCAGAGTATAAAGGTTATTCCCCACCAGAGTCTAACTGGGTTATCCTCAGCAGGTTGCAACGGAAAGATCATCCCCAGCGAAGTTCTTTCTATCCCCAGCGGAGTTCGTCATCAAAATCCCAACAGAGCTTGTCAACGGAATCCCCAACGGAGTTATCGTTGAAATCTCAGCAAAGCATATCTTCCCATAGAGTAATTTCCCGCAGAGTAATCTCTTCATCAAGTTTATTCCCCAACAGAGTTATCTTCTCCTACAAGTTTATTCTTGCAACCATCTTCGTTCATCATCCCCAGCGGAAACGAAGAACTCAACACTATTCTCCAGCAGCTCCGGGATTTATTTTCCCCAGCTAAAAACATCACATCTTCATACATTATGACATGCATGCGCATCATACAACACAAATCTCATTTATTCTTGAGAATATCTTGACATCATGCAGTTCATGCATCATGACATTGCATATAGCTAACGTTTTGCCTTTTCAGGAAAAGGTCAATCAAAAGATGATTACCATCTACCTTTGCAGTTCCAGATCAACACCTGTAACAAGCCAGGAAAATTCTGTGGACGACTGATCGTAGGTTAATACCTGAAACCAGACAGGACAATTATCTACTTGATCACCATGAGGCAACCCTACACCGGTTCCTTCTCAATTTCAGATGTAGTTTTACACTGACTCATCATGAGGCAACCCTACACCGGTTCCTTCTCAATTCCAAGATGAAGTTTTACACAGACTCATCATCAGGAAACCCTACACCGGTTCCTTCTCAATTCCAAGATGAAGTTTTACACGGACTCATCATCAGGAAACCCTACACCGGTTCCTTCTCAACTCCAGATGAAGTTTTACACGAACTCATCATCGGGCAACCCTACACCGGTTTCCTTCTCAGTGCAGATGCAGTTTTACACGGGCTCATCAACAGGCAACCCTACACAGGTTCCTCCTCACTTCCAAGACGAAGTTTTACACGGACTCGTCCTCAGGCAACCCTACACCGGTTCCTTCTCAATTCCAAGAGGAAGTTTTACACGGACTCATCCTCAAAGTAACCCTACACTGGTTCCTTCCCAATTCCAAGATGAAGTTTTACACGGACTCATCATCAAAGTAACCCTACACCGGTTCCTCCTCAGTTCCAAGATGAAGTTTTACACGGACTCATCATCAAAGTAACCCTACACCGGTTCCTCCTCAGTTCCAAGACGAAGTTTTACACGAACTTATCTCAAAGTAACCTTACCCCGGTTCATCCTGAAGTTTTACACGAACTTATCTCAAGATAACCTTACCCCGGTTCATCCTGAAGTTTTACACGAACTTATCTCACAGTAACCTTACCCCGGTTCATCCTAAAGTTTTACACGAACTTATCTCAAATAACCTTACCCCGGTTCATCCAGAAGTTTTACACGGACTTATCACAAAGTAACCTTACCCCGATTCCTCCTGAAGTTTCACACAAACTTATCTCAAAATAACCTTACCCCGGTTCATCCAGAAGTTTCACACGAACTTATCCTCAAGAAACCCTACACAGGTTTCCTTCTCAACTCCAGATGTAGTTTTACACGGACTCGTCATCAAGAAACCCTACACAGGTTCTTTCTTTCCAAAGACGTAGTTTTACACAAACTCGTCATCAAGAAACCCTACACAGGTTCTCTCTTTCCAAGGATGCAGTTTTACACGGACTCGTCATCAAGAAACCCTACACAGGTTTCCTTCTCAATTCCAGTTACAGTCTCACACGGACTCATCATCAGTCAACCCTACACAGGTTTCCTTCTCAATTCCAGAGGCAGTTTTACACGGACTCGTCATCAAGAAACCCTACACAGGTTTCCTTCTCAACTCCAGATGAAGTTTTACACGGACTCATCATCAGTCAACCCTACACAGGTTTCCTTCCTTCAAAGATGCAGTTTTACACGGACTCGTCATCAGTCAACCCTACACAGGTTTCCTTCCTTCAAAGATGCAGTTTCACACAGGCTCATCATCAGTCAACCCTACACAGGTTTCCTTCCTTCCAAGATGCAGTTTCACACGGACTCGTCATCAGGAAACCCTACACAGGTTTCCTTCCTTCCAAGGTGCAGTTTCACACGGACTCATCATCAGGCAACCCTACACAGGTTCCCTTCTTTCAACCTACCAAGTTACAATTCAACAAACAACTCCAGATGGAATCTATAAGCCCATCCCCGATAAGATTCTGTCACATCGCCAGATGGCATCTATAAGCCCATCCTCCTATCCATCATCTTTCCAAATGGAATCTGTAAGCCCATTCCCAACATCACATTGCTAATACTACACCATGTGAGTGCAAATTTCTGGGCACTCTAGTGTTCAATCATCTTCCACCTTTGGATCACGAAAGGCACGCAAGCCAATCTACATCCTCAGGTTTAAGAAGATTGAACAGGGGAAACTGTTGTACTCCAAAATTTGCCCTCCCATATTCTTCAAGATTTGTCAAGAATGGTCTTCAAATTGTTCAAGATTGCTCAAGAGATTGTACAGTCAAACCCTCTCCTAAGACAACCAAAATTAGGGTTTTGGTTCCTTCAAGGAATTTGAGGTTTTCAATGGTCCAATCAAGTTTCATATGCCCATATGCATTCTCAAGCACCTACAAGCCAAGTTTCAAGACTCACAGTGCCAATTTGCACAGTCAAAAGCTCCATTTGACCTACAGTCAACTACAGGGGCAAAATGGTCATTTTGCAGTCAAAAGTCAGAATTTTTGGTCAACATCTTATTTTGAGTACACAATCATCATTTGATCAAGTCTTGATCATGATTCCTCAAGAATGGCTCAAAAATCATCAAGATGCAAAAGTTACTATTTTTGGACAGTAGAAAAGTCAACTGTATCTTGACCAGGGCATAACGTTTTCATGGTTCATCAGAAAAATCCCATCCAATGCTCATTTTGAAGGGGATGACATTTCCTACAATCCATATTCACATTCCAAGTCCAATAAATTCTCTCACAAAAAGTTATCAATTTTTACATTATAGGTCAAATTCAAAAGTCAACAAAAATGCACTTTAAGTCAAAGACCATAACTTGGGATTGGTAAATACAAATGACATGGGACCAAATGCATTGGTTAGAGGACTTCAATACCTTTCCAAAATGTCCAAGAACATGTTCATATGATCAAAATTGAGCAAGATATGCATTGGAGAAGTTGGGAAATTTTTGTGAATTTGCAAAACTCAAATTTGCTCAAAATACCTTATTTTTGCTAATGGGCCTCAAATCTCTTCTTGACACTTTATCCATGGCCTATGCACGACCCATCAAGCTTAATTGAATTATTTTCTTATTTTTTTATTAATTAATTGGATTTTTAATCAATATTAATTCATTTAATTAATTTAAATTGTAGGAAATACAAAGATTTGATTTTTCAATCTTTTTGTGAAGCAAACATGGTCAAGATATGCTGGCAATTTCGTGTACCAATCAAGGATGCAAAAATCTCCAAATTTGGCAACTTTTTCCAATCATGAAGATTCAAAAATATATGATTTCCAATCAAATATTCCATCATCATTCCAATGGATTTTTGCTCAAAATTTTTACCTAATTTCAGTCTCCTATATATACATAAGCTAACCCTAATCATGCACACGTGAATTTGCTGCAGAAAAAGCCATAACCAATTCAAAAAAATTCAAGAAAACTTGAAAACTGTTTTCTATATTCCAGGCCAATTCAAGAACTTTTGTTGATTCAAACACATTGCTGGAAGTGTCAGGGACGTGTAGCAATCAAAACCAAGCGCTAAAGCTCAAGAAACCATCAAGAACAGACCCACGGTTTGCATATTTTTTTCATAATCGTAACTCATGATTCATAAGCATTTGATATGATTTCTTGTTTGTTTTGTGTTGTTAGAGACCACAGGAAGCCATTGGCATAGTTTAATTGGATTAAAACGCAGAGAATCAAAAGATGCCATTGATGAATTCTAGGGTTCATAAGCCTTCAAATTGGGGCTTTGTAATATAGGAAAAATTAAGCCTCGAGAGACCCATGACTGAACTCGTGAGAACCAGACGAACACACTGGACTCTTCGCGAAATATTTATGTTGCTTGTAGCTCTATTCGCTATTTTTGGTCGTTGCAGTTTGCGGGGGTTAAAACCCCCCGCTATCTAACATGTTTTTACAGGTACAAAGGAGGAAGATGAAGACGTGTTAGCACGTGATTAGCCAATTTAAAATACGCGCGTTTTTGTTTTGTTTTTCAGCATATTATTTATTTTCCATATATAATATTCACTCTCCATTCTATTGACAAATGCGCAACACAGCTCAGATGGCCAAGGCATTAGTGTATTGATCATTGGGACCTGGGTTCGAATCCCAGGTCCCCCAAAATAATTGTTTGTTATTTTTCTTAACGTGTTCTCATGTAGGCTTCTAAAAGTGGTCCATCATATACTCCACACAACAACGCGCCAAGTGGCCACAAACACAGATCTAATGGCCATAAAATGAAGGATCATGGTACTCCCAATCAACATGCACCATGGAGATCCAGAAAGTCAAAAGGGCTTGTGTACAAATGGGCCAGAAATTTCCAGATTAACCTCCATATTGGGCCAGCACCCCCCCTTGGTTTATTTTTCTTTTAATTCTTTTTTCTTCTTTATCCTAATTATTTACTATAATTATTATTATTATTATTTAATTAACTAACCAAATTAATTTTTCATAATAAATTCAGAAAACTAAAACATTTTATTATTATTATTATTTATTAATTTCACTTTATTATTTTTGTAAATAAATTCTAATGTAATTGATTTAGTTAATTAGGTTAACTTTGACCTTTTTTCACAATAAATAAAATCAACATAGAATTAGGGTTTTCTTGACTATTTTAATTTCTTTTTATTTGTTTCACATGAAACATAAAAAACTAAAAAATACTTTTTTTCTTTTAATTAATTAATTAATTAGTTTTAGATTTAATTAAATACAAAAAGTACCAAAATTCATTCTTTCTCAAAAAGGGTCAAAACCCTAAGGATTTCTCCGATTCAATTCTCGCGCGCATATTCTTTTTGATTATTATTTTTGATCATATTTATGTAATTGCTCCGAGAATGTAATAGCGTAATTAGGACTCTTTTTATCGCTTTCTTTAAATTTCTCGCAATTTACTTTTTCAAGGGTTTGCTTTTGGCGATGTAAATACCCGACGCCTTGTAATAGCGTAGATTTACTTTCCGCAATTTACTTTCCGCAAATATTAACTGTTATGCATGACAAGACTTGTTCTCAAAATAAAATCAAAATGTAGCTCACCATAACATGTTCAAAGATAACTTAACATGAAACCTGACACACTCGCACATGCCACTCCTAGGGTACGCCTCACTTGGTTGCCTCGACGTGGTCATTGAGTATAGGGTGTTTTAGAGGTCGCCCTCCTGTCTAAAGATCCTTGTTGCCTCAAAACGGTTGCCTCGGATAAAAAGGATCTAGGACATTAGGGTTACCGCTAAGGCGTCCTACTATTGCTTTGGTGACCACACATGTCCCTATAATCGAATTGACCCGAAAAACTCCAACGACAGTGCTACCTACTTCTCAATAGTGGGATAGTACTGTCCAAAGGACATTTACACAGCTTAATTTCTTTGAGTAGGTAGAGGTTCTTAGATACTTGCTCTTTCAAAACAAAAAAATACTTTTCGCACCTACACTTTTCTGACAAAAGTTTTCAAACAAACACTTCATACACTCTTGAGGACTGATACAAGAGTTAAAACGAAGTTTTCAAACAAAACTCTTTTCAAAACCCACAAACACAAGAAAAGCAAACATTTTTGAAAACATAGTGAGAAAGTACCTAAGAGCCTGTGGATAACCACAGATAGAAAGGGTACTAACACCTTCCCTTTCCATAATCTACCTCCCGAACCGAGAAACATCTCGAAAAGGAATTTTGCTGTGCTTTTGTCCTTTCCTTGTTGGAGAAAATAAAAGACGGTGGCGACTCTTGCTTACCGCGACATTTCGCGAACCAGCATTTCAAAACGGTCAGTTCTATTTCCACCGATCACAGTTCTCAAGATCATCCATGTCAAGTTTCAAGCCTTGCAGAGGAAGTTTGCTCAGTTAATTGCTCAAATGCCTGAAAATCAACTATGCTAGGTCAAAAGTCAACTGTGGCCCACATACAGTCAAACTTCAAGATTTTTGGTCAACATCATCATTTTGAAGTATTATTCATCATTTTATCAAGTTTTGATCATGATTCCTCAAGGATTGCTCACAATTCATCAAAACCCAAAAGTTGCTAAATTAGGGTTTTGTAGGAAAAGTCAACTCATCTTTGACCAAGCATAACTTTCTCATACTTTATCAGAAATGACCCATCCAAATCTCATTTTGAAGAGGATGCAATTCCATATAATTCATCTTCATCTACCAAGTTCAAAATATGCACTCACAAAAAGATATGAATTTTGACATTATAGGTCCTTTTGGAAAGTCAACAAAAACACCTTTTGGGTCAAAGATTCATACATGAACATGGAAGACTCAATTGAGTTGATACCAAAAGGGTTGCTTAGAGGACATCCTAATATTTCTAAAAAGTCCAAAAACACCTCTCTAGGGTAAAAATTGAGAGAGTTATGCATTGGCCAAGTTGACCATTTTTGCAAAGTTACCAAAAGTCAAATGTGCTCAAATTTTCATTTTTTGCTAAATAGGCCCAACTTTTTATGCTTGCACCTCAATTATAATGTGGTCCACGACTCAAATACTTATCCACCAATTATTTTCTTCATTTTTCAATTTATTTTGATTTTTCATTAATTAAAAAGTGAATTAAATCAAATAAATGATGAAAATTATCAAAGATATGATTTGATTTGTTTTTTTAACAGGTTAGCAACCAAGATATGATGAGCTTGTAAGATCAATTCGAATCAATGGCAATTGGTACAAAAAGAGCATGATTAGGCCCAATTTGGAAGGATATCATACACCATGAAAACTAAATCAAATCTTCAAAATTTGTAAAGATACTAGTGGTTTTTACAACCCTAATTCACTCTAGTACATATAGAGAAGGCAACCAAGGCAAGAAAAAGGGTTAGAGGTCGTGCATAGCCAAGAAGCAAAGCTGAAAAGTTCAAGAAAAAGTGAGAATCGATTTTCAATCTACAAGGCGTTTCAGAGCATTTCAAGATCACCAATCTCTTCCTAGACATCCCAGGAAGCTGTTTAAATCATTCCCAGGACCCGAAGCACTCAGAAACTCATGCTATAACTCACACGGTTTGGTACATTTTTCAAATTCAATTTTTGAAATTTACGCATCATTGGCATGTTTTAATTATAAATTCTTGTTCATCATTGAGTTTGCAAGCTATTGGTATCATTTAATTGCGTTTTAAGTACAGGAATCATGATATGCCATTGTTAGGGTTCCTTGGCTCGTTTTAGGGGTTTGCAGTATAAGCAAAATTAGACTTGGATTCTGGTACCATGATACTCGTGAGAATGAGACGAGTTGATTGGTACCCTCACTTGTCATTTATCTTGCTTGTATACAATTTTTAAGATGCACAGGTCTGTACTTACAGCAAAGCGTCCGTAGGTAAAAGGTTGGTTTTCTATAATGACAGTCTGGGGAAGAAGAAGCTTGTGTGGCAACGTGTGAATTGTCCATTTGAATTTTCGCGCATTTTTGAAAACAACGTTTGATTTTCTTATATTATGCTTTGTCAGTGTTATATGTACAACTAAACGTCATAGCTCAGTTGGCAAGCAAGCGCTGGAATTGGATATAAGGGCCTGGGTTCGATCCCCAGGTCCCAACCTATGTTTGTATTATTTTGCTTCATGTGATCAGGTACACTATGCTAGACAACTCTAATGCCTCATCATTGAAGGATCACTATATACCTCAAGTCAACGCATGCACCAGATCCAGGCATGGTCAAACAGGCTTGGATTATTTGGGCCCAGAAATCATATTGGCACCCCCCTCTTCAGCATTGCTATCAGGCCCATTATTCTTTTTATTATTTCTTTTTATTTTACTTAATTCTTTTAATATTTATTTTAATCATTTTCATTAACAAATTAATCATTTTTATAAAATCAAGAATTCATAACAAATTAGAATTAGTTTTTTTCATCAAATTTAGTTTAACTTAGGGAAATTTTAATTTATTTTCACAAATAAAATCAAATAGAAATTAGGTTAAGTTCTTGATTTAATTCTTTTATTTTTCTCAAATAAACTAAAATACAAAAATAGGTTTTTAGAGTGAATTAATTTATTTTTCTTAATTTAAAATTAACTAGAACTTAAGATTTTCTTTTTAATTTAATTGTTTCATAACAAAAACATCTTTTTTTTAATCAATCGCAAATAGGTTCAGTCGAGGGTCAAAACCCTAATTGTCTTGTATTTAATTCGCCGTGCGCTTGTTATTTATATTGTCAATATTTTGTAACTGCCCCTAGTTTGTAATAGTTAATTTAGGGTTTTATTTACTGTTTAAATCCAGGGTTTTTGGCTATGTAATTAATCCCCCTCCCGAAGCCTTGTAATAGCGTAGATTTATTTTCTCGCATTTTTAATTCCTACAAATATTTAACTGTTTAGATGTATGCTAATAGGATTGTATGGAAAGAATGCATGACAAAATTAAAACGGTTAGAAAACCCTAATGTGAAAAGATAAATAACTAAAAACAAATCACTCACACATATCACTCTTAGGGTATACTCTCACTTCGGTTGCCTTTGGTAAATGATCATTAAGCATAGGGTGTCTTAGTGGTTACCCTCCTGTCTAAAAAGATCAAATGTCCCATTCGAATGTTGCCTCGAATATGATCTTAAGACTCTAAGGTTATTACTAAGATGTCCTAATATTGCTTTAGTGATCGTACGTCGCTTTCGAATTGACCCTTACAATTCCAACGACGGTGCTACTTATTTCTCAATAGTAGGATAACACTGTCTAAAGGAACAAGAATAGAAACAATCTTTTTTCGAGTAGGTAGATGCTAGTAGGTACTTTCTCAAATCAAAACTTTTCACACTTACACTTTTCAAACAAATTTTCAAAAACAACTTCGTCACACCTTTGAGGACTGATATAAGGGTTATTACGAAGTCAAACTTTTCAAAAACAAAGCACATACAGAAGCAATTTTAAAAAGATGAGCAAGTACCTAAGAGCCCATGGAAAACCATGGATAAAAAGGGTGCTAACACCTTCCCTTTCTATAATCTACCCCCCGTACTCAGAATATCTCGAAAAAGGATTTTTTTCTGTACTTTTTTCCTTTCCGATTGGATGAAATAAAAGCCGGTGGCGACTCTTGCTTACCGTGAAATTTTGCGAACATAAAATGAAAAACACAAACCAGTATTAAACAGTCGGTTTTGCCACCGTATCACAGAACTGGCGACTCTGCTGGGGAGTTTATAAGTGGGATATACCTTAGGATCTAGTTCATCATTATTGCTTCTCTTGATTGCTTTGTTTGCTTTATTTTTGAGGGTTCTGTTTGGGGTTACTATAGATCCTACACCCGGATCTGGGGAATACCTTTTAGGTAAGTAGAAATAGACTGTGAGGGAACTATACAACATAGACCGATATGGTTGAAGCAGTAGCTACGTTGGTGTGGAACTTTGGTTGGTACCGGTAACCCTTGTGGAGAAACGAGGAGAATACGAGGCCGCTGTGTGGTGTCGTTAAGCATCAACTGACCTTAAAACCTTTAATTGCCCAACTTGGCCATTAGAAAGTAGTGAGATAACCGGCCTCAGTGTAGAGCTGAGAACTGGTTGATACTCGATTCTACACTCATTGAGACCATACTCTGAGAATAATTTCGGCCGCAAGAAAAGATTGCGTGAGCTGAAACCATGACCGATGGAGGATGGTCAGTGATATTGAGATCCTCTAGAACCCGGTTACTTTTCTAGGACAGGTTTGAAACCAACTTAACTTCAAGAGGGTATTACCTTTGACCTCATGCAAGCCTTAAACCTAAGGGCTTCGTGTGATTTGACTGTGTTTGCTATACCCGTGGTTTATCATGACATCATGCATCATAACATGGCATTAATGCTTCATTTCACTAACCATTTCAAAGACCAAGGGAATTTATCTTTGTTCTTTTTTGCAGATCATGGCTTTCGTGCGTAAAAATACCATCCAAATCAACTTTGTGCAGATACCTGCCCAACTTAAAGAGCTAGCATCTAGAGTTTTTGAAACTTATACTTTCATTAAGAGACACGGTCAACTTCTCAGCCTGGTTACTTCAAACCTTGATGAACAGATGATGAGCGTACTATTTCAGTTCTTCAATCCCAAGCATCACTGCTTCACCTTTCCAGATTACCAGCTGGTACCCACCTTGGAAGAATTCTATCATCTATTGGGCATATCCATTATTGACAGGTACCCTTCATAGGTATGGAAGAAGTTCCTAAGCTAGAAGTTATTGCCTCAACCTTGCATTTAAAACGGCCCGATGTGGTATCCAATTGGGAAACTCAAAGCAGAGTCGAGGGTTTTTTAGCCAAATTTCTGATAGACCAGGCTCAACTATTTTGGGATGATTTGGATTTTTAGGCTTTTGAAGATGTCTTGGCTCTTCTTATCTATGGTTTAGTTCTCTTACCTAATCCAGACTCCTTTGTAGATGTGAATGCTGTCAAGATTTTCCTTTCTTGCAACCCTGTGCCTACCTTGCTTGGAGATATCTTGCATGCTCTCCATACTCGTACTATGAAGAGAAGAGGGACTCTTATGTGGTGCATGCCATTGCTATCGAGGTGGTTTATTTCTCACCTCCCCAAGTCTGTGCTGAAGAACGAAGAAGGTTTGTGTTGGTCGCACAGAATAATGTCACTCGCTCATACATATATTCTTTGGTGTTCCCGAGCTATGGAAGACACTGTTGTTATTGACCGTTGTGGAGGGTACCCTAATGTCCTATTACTTGGTATTAGAGGGGGTATAACTTACAGTCCTTGTCTAGCCTTGCGACAATTTGGTCGCGCTCGAAGGGATGGTCCCCATGAGTTACTTCTCGAGGACATTGTATTCGACTATAAGGATTACGTTAAGGAGCATCGCCAGAGGTTCATACAAGCTTGGGGCATGGTAAACAGATCTGACCCCGAAGAGTTGGAACCGAAGACTTCCCTTCCTATGCAGCCTTACCTCCAATGGGTCCGAGCTCCTGCCCAGAAGCTTGTGATGCCTTATGTGGCCGTATTACTAGTGATTGTGGAGCCCACTAATGAAGAAGGCATTCATTACACGGTTCTCTATCCTTACATGCCCACTGATCTTGGGGAGCTACAGAGGTCTTGGATTCAGCTGAGGAATGAGCGGGATACTTACCGGGAGCAGTTCCATGGGCAAGAAAGGAAGGTTTTGAAGCTCACCAGGCAGCTCGAGGAAGAAAGAGTGATCAATTATTATGTCAGCACCAAGAGAAAGCGTCCATGGGACTTTTGATTTTTCTTTTCTAGTTTAGATTTGCTTTATTTTACTTCTTTCTAACGCCTTAAAGGCATTTTGAACCTTTCAAATTTAAGCTAATAAAGTTTTATTTATTTTTGCTTGCAAATTTAAATCTCTCAAAGTCTTTGAAATCATTACATGCGCATCCCATTATCATACACATCATTACAGGTACCACTACAGGTTTCTCATTGTCTTCGCTGTTTATTTCAGCAGAAATGTCTTCCGATCAAGTCATCAAATATCTTCAGGCACAGAACGCCCAGTTCCAACAGATGTTCATAAGTCTGGCTAAAGGGCAAGAGGATCTGAAGACCCTTATTCTGAAAGAGAAGAAGAAGAAGAAGAAGGTCGGAATTCTGAATATGGGCAGAAGGTTCGGAGAAAGGTTGAAGCATCAAACTGATCTGACCTCTTCATCCAAGGACGGGGAGAACCAAGAAAGGGAAAAGGACCCTAGTCCTACAGTTTTTGACAATGATACTGATTACGATGATAAGCAATATCCTCTTGCCGAGGATAAATATAAGCAGTTAGAAGACCGTCCGAGTGCTATGGAGGTTTAGAAGATACCTGGTTTGGATTTCGGGGAATTGGAACTGGTATTGGGAGTGGTCATCCCTCATAAGTTCAAAGCTCCGGTTTTTGCCAAGTATGATGGGGTGTCCTGCCCAAAACTCCATCTCCGCTCGTATATCAGGAAAATCTAACCCACACTGTTGATAGAAATTTGTGGGTGCATTTCTTTCAAGATAGTCTATCAGGGACTCATCTTGAATGGTTATACCAGTTGGAGGGAGCCAGTGTCCGAAACTAGGAAGATCTTGCTGCTGCTTTCTACAAGCAGTATCAGTACAATGCCGACCCTGCTCCCACTTGTACTCAACTCCAGAGTATGTCCATGGGTGCAGGTGAAGGTTTTAAAGATTATGCTCAAAAATGGAGAGACTTGGCTGGGAGAGTTCAACCCCCGTTATCTGATAGGGAGTTGGTTGACATGTTTCTGGGGACAATATCTGGTCCGTTTTTCAATCACTTGATCGGTAGCTCGTCATCTGGTTTTACCAAGCTGATTTTAACTAGAGAAAGAGTAGAAGCTGGAATTCGGAGTGGTAAAATACAGAAGGATGCCTCCTCGAGTTCCACAAAGAAGCCTTTCGCTGGTAAGAAGGAAGCTAGTGCAGTCTATAGCCTGAGGGGCCAAAGAAGATCTAAACACAGTCAAATGGTAAATGTTGTAGTGATACCAAGACCCGCAGTTGCTCCACAATGCAACAATCAACAAAAGGTGGAAAGACCACAACGGCAGTTTACCCGCATCAACATGACATTAGAAGGAGTGTTACCTCACCTTCTGAAGTCCAACTTGGCGACCTTGAGAGAGGCTCCCAAGAATCCAAACACTACCTCTCCCAGATACAATCCTAACGCGCGGTGCGCCTACCATTCTGAGAGTCCAGGCCACAATACAAATGATTGTTGGGCTCTGAGAAACAAAGTACAAGATTTTCTTGAGGCCAAGGAGATAGAATTAGATGCTCCAGAAAAGCCGAACGTCATAACTGCTCCCATGCCCAAGCATGGTCGTGGAGTTAATGCTGTTGACACTGATTTGTTTGTGACCTCTGTTGAAGAAATTTCCACTCCTCTTATGACTGTTAAGAAGAATTTGCTGTTGGCCGGTTTATTTCCGGGTTGTGGCGAAGGTTGCCATATGTGTTCGATTCTGCCTTCCGGTTTCCGTTTGTTGAAGTCAGGTGTTCAGCGCCTGATGGATAATAAAGAGATTTTGTTCGAGAATACTGTGATCCCTGTTGTTCCTGTTGAAGACGTTGCTATTATAAACATTTCCGCCAATCCTTACAAGGTTTCCTCGAGAAGACCTGTTAGGATTACACCTGTTCAAAGAATTGCTCCGCTAATAATCACTGTTCCTGGTACCATCCCGTACACCTCAGACAAGGCTGTCCCATGGCATTACGGTGCCGATGTGTATTATCATGGCATTAAGCAAGATTTGAAGAATGAAGAAGCTGATACTGATGTCAGTAATATTGTCGGGACTAGTAAAGTTACCCGAAATGGAAGGGTCTTCTCTCCCGAGATTTCCTCGAAGACTATCATCAAGCCAACTGTTATTCCAACTGCTGCTCCAACCAGCACTCCTGACATTTCTCCTGTTCCTACTCCCGTTATTACACCTGCTACTATTCCTATTCTTACTCCAGTTATCACCCCTGCTGTTGAGCCATATGGGACTCGGGGCAAGGAAATTTTAGGTGAGCCTTCCCGGACAGAGGCACCTAAGAAAATCGTTGTGGAAGCCTATAAATGAGAAATAGAGGAAATACTGAAAATTATCAAGAAGAGCGACTACAATGTGGTCGAGCAGCTAGGGCAGACCCCATCAAAGATATCCATGTTATCTCTGATATTGTGTTCTGAAGCCCATGCGAAGACTTTGATTGCATTTCTCAAGACTGCGCATGTGCCGCAGGAAACTTCAGCAAATCAGTTCAAAGATTGTGTGGCCAGCCTGACTTTTGACAATGGGCTAGGTTTTTCAGATGCGGATCTGACCCCTAAGGGGAGGAATCATAATGATGCTCTGCATGTCTCGATTGAGTGCAGGGGCACCACTATGGCACATGTGTTGGTAGATACCGGGTCTTCACTGAATGTTCTGCTGAAGAAAGCATTAGACCGTTTGGATTGTGAGGGTTTGACTTTAAAGCCGAGTAACATTGTGGTAAGGGCTTTTGACGGATCAAAGAGAATGGTGCACGGGGAGATGGACATCCCTGGTAAAGTAGGTTCTCATACCTTTGGGTCCACCTTCTACGTAATGGACATCAGGCCATCGTATTCTTGCTTGCTGGGTCGTCCTTGGATCCATAGGGCTGGGGCAGTTACTTCCATGCTCCATCAAATGCTGAAGTACCCAGTGAAGGGGAAGATTGTCACAGTGCGAGGTGAAGAAGAATATATGGTAAGTCACCTCAATTCCTTTCGCTACGTAGAGATCGACGGGGAATTCATAGAAACTCCTCGTCAGAACTTCGAAGAGGTCCCTCAGACTTTGGCGTCAACTGAAGTTACTACCAACAAACCTCAGCTGAAGATGGCTTCTCTCAAGGATGCAAGGGCTGTAGTTGAAGAAGGTGGGTGTACCAATTGGGGTCAGCTCCCTGATTTCACTCACAAAACTGAAAAATTTAGTTTGGGCTTTACTACAGGGGCTCAAAGGGCTGTTAGGCGCGCACGAGTTAGAAGACCTCCTCTACGCATCTGAAATCGGGGATTTAATGCAATTGAGGACAGTGAAGAAGATTTAGACATCGAAAGCTGGATCTACCCAACAACCAACGGTGGACTGAATAACTGGACGGCTAGGGACTTCATACCTGTTTCTTTTATTCCGCAGTAATTGACTTTTGTTTTAAAGATTTGTAATAAACAAGTTTGAAACTTTACGACCCGGTGCCTTGCCCGAGGCACCTTGGCTTTGCTTGTGAGGGCTTATTATTTGTCATTTCATGTATCATTAATAAAGCATTGGACGTTTCTTGCATACAAATTTTGCGCTCCTTGTTTTTCTTTTTCTGTCTATCAAAACAGCTATTCTCTTACACACACTCACATATCATACTGCAGATCCATATCCACTATGGATCCCATTGATAACAACTCTGCTACTGCCAGTTATGACTTTAAAAATCCGATCAACCAAGCCGAGGACAAAGGTGAGGATGATTGTGAGGTGCCTGGAGAACTTGCTAGACTGTTAAAGCAGGAAGAAAGGGCCATACAACCTCATGAAGATCCAGTTGGATCAGTAAATTTGGGTACAGAGGAAGACATGAAAGAGGTTAAAATAGGTGCGAATCTGGAGCCTAGTGTCAAACAACGGTTAATACAGATGCTACACAACTATGTTGAGATCTTCGCCCGGTCCTATAAAGACATGCCTGGTTTAGACACTAATATTGTGGTACATCCCCTACCGACTAAAGAAGACTGCCCTCCGATAAAGCAGAAGGTTCGCCGTATGCACCCTGAAATGTCAGAGAAAATCAAGACAGAGGTCATGAAACAGTTTTACATAGGATTCTTAGCTGTCAGTTCTTATCTGCAGTGGGTTGCCAACGTCGTTTCGGTACCTAAGAAGGACGGTAAGGTATGGATGTGTGTGGACTACAGAGATATGAATAGGGCAAGCCCCAAGGATGACTTCCCACTTCCTCACATTGATGTTCTAGTCGACAACACCGCACAACACAAGATCTTCTCCTTCATGGATGGTTTTTCTGGCTACAACCAGATCAAGATGGCTCTTGAGGACATGGAAAAGACAACCTTCGTTACATAGTGGGGCACCTTCTGTTACAAGGTAATGCCTTTTTGGTTGAAGAATGCTGGGGCAACTTATCAGCGCACCACAGTTGCTTTGTTCCACGATATGATTCACCACGAGATCGAGGTTTATGTTGATGACATGATAGCTAGGTCCCAGACTGAGGAAGAGCACCTTGATCATCTCCAGAAACTGTTTGACAGGTTTAATACATACAAGCTGAGGTTGAATTCGAACAAGTGTACCTTCGGGGTAAGGTCTGGTAAGCTTCTGGGTTTTGTTGTCAGTGATAAGGGTATTCAGGTAGACCCTGCAAAAGTAAAAGCCATACAAGAGATGTCGGCTCCTCGCACAGAAAAAGAATTTAGAGGTTTCTTGGGACGTCTAAATTACATCGCTCAGTTCATTTCACATCTGACTGCTACTTGTGAGCCAATCTTCAAGCTTCTGAAGAAAGATAAAGTGGTAAGGTGGAATGATGAATGCCAGACCGCTTTCGAAAGAATCAAGGAATACCTTCAAGAACCACCAATTCTGATGCCCCCAGTTGAAGGAAGACCTTTGATATTATACTTGACAGTGCTAGACAATTCAATGGGGTGTGTGCTAGGGCAGCATGACGAGTCTGGTCGAAAAGAGAATGTCATTTATTACCTTAGCAAAAAGTTTACCGAATGTGAGACCCGATACTCATTTCTCGAGAAAACTTCATGCACTTTGGAATGGGCTGCTCGCCGACTAAGACAGTATATGCTGACTCACGCTACCTTGTTGATATCAAAGATGGATCCGATCAAGTATATTTTTGAGAAGCCCGCTCTCTCCGGAAGAATAGCAAGATGGCAAATGATCTTAACCGAGTACGACATCTAATACACAACCCAAAAAGCAATCAAGGGGAGTGTTTTGGCGGATCATTTGGCGCATCAAGCCATGGATGACTACCAGTCCATGAATTTCAAGTTCCCGGATGAGAATATCATGTTGGTAACTGACTGCGAAGAACCTGGACCTGATGAAGGACCCGAGGAGGGATCCCGATGGTCTATGTATTTTGATGGAGCCTCGAACATGTTGGGTAATGGCATTGGCACTGTAATTATATCTCCTGAGGGCTGTCATACTCCATTCACCGCCCGATTATATTTTAACTACACCAACAATATGGCGGAGTATGAAGCGTGTATCATGGGTCTTCGAGCTGCTATTAACCTGAGGATTAAGTTCTTAAGTGTATTCGGAGATTCCACTCTGGTGATAAGTCAGATCAAAGGCGAGTGGGATACGAAGCACCCGGATCTTATTCCTTACAAAGAGTATGTACTGACATTACTCCCACACTTTGAGGAAATAACCTTTGAATATTTCCCACGAGAAGAGAACCAGTTGGCGGACGTGCTAGCTACCATGTCTTCTATGTTCAAAGTCAGGAGGGACAATGAAGCTCCCAAGATTACCATTTAGAGGTTGGACGAACCCGCACATTGCTGTGACATTGAGACTGAAGAGGTAGCAGATAAACCCTGGTTTCACGAGGTAAAGAGGTATCTTGAGGCTCAAGAATACCCCAAGGGGGGATCTGTTAATGATAAGAAGTTTCTGAGAAGGTTCGCTGCGAAGTTCTTCATCAGTAATGGAATCCTCTATAAGCGTAACCATGATTCAACCTTACTGCGGTGTGTAGACAAGAGCGAGGCAGAAAGGATCATGGCAGAGTTACATGAAGGTACCTTTAGAACTCATTCCAGTGGACACACCATGGCGAAGAAAATCCTACGAGCAGGATATTACTGGTCCACTATGGAAGCCGATTGTTATCATCATTCTCGAACCTGTCATAAGTGTCAAGTCTATGCTGATAAGGTGCATGTACCTCTGGTTCCCCTAAATGTTTTGACAGCTCCTTGGCCCTTTGCAATGTGGGGCATCAACATGATCGGCGAGATTAGACCTACTGCGTCTAACGGGTATCATTTCATTCTAGTAGCAATTGATTATTTTACAAAGTGGGTTTAGGCAGATTCCTTTGCTACAATAACCAAGAACGTCGTGGCGCGGTTTATCCGACACAATCTGATCTATCGATATGGTGTACCAGAGAGGATTATTATTGACAATGGTACAAATCTCAATAACACGATGATCACCGAGCTATGCAAACAGCTCAAGATACAGCACCATAACTCTTCTCCCTACCGGCCGAAGATGAATGGAGCTGTCGAAGCGGCTAACAAGAACATTAAGAAGATTGTGCAGAAGATGACAATGACATACAAAGACTGGCACGAGATGTTACCATTCGCTCTTCATGGGTACCGTACCTCAGCACAAACGTCAACAGGGGCAACACCATACTCTTTGGTATATGGAATGGAGGCAGTCCTACCCATCAAAGTCTAGATACCCTCTCTCAGGATTATGAAGGATGCGGGTTTGAATGAAGACGACTGGATCCAAACCCGACTTGATCAGCTGAATCTAATCGATGAAAAGAGACTTGCTGCTATCTGTCATGGTCAGACGTATCAAAAGAGAATGATCAAGGCTTTTAACAAGAAAGTCAGACGTCAAGAATATCAAGTCGGGGATCTAGTGATCAAACGCATCATACTACCGCAAGGTGTTCCCAGGGGAAAATGGACCCCTACATACGAAGGGCCATTTGTGGTTAAGAAAATTTTCTCGGGAGGAGCTATGATTCTAACCACCATGGATGGTGACGACCTTCCTCACCCCGTCAATGCAGACATAGTGAAAAGATACTACGTATAATCAAAGACCCGCTAGGTTGACTGGCCTAGGAAAAAATAAGGGCTTCCCGGAGAATCAAAAGGGTTCGGGAAAAAGTAAGGGATGAAAATGAAAAAAAAAATGTACACCGGCAATTCGAAAACCTGAAAAGGCAACTTGGGCAAAAAAGGTATCCCGGTGGACCGAAAACCCGAAAGGGCGGTCCAGGCAAAAATTAGGGATTAAAGCATAACACTATGTCTCATTGGATCATCTTGCAACCAGACTTCGGTATCGACTATCAAGCTCAGACATCGTCAATCAATTTGATCCATCTTCCACCAAGCAGCAAGGTGATGAGATGCTTGAAGATATAAAGGAAATAGCAGAGTTGGAACCCAATGGGATTGGTTCACATAGCTGTTTTTCTTTCTTTAACACAAATTGTAATTACTGTTTTTTTGGCAGCGTTCTCTTTCTAGGACGTCAGCCTCCTTGTACAAAACGCCTATTACAGGCCAACTTCAAAAATCAATACAATTCATCTTTACAAGAAATTTCAATTTGTTTTTCTTTTTTCTGTTTTGTTTTTCAAGAACGTCCAATGATTCATTTTGATATATGCATTTGAAAATAATGTCTGCTCATAAATATTTACATGAGAAACAAATACAATTACTTGTAATTCCAGGAACAGGGACCCAAACCCTACAGTTACTCTGCCCATCAGGTACAAGGATATAGCCAGCTTGAAAATATGAGTAGTGGTACATACACTCCCCACAGAGTAAAAAGTATCCAAAGACAGTGGTGTTAGCTTTCTCGAACAGGACATAACTCTCCCCAACTGTCACCATCGCAAGTAAGTCAGTAAATTTTTCCCCAAGTAGAGTTTATTTCTCTCACAAGCAGAAATTCAATCTCCAACAAAATTCATTATCACCAGCAACAGAAATTCATCCCCAGCTGATTTATTTCTCCAAGTCAGCAGATCTATCAACAGAGTATCTCCTCTCCAACAGAGTTATTCCCCGCAGAGTTATCCTCAGACAGGGTCTCTTCCGACAGAATATTCGCCAGCCGAGTGGCAAATCCCCAGCACAGTCATCTTTGTTCATCATCCCCAACAGAAGTACATGAAATATGGTTTTTTTACAGCAGTCAAGAATACCATTTTTCATACTCTCAACAGCAGTCAGGGATTTACTTTCCCGGACTTAGATTATTACGTCAGCGTTTCATGTTCATATATCATGACATGTGCATGCATTACATATATCATGGTCTCATTTATTTTGAGAACATCATCATACGATGCATCTCATGCATCGCATATAACTAACCCTGTATTTATTTTAGGAAAGACAGTTATTATCAACAATTTCCAGCAGGTCCATGATCAACACTCGAAGCTAAACAAAGTAATCATCGGTGCGAAAAGAGCAACCCTATCCAGGTTCCTTCTCACAAACCTACTATCCAGGCTTTCATATCAAAGTAACCCTACTATCTAGGTTCCTTCTCACAACCCCACTACCCAGGCTTTCATATCAAAGTAACCCTACTATCCAGGTTCCTTCTCACAGCCCCACTACCCAGGCTTTCATATCGAAGTGACCCTACTATCTAGGTTCCTCCTCACAGCCCTACTATCCAGGCTTTCATATCGAAGTAACCCTACTATCCAGGTTCCTTCTCACAACCCTACTATCCGGGTTCCCTCACAGCCCTACTATCCAGGCTTTCATCCCGAAGTAACCCTACTATCCAGGTTCCTTCTCACAGCCCTACTATCCAGGTTTTCATATCGAAGTAACCCTACTATCCAGGTTCCTTCTCACATCCCTACTATACAGGCTTTCATATCGAAGTAACCATACTATCCAGGTTCCTTCTCACAACCCTACTATCCATGCTTTCATATCGAAGTAACCCTACTATCTAGGTTCCTTCTCACAACCCTACTATTCAGGCTCTCATCTCAAAGTAACCCTACTATCCAGGTTCCTTCTCACAGCCCTACTATCCAGGTTTTCATATCGAAGTAACCCTACTATCCAGGTTCCTTCTCAAAGCCCTACTATCCAGGCTTTCATATCGAAGTAACCCTACTATCCAGGTTTCTTCTCACAGCCCTACTATCCAGGCTTTCATATCGAAGTAACCCTACTATCCATGTTCCTTCTCACAACCCTACTATCCAGGCTTTCATCTCAAAGTAACCCTACTATCCAGGTTCCTTCTCACAACCCTACTATCCAGGCTTTCACCTCTAAGTAACCCTACTATCCAGGTTCCTTCTCACAACCCTACTATCCAGGATTTCATCTCGAAGTAACCCTACTATCCAGGTTCCTTCTCACATCCCTACTACCCAGGCTTCCATATCAAAACAACCCTATTATCCAGGCTTTTGTCTCGAAGTAACCCTACTATCCAAGTTCCTTCTAATAACCTTACTATTCGAGTTCTTCCTCTCTTATCCCCAGACAACAGTCCACAACACTGTAAGACCGGGACTCGATCAAACACAATCGATTTCACATTTCCGCAGAAAGTCGCGATGCAACATATACCCTGACCAAACACACAGTTCACTTCCACTTCCCAAACTGGAATTATTCCCCAGTAGAGTAACGGACAACTGAAGCTCCTAAAACTCTATTTCTCTCAAGACAGAGACCAACATTCCCCAACAAAGTCTACCTACACCAACAGGTATACGGGTTCTCGCAAAGGAATATCATATGCGATCGACACTTCTTCGGATGGAATCTTGAATCCCATCTCCGACAATTCTCTAGAAACTACCAAATGGCATCTATAAGTCCATTCCCGATATCACAAATCAAGTATCCCTTCATGCGAGTGCAAATTTCTGGGCACTCTAGTGTTCAATCAGCTTCCACCTTCAGATCACGAAATGCAGACGAGCCAATCTACATCCCCAGGTTTAAGAAGATTGAACAGGGGAAGCTGTTGTACCCCAAAATTTGCCCTCCCATATTTCTCAACACATGGCAAGTGAGGTCCCCAAATTGCTCAAGGAAATTTAAGAGTTGACCAGACAAACTCTCTCCTAAGGCAGTCTATCTCAAATTAGGGTTTCTATTTTCATCAAGATGTGTGGATCACAAAGGACTCAAGTGCTCAACATTGTCCTAATATGTTCTCAAGATCATCCATGTCAAGTTTCAAGCCTTGTAGAGGATGTTTGCTCAGTCAATTGCTCAAATGCCTAAAAATCAATTGTGCTAGGTCAAAAGTCAACTGTGACCCACATACAGTCAAACTTCAATATTTTTGGTCAACATCCTCATTTTGAAGTACTGTTCATAATTTGAGCAAGGGTTGATCATGATTCCTCAAGGATTGCTCACAATTCATCAAAACCCAAAAGTTGCTAAATTAGGATTTTGCAGGAAAAGTCTACTCATCTTTGACCAAGCATAACTTTCTCATACTTTATCGGAAATGACCCATACAAATCTAATTTTTAAGAGGTTGAAATTCCCTACAATTCATCTTCATCTCCCAAGTTCAAAATATTCACTCACAAAAGATATGAATTTTGACATTATAGGTCATTTTGGAAAGTCAACAAAAACACCTTTTGGGTCAAAGCTTCATACACGAACATGGAAGACTCAATTGAGATGATATTAAAAGGGTTTCTTAGAGGACATCCTAAGCTTTCTAAAAATTCCAAGAACAACTCTCTAGGGTCAAATTGAGAGAGTTATGCATTGGCCAAGTTAACCATTTTTGCAAAATTGCCAAAAGTCAAATATGCTCAAATTTGCATTTTTTGCTAAATGGGCCCAACTTTTTATGCTTGCACCTCAATTATAATGTGGTCCATGACTCAAATAATTATCCACCAATTATTTGCTTCATTTTTCAATTTATTTTGATTTTTCATTAATTAAAAAGTGAATTAAATCAAATAAATGATGAAAATTATCAAAGATATGATTTGATTTTTTTTTGACAGGTTAGCAACCAAGATATGATGAGCATGCAAGATCAATTCGAATCAATGGCAATTGGTAAAAAAAGAGCATGATTAGGAAAAATTTGGAAGAATATCATACACCATGAAATTTAAATCAAATCTTCAAAATTTGTAAAGATACTAGTGGTTTTTACAACCCTAATTCACTCTAGTACATATAGAGAACGCAGCCAATGAAAGAAAAAGGGTTAGAGGTCGTGCATAGCCAAAAAGAAAAGCTGAAAAATTCAAGAAAAAGTGAGAATCGGGTTTTAATCTACAAGGCGTTTCAGAGCATTTCAAGATCACCAATATCTTCCTATACATCCCAGGAAGCTGTTTCAATCATTCCCAGGGCCTGAAGCACTCAGAAACTCGTGCTATAACTCACACGGTTTGGTATTTTTTCAAATTCTATTTTTGCAATTTATGCATCATTGGCATGTTTTAATTATATATTCTTGTTCATCATTGAGTTTGCAAGCTATTGGTATCATTTAATTGCGTTTTCAGTACAGGAATCATGATATGCCATTATTAGGGTTCCTTGGCTCGTTTTAGGGGTTTGCAATATAGGAAAAATTAGACCTGGATTCTGGTACCATGATACTCGTGAGAATGAGACGAGTTGATTGGTACCTTCACTTGTCATTTATCTTGCTTGTATACAATTTTTGAGATGCACATGTTTGTACTTACAATAAAGCGTCAGTAGGTAAAAGCTTGGTTTTCTAAAATGACAGTCTGGGGAAGAAGAAGCTTGCGTGGCAACATGTGATTTATCCATTTGATTTTTCGCGCATTTTTGAAAACAATGTTTGATTTTCTTATATTATGCTTTGTCAGTGTTATATGTACAACTAAACGTCACAACTCAGTTGGCAAGCAAGCGCTGGAATTGGATATAAGGGCCTGTGTTCGATCCCCATGTCCCAACCTTTGTTTGTATTATTTTGCTTCATGTGATCAGGTACACTATGATCTCAAGCACCCACCATATGCCATCAAATTCAACCATCAGATTCACCAGCTAGCCAGATCCAATGCCTCATCATTGAATGATCACTATATACCTCAAGTCAATGCACGCACCAGATCCAGGCATGGTCAAACAGGCTTGGATTATTTGGGCCCAGAAATCATATTGGCACCACCCTCTTCAGCATTGCTATCAGGCCCATTATTCTTTTTATTTTACTTAATTCTTTTAATATTTCTTTTAATCATTTTAATTAACAAATTAATCATTTTTATAAAATCAAGAATTCATAACAAATTAGAATTAGTGTTTTTCATCAAATTTAATTTAATTTAGTTTAATTAGGGAAATTTTAATTTATTTTCACAAATAAAATCAAGTAGAAATTAGGTTAAGTTCTTGATTTAATTATTTTATTTTTATAAAATAAACTAAAATACAAAAATAGGTTTTTAGAGTGAATTAATTTATTTTTCTTAATTTAAAATTAATTAGAACTTAAGATTTTCTTTTTAATTTAATTGTTTCATAACAAAAACATCTTTTTTTAATCAATTGCGAATAGGTTCAGTCGAGGGTTAAAACCCTAATTGTCTTGTATTTAATTCGTCGCATGCTTTTTATTTATATTGTCAATATTTTGTAACTGCTCACTGGTTTGTAATAGTTAATTTAGGGTTTTATTTACTGTTTAAATCCCCGGGTTTTTGGCTATGTAATTAATCCCCCTCCCCGAAGCCTTGTAATAGCGTAGATTTATTTTCTCGCATTTTTAATGAAGGGGTGAAAAACACAAGAAGGGGGGGTTGAATTGAAAAACTGGAATCTTAAAGCAAATGACAAGATATTTTTATCCTGGTTCGTTTGATCTCAAACTACTCCAGTCCACCCGTCAAGGTGATTTCGCCTCTCTCCAACGAGGTCTTAATTCACTATATTCAACTGAATACAAATCTGCTTTAGCAACTGCTAAAACCTTCTTGATTCAAACCACAATCCGGTTTGTCAAGGCAACACTTTCTTACAAAGGTATAAGCAAATGTGTGAATGTTTTCTACAAAAACTATATCACAACTGTGATGTTTACACAAATGAAGCTTAGAATACTAGATTGCTAAACACTAATAAAGTATCAGAGTTTGTTGGTTTAGCAAAACTTGTAGAGTGAAGATTATTGTTCAGCTTTGTGCGTGTAGAGAGTTTGGAAGCATTAGCCGTGATAATCTTCGAAGCTTGGTTTATATAGCACTTGAGAAGATGAACGTTGAAGCAAATATTCTTGATTCAATGCTATTAACAAGCTTTCCTTTTTGAGCAGATCTTGTCTAGAATGATGCCGTTGGTATTGATTAGCTTTCAATGCACAGTACCGTTGCTTCTTCAATGCACGTTCTGGCTTGGCTCATTCTGATTCTGCTTCGCTGCTGATGAACTTAATTTGATTCTGTATCAGAGTGTTTTACGCGCAGTTCTGTTCATCAAGCTTCAGCATGTGCAAGCGTTGATCATCTAATCTTGACGTTCTGATTCAGCAACTTCTGATGCTGATGTATGAAATCATATTCTGATGCTGAAAACGTGATCTTGCTTATTTTAATCAGCATATCTGCAAGTCAGAGCATAGTAATTTTAGGTAGCATATAATTCAATCATGAAATATTTAATTACTATATCTTTTCACTTTGTTATCATCAAAACTTAAATATAGGGTACTAGATTCAAACATTGTTCTAACAATCTCCCCCTTTTTGATGATGACAAAAACAAGATATTTTAAATGAAAAAATAACGTGAAAAGTTATCAGATCTATGTATCAGAATAAGAAGTACGGAGAAGTCAGAGTTAAGAGATACTCCCCCTGAGTTTGTTACTTCCCTTTGATATGCGTGTTCTTCAGAGTCAGATCTTTTTCTATCTTTGAGCATCAGATTATAAGTCTTTGACTTATCAGAGAGCAGAGCTTCAGAGCTTTTCTTGTCAGAGCTTTGCTTCGGATCAGAGTGTTAGGACGATCAGAGCTTCATATATCAGAACTTCATATTTGATCAGAGCAACATGAGCTTTTACATTTTGATCAGAGCTTCTAGTTCTTAGTCTTCGGAGCTTCCTTGTGCCTGTAGACTTAACAACTAAACAGAAAAACATTTCAAGTAATAGAGTTAGAATGTTTGAGAGTTTCTGTCTAGTTAGCCGTTATTGATTTTAAATATCATTCTTGTTCTCCCCCTTTTTGTCAGCAATCAAAAAGTGTTAGTGATGTGCTAAAACAATTTAGATCAGAAAAACAAATTATATTAAAAATAGTTCAGAGCAAAGAACATTACACAAGCATAGTCAAAACATAGTCAAAAGTACATCAGAAAATGAAGAAAATATAGAGAATGTCATGCATGAAAAAAATTTCAAGGTTGTGGGGGCATGCGTGAGAACAGGCTTTCCAGCATTGCTTGAATCTTTTCAGAAGTTGCATTCTGCTTCTGAACCATGGTGACAACAGTATCAATCTTGCTGTCCTGGACATTCATTCTTGCTTCCATCTTCTGATCATTCTCTTCCATCCGCTGCTGTAGACGCAAGTCATTCAGCCTTAATTCTTCCAGAGCCTTCCTGTCCAAGGCAGCTTGAGAACTTTCAGCAGGAGGAAGCTTCTCAGAACTTTCAGCTACATCTTCTGCTGGATTTTCTTCCTGAAGAGTCTTGTCTTCTTCTGAAGGTTGCACCTGTGCAGCTTGCTCTTTCTCAGACCATGATTCAGAGTCCAGAGGGAGCACAACTTCTTGAGGCAGCTGACTCTCAACTTCCTTCAGCAGCTTGCTAAAGTTCTGTTGAGCCTGCTCATAGTTGACGTCCTGCAGCTTGAGTGCTTCAGCACGAACCCATACTCTAAACTGTGACCAGAGCTGATCAGAAGCAGCTGGGTCGATCATCCCCGGACAGACTTGCTTCAAGGAAGCAATCCATTGCAGCATACCTGTTTCAAAGTCCAAAATACCAGAGCCAACATCTAGTTGCTTTGGTTTGGGAATGGCCAATTTGTGTCTTAAATCAGCAAGACGTTCAAGACTTGTTAAGTCAATGAAAGTTTTGCTGGGGTTTTCAGAGGATTGGTTTTCAGAGGTGTGCTGAGGTGCTGTTTGTTTTGGAGGATGGTTATCAGAGTCAGAGGATATATCAATTGGAGTGGTTGGAGTTTTTGGAGGTGTTGATTCCTCTGAAGATGGTAACTGGGGTCTGACAATGGTGGTTCCACATGGCAACTGTATTGCCAGCGGTGAAGGTTGAGGTGAGTGGGGATCAGAATGATGAGGAGATGGGGTTTCATAGCGGTGAAACTCTGTTTGAGGTGAGGGAGGATTATTTTCTGGTTGAGGAGGAGGAATCTCTGATTGCTCAGGGATCAGAGGTTCTTCTGTGATTGGTTGATGAGATTGTGGTTCTGGTTCTGGTTGATGTTCTGGTTGTATTTCTGGTTCAGGTTGAATTTCTGGTTCAGGTTGTGGAGGAGGAATATTTGGTGGTTCAGAGTGAGGTTGAACAGAAGCATGTTCACGCTCAATATCAGCTAGCACTCTATCAAGTGCTGGTGTTGTTGAAACAGTTGGTTGTTGTTTGGGAATTTTAATGGGAATTTTAATTCTGGTTCTTCTGAGTTGTAAGGCCTCAGAAGGGTCTTCTGGTATGGTTTCATCAATAGTGGGGATTGGGATGGATATTCTGTGAGAGGTTTGAGGAGGAGCAACAGATGTTGGAATAGTAGAGGAAATTGAAATAGGAGCAGCAGATGAATTACCTCGTTTCTTTGGAGTCTGGTGAGATGATCCTTCTGCTTTCCTCTTCTTTGACTTCTTCTGAATCACTTCAGGTTGAACTTGACTCAGATCTTTGATCTTCAGCTTTGAACCTACATCTTCTTCCTTGTAAGAATCTGGATACTTGACAAACATATCAGGTTGGGATTCCATTTCAGAAAATCTTGGGAAATCACTCAGAGGCACTCTTCTTCTGGAGATATCAGCAGTTGAAGAAGCTCTGGGTTCCTTCCTGATATTGTCTATCAGCTTCATCTTTTTCAGGTTCTTAGCATTCAGCGGTTTTCCAACAGTTGGTTCAAAATTGCCCAGTACTTTAGCTTCGCTCAGATAATCTATCAGCTTATTCTCTGTCAGAATATCTGATATGAGCCTCCCAAATGGTATCCAGTCCCTTTTGGTCCTTTCTTCTTCTCTAGTCTCTTTCACACTAGTCTTCAGATGATTGAACAGGAAGTGTGCCAAATTGATCTTCACCCTCTGATCAATAAAGTAGATCAGAAATTGCTGATCCACGTTTATATAGTCAGGAGAGCTTGTTGGCTTCCTGTGATTGAAGCAGCCTAGAACAATCTTGGCCCACACTCTGCAGTGATCCTTCAGATCCTTGATTTTGCTGCTGGGAAAACCAAGAGTGAAAATGCAGTTGGCTACCACACCTATATCAGGGCATCTATCAGCCATGTCCACACAACGGACTCCACCACCACTTTGACCAATTAACCTAGCAATGAGGTCTTCAGAAATTATTATCTTCTTTCCCATGACAGAAGAGATGACTAGATGTTTCTGAATCTTGGCGTGAATCCAAAATTCTTTGACAAGCTCTGGGAAGGTTGGTCCAACCAATCTATCAAAGTACCTCTCCCACTTTTGAGCTTTGACTTCCTCAGTTAGGTCAAATCCATTTTCCTTCAAACTGTCGAAATCGATGATTAACTCAGAGAGAACCTCAAGATTCTTTACCGGTGTGAGAAGAGTTCTGGTAGGCGCTTGATATTGCTCAGAGGTTTCTTTCTTCTGATTTCCTGCAGAAATGCTGGAGGATGCCATTGTTCTCACACAAAAGCTTGAGAGTGATTTGAGAAAAAGCTAGGGTTTTGAAGGAGATATGCAGAAAATACTTGAGAGATTATGAGAAAGCGTAAAGATTAAGAATGAAGAGTAATGTGCTTAAATAGAATTTTCAAAAATTATTTTGAAAAATAAAACGTTTTTAAGAGAGAAAAAAAAATAATGATTGCCATTAACAAGCGTGATTACTTTTGCATTAAATGCTTGCTGATTTTGGGGGATTTGAGAAAGATACTTAAAAACGGTTACCAGACATGTGTCTCAATGCACCCAATCAGCGCTTTGCCTTCTCAGAAACGTGCACGCGTTCTGCTTCAGGGATTTGCTGATGATTGGATGACACTTGTTTGATGTAGTGATCAGCACGTCTGTCTTTGAGATTAGACTCTCAGATCTTTAGACTTGCCTCTGATACAATCTGCATGTTCTAGCTTTCTGAAAGAAGATTGATCAGAAGTTCACAGTAATATAAATACATTCTGAAAGATAAAAATATGGAATTAAAGCATTTTCATTCTGGGCATACTTTCATGCTGAGATGTTTCAGAATGAAATTAAACCTATCTTCTGAAAGGGGTTTAGTAAAGATATCAGCCCATTGATGGTCTGTATCTATAAATTTCAAGTTTAAAATTCCTTTCTGAATATAGTCCCTAATGAAATGATGTTTTATTTCTATATGCTTAGCTCTAGAATGTAAAATAGGATTCTTACTTAAGCAAATAGCAGAAGTATTATCACAAAGAATAGGAATGTTACTCTCAAAAATCTGGAAGTCTTCAAGCTGACTTTTCATCCAGAGCATCTGTGTGCTACATCCTGCTGCTGCTATGTACTCAGCTTCTGCTGTTGACAGAGCAATAGTTGATTGCCTTTTGCTGGACCACGAGATCAGATTTTCTCCCAGGAACTGGCAGCTTCCAGAAGTACTTTTTCGTTCCACTCTGTCTCCAGCAAAATCAGCGTCGCAGTAGCCTACTAAACTGTAATCACTAGATTTTCTATAAAACAAACCCAGATTAGTAGTACCTTTCAGATACTTGAAAATTCGCTTAACAGCTGTTAAGTGAGATTCTCTAGGATCTGATTGGAATCTAGCACAAATACATACGCTGAATAGAATATCAGGTCTTGAAGCAGTCAGATAAAGGAGAGAACCAATCATACCTCTGTAGACTTTCTGTTCTACGCTTTTGCTTACCTCTTCTCTTTCCAGAATGCACGTGGGATGCATTGGAATCTTTGATGGCTTACATTCTGAGAGGTCAAATTTCTTCAGAAGATCTCTGATGTATTTGCTCTGATGAATGTAAGTTCCCTCTGGAGTTTGATTGATCTGAATTCCTAGAAAGAACTTCAGTTCCCCCATGAGGCTCATCTCAAATTCTGCCTGCATACACTTAGCAAATTTTCTTCCAAGAGAAGGATTAGTAGAACCAAAGATTATATCATCAACATAAATTTGACAGACTAAAATGTCACTCTTAACTGTTTTACAGAATAGAGTGGTGTCCACTTTCCCTCTGGTGAACTCATTTTCAAGCAGAAAGTTACTTAGCCTTTCATACCAAGCTCTGGGAGCTTGTTTCAGACCATACAGTGACTTTTTCTGTTTGAAAACATGTTCTGGATGTTTTGTATTTTCAAAGCCTGGGGGTTGGTGAACATACACTTCTTCTTCTATATAACCATTTAAGAATGCACTTTTGACATCCATCTGATACAGAGTGATGCCTCTATTAACAGCAAATGAGATTAAAAGTCTGATAGATTCTAACCTGGCGACTGGGGCAAAGGTTTCTGTATAGTCTATCCCCTCTTGCTGACTATAACCTTGTGCAACCAGTCGTGCCTTGTTTCTGACGACTTCACCTTGTTCATTAAGCTTGTTTCTGAACACCCATCTTGTTCCAATGACGTTGAATCCTTTTGGTCTTGGAACGAGATCCCATACGTCGTTTCTGGTGAATTGATTCAGCTCTTCTTGCATTGCCAGAATCCAGTCATTGTCCAGAAGTGCTTCATCAATAGAAGAAGGTTCAATCAGAGACACAAGTCCCATCAGAGTTTCTGAAGCTTGCTCTTGTTCTGATTGGATCTTCCTTTCTTCCTAGGATAGTTTCTTCTGGGTGGTCCAAACTGCTTCTGGGTAATCTCTTTTGAGGTTGATCAACAGCAGTTGTAGGAGTTCTAGCATTGCTTCTTTCAGACGTTGAAGGAATGTCTGTGTTGAGAGCTTCTGATGACTTGTCTTCAGAACCTGCAAATTCAATTTCTATACCTGCAAGATTTTCATTCTGCTTTGACTTTTCAGAGTCAAGCTTATCATCAAAACGAACACTGATTGATTCTTCCACAATCTGTGTTTCTGTATTGTATACTCTGTACCCTCTTGAGCGTTCAGAGTATCCTAACATAATACACTTCTGTGCCTTAGAATCAAACTTGTTCAAATAATTCTTAGTATTTAACATATAGCAAGTACATCCAAATGGATGAAAATACGAAATGTTGGGCTTTCTGTTCTTCCACAATTCATATGGAGTCTTTTCCAGAATAGGTCTTATTGAGATTCTATTCTGAATGTAGCACGCTGTGTTTATTGCCTCTGCCCAGAAAGTCTTAGCAACGTTTGTCTCGTTGATCATGGTTCTGGCCATTTCTTGCAATGTTCTGTTCTTTCGTTCTACAACTCCATTTTGTTGGGGAGTTCTAGGACAAGAGAAATCATGCAGAATGCCTTTGTCATTAAAGAATGACTCAAAATCTTTATTTTCAAATTCTCCACCATGATCACTTCTGACTTTAACGATTCTAAGATCTTTTTCATTCTGAACTTGGTTACAGAAGGTAACAAACACAGAGTGTGACTCGTCCTTGTGTCTTAAGAACTTTACCCATGTCCATCTGCTATAGTCATCTACGATTACTAACCCATACTTCTTGCCACTGACAGAAGCAGTTTTAACTGGTCCAAATAAGTCAATGTGCAGAAGTTCTAATGGCTTAGAGGTAGAAACAACATTTTTGGATTTAAAAGAAGGTTTTGCAAATTTGCCTTTCTGACATGCTTCACACAGAGCATCTGAATTGAACTTCAAATTTGGAAGTCCTCTGACCAGATTGAGTTTGTTAATCTGAGATATTCTTCTCATACTAACATGCCCCAATCTTCTGTGCCAGATCCACTGCTCGTTGTTAACAGACAGAAGACATTTTACGTTCTGACTCTTTAGTTCAGAAAGTTTGATTTTGTAAATGTTGTTTTTCCTCTTACCATTAAATAGGATAGTCCCATCTTTCTGACTAACAGCTTTACATGATTTTTGATTAAAGATTATATCATAACCGTTATCACTTAATTGACTTATGGATAACAGGTTATGCATCAATCCATCAACAAGCAGAACATTATTAATAGAGGGAAGATTTCCGTTACCTACAGTTCCAGAGCCAATTATCTTTCCCCTCTGATCGCCTCCAAAGCCAACGTGGCCTCCAGGCTTAAGTTCCAGGCTTTGGAACATATGCCTTCTTCCCGTCATGTGACGTGAGCAGCCAGAGTCCAGGTACCATGACTGGTGTTTCTGACTTGCTGCTAAAGATATCTGCAACATGTATTATTTTATCCTTAGGTACCCAGATCTTCTTGGGTCCTGATTTGTTAGTTTTACCAAAACTCTGATTGAATTTTGGTTTCACAAAGTGATTACTACTAGTATATTTGATGTCATGTGTGTGACCATACACAAAGTGTGAATTTAGAGGAGTGTGTTTAATGGTTAAATCCATGACATTTTTAGGTGTAGGAACCTTACCTAGGTATCCTATTCCTTTCCTGCCGTTTCTGCTAACTCCATAGATCATTGAAGCCATTCTGCTTCTATCTATGCTTTTAGCAAGGAACTTCTGGAAACTATGATCATACTCCTTGATGATCTCATCAGCGTTGCTGGGAGTTTCAGCAATTGGTTCCTTCTGAGAATTTTGTAAAGAGTTTTCTAATTTTAAAATTTTATCTCTCAGCTCAGAGTTTTCCAATTTGAGACTCTCAGACTTATTAGAGTCAGATTCAAGAGTCCTTTTCAGGTCTCTGAATTTAGCTCTAATCTGCTGATAACGTTCCAGAATTTCATTAAGGCTTTCAGCAAGTTCAGCCTTTGTAAAATTAACAGCGAAGTTAGGGAATACCTCTTCTGTGTCTGATTCTGAGTCTGAGTCAGAAGCTTCACTGTCATCTGGAATGTTATCCATAAGCGCTATGTTCGCCCTTTCATCATCTGATTCTGAGTCAGCTTCAGACGAGTCAGAGTCATCCCATGTGGCCATGAGACTTTTCTTCTTCTCTCTTCCAAACTTCTTTTTGGGCTTTTCCCTCTGAAGCTTTGGACAGTCACTCTTGTAGTGTCCTTGCTCATTGCACTCGTAGCAGATGATGTCTTTTGTATTTGGCTTCTTGCTACCTGAGGAGCCTTCAGATCTTCTGTATCCAGAGGAAGAATCTGTCCTTCTGTATCTGGAGGAAGACTCGTTCTGATCAGATCTTCTGGGATTCCTGAACTTCCTTTGTCTTTGCTTCCACAGTTGATTTACTCTTCTGGAGAGAAGGGAAAGCTCGTCTTCTTCTGATGAGGATCCATCAGATGTTTCTTCAACTGCCTGCAAAACTTTAGATTCAGATTTTCTGTTAGATTTTAAAGCTATAGGCTTACCTTGCTTCTGAGGCTCGTCAGCTTCTAGCTCTATCTCATGACTTCTGAGGGAGCTTATAAGTTCCTCCAGAGTGATTTTGTTGAGATCTTTCGCCAGCTTCAGAGCAGTAACCATAGGCCTCCACTGCTTGGGTAAACTTCTGATTATCTTCTTGACATGGTCAGCAGTAGAGTATCCCTTGTCCAGAACTTTGAGACCAGCTACCAGAATCTGGAATCTGGAGAACATAGTTTCAATGGATTCAGATTCTTCCATTTTAAACGCCTCATACTTCTGAATGAGCGCCAGAGCTTTTGTTTCCTTGACTTGAATGTTGCCCTCATGCGTCATTCTGAGAGAATCAAAGATGTTCTTAGCTGTGTCTCTGTTAGAGATCTTCTCATACTCAGTATAGGAGATAGCACTGAGGAGGATGGTTCTGGCCTTATGGTGATTCTTGAAATCACGCTTTTGTTGATCAGTCATTGATTTTCTATCAATCTTCTGACCAGTTGCATTAACAGGGTGCGTGTATCCATCTGTCACCATATCCCACAGATCAGCATCATGTGCTAGAAAGAAGCTTTCAATTCTGTCTTTCCAGTAGTCAAAGTTTTCTCCATCAAAGACTGGAGGTTTGCCGCTGAATCTGTCTCTGTCCTCATTGGTGTCATTGCTGAAATGAGAGTTGTTTCCTGCCATAGTGTTTTTCTGACGCTGGATCTTTTACTGACACGGTTAAGTGTTTTAGCTCAGAACCAGGCGCTCTGATGCCAATTGAAGGGGTGAAAAACACAAGAAGGGGGGGTTGAATTGAAAAACTGGAATCTTAAAGCAAATGACAAGATATTTTTATCCTGGTTTGTTTGATCTCAAACTACTCCAGTCCACCCGTCAAGGTGATTTCGCCTCTCTCCAACGAGGTCTTAATTCACTATATTCAACTGAATACAAATCTGCTTTAGCAACTGCTAAAACCTTCTTGATTCAAACCACAATCCGGTTTGTCAAGGCAACACTTTCTTACAAAGGTATAAGCAAATGTGTGAATGTTTTCTACAAAAACTATATCACAACTGTGATGTTTACACAAATGAAGCTTAGAATACTAGATTGCTAAACACTAATAAAGTATCAGAGTTTGTTGGTTTAGCAAAACTTGTAGAGTGAAGATTATTGTTCAGCTTTGTGCGTGTAGAGAGTTTGGAAGCATTAGCCGTGATAATCTTCGAAGCTTGGTTTATATAGCACTTGAGAAGATGAACGTTGAAGCAAATATTCTTGATTCAATGCTATTAACAAGCTTTCCTTTTTGAGCAGATCTTGTCTAGAATGATGCCGTTGGTATTGATTAGCTTTCAATGCACAGTACCGTTGCTTCTTCAATGCACGTTCTGGCTTGGCTCATTCTGATTCTGCTTCGCTGCTGATGAACTTAATTTGATTCTGTATCAGAGTGTTTTACGCGCAGTTCTGTTCATCAAGCTTCAGCATGTGCAAGCGTTGATCATCTGATCTTGACGTTCTGATTCAGCAACTTCTGATGCTGATGTATGAAATCATATTCTGATGCTGAAAACGTGATCTTGCTTATTTTAATCAGCATATCTGCAAGTCAGAGCATAGTAATTTTAGGTAGCATATAATTCAATCATGAAATATTTAATTACTATATCTTTTCACTTTGTTATCATCAAAACTTAAATATAGGGTACTAGATTCAAACATTGTTCTAACATTTAATTCCTGCAAATATTTAACTGTTTATATGTATGCTAATAGGATTGTATGGCAAGAATGCATGGCAAAATTAAAACGGTTATAAAACCCTAATGTGCAAAGATAAATAACTGAAAACAAATGACTCGCACATATCACTCTTAGGGTATACTCTCACTTCGCGAAAAGATCAAATGTCCCATTCGAATGTTGCCTCAAATATGATCTTAAGACTCTAGGGTTATTACTAAGATATCCTAATATTGCTTTAGTGATCGTACGTCCCTTTCGAATTGACCTTTACAATTCCAACGACGGTGCTACCTATTTCTCAATAGTAGGATATCGCTGTCTAAAGGAACAAGAATAGAAACAATCTTTTTTCGAGTAGGTAGATGCTAGTAGGTACTTGCTCAAATCAAAACTTTTCACACTTACACTTTTCAAACAAATTTTCAAAAATAACTTCGTCACACATTTGAGGACTGATACAAGGGTTATCACGAAGTCAAACTTTTCAAAAACAAAGTGTTGTACCCTAAAATTTGCCCTCCCATATTCTTCAAGAAATTGCCAAGCCAAGCTGCAAAATTCCCCAAGGGTTGCACAGTCAAAGATCTCCTATACAGTTAAGATTAGGGTTTTGAGGCTGATCAAGAAAATGAAGTTTTCAAAGGCCCAATCAAGTCTCACATGCCTACAAATGTGGTCAAGCATCCTCATATCAAGTTTCAAGGCATTCAGCTCAAAATTGCACAGTCAAAACCCTAAATTGCACTAAAGTCAACTGTAGGGGCAAAATGGTCATTTGGCAGTCAAAAGTTCAAATTTTTGGTCAAGATATCATTTTGAAGCCACAAACATCATTTGATCAATGCTTGATCATGATTCTCAAAATTTGGCTCAGAAATCATCAAGATGCAAAAGTTTCCTTATTTGGACAGCTGAAAAAGTCAACTGAAATTGACCAAGGCATAACTTTCACATGGATTATCAGAAAAATTCCATCCAAAGCTCATTTTGAATAGAAAGACATTTCCTACAACTCATCTTCATACTTCAAGTCCAAGAAATTCTCTCACAAAAAGTTATCAATTTCAACATTATAGGTCATTTTCAAAAGTCAACAAAAAGGGACTTTAAGTCAAAGGCCATAACTTGAGATTGGTAAATCAAAAGGACATGGGACCAAAGACATTGTTTAGAGGACTTCAAGACCTTTCTAAAATGTCCAAGAACATGAGCAAAGCTTAAACATTGAGCAAGTTATGCATTGGAGAAGTTGGGAAATATTTGTGAAATGGCCAAAATCATTTATCCTTGAAATCTCATTTTTGACAAAAGGGGCCCACTTTTCCCACTTGAATTAAGTTGACCATGCTTCCCACGTGTCCCACCTTTTATTTCAGATTTTTTTATTAATTTTTTCATTTTTATTGATTTTTATTGGATTTAATTAGTTTTAAATCTTTTAAAATCAAAAAAAATTCAAAAATTGATTTAAGAGGGAATATTTGGCCTTAACTAGCCTTGAAACATCATTATGGGCCTACCCAAATTCGTGCAAAGAGCAAACAAGGCAAGAATTCAAAATTTGAGTCAAAAATGGAAAGTTGGTTATGGTGGTTTATGTGAAAATCCAATGCATCAATGCAAGGCTTTATTGGCTATAATTATCATTCATACACATTGCCTAGAGGATATACAAGTGATCAGAAACCATTTTGACACAACAAGCTGCGCCTGAACTAAAAACACAAACTCACACTTTTCACAAAAAATCTCAAAACTGGAAACCACTTTAGAGGTTGATTCAAGGCATAATTCATAGTCCATTAGCTTCCTTGAAGGCTCCTGAACGTGTTCCAATCAAAGACAACCCTCAAAGCACGAAGAATTGGTATATTGGACATGAACTGTGCAGAGAAAAACTCAAAATCGTGCATCATGATTTAAGCATTTTTACAGCATTTTCTCCATTGATTCATGTTCATTAGGATGTTTTGAGGCTAACCAATATGTTCAATTGCTTTTTTCTGTGCTATACACGATTTTGCCATGTTTATTTTCTAGGGTTTTCAGAGCTTGGAATTAGGGCTTTTGCAAAGAGGAAAAATTAGGACTCAAGACAACCACCATTCAATTTAGCAAGCTGAGACGAAGAGATTAACATACTCGCGCCCAATTTATGAGCGTTCTACACCTAATCGCTATTTTCTGGAAACGTCCCTAAGAGCACGCCATAGAAACCGTTGCCCAATGTTTTAGTTTCAGGGAAAACGAGGAAGATGACCTCGTGGCAAGGCATGATACGTTGATTTAAAAATTCGCGCGCTGACTCCCACTAATCTTGCTTTTCTTTTATATTATTTAATTGATATTATATATTAAATGTAATTGAAGTGGCTCAGTGGCAGGTACATATGCTTGTAACGTCCAAGACCTGGGTTCGAGCCCCAGGTCTGTATAATTTCCATAATATTTTTCCAATCATCTTCACATGCAGCACAAGCGTTGGAGCTCACCATACCTCCTCCAGATCTATCCTTCCACGCGTCCAGCTGCTTCAGATCAAAGGCACAGATTGGGTGAACACACTAAGCCCTAGTCCACGCACCACATGCTAGTCAGAAAAGTCAAAAAATATCAAAGCTTATTGGGCCAGAAACCTTGGGCTATACCTCCAAAATCAGGGGCAGACCCCCTTTGGTTTGCACTTTCTTTTCATTTTTTTTTCTATTTTTTTTTCTATTCTTGTTTTAATTCTTATTTTTATTTTAATTACTGTTTATTTAATTAATTATTTTTACCAAAATATGAAAAACATCACAAAAAAATCAGAAAAGATAAAGATAAATGATAATTTTATTTTAGTATTAATTTTCATAAATAAATTCGTATGTAATTAATTTAGATTTAATTTTAGGTAATTTAATTCTTTTTTTCATAATAAACAAAAAAATAACAAAAATAGGTCTTTAATACTTTTTCCCTTTTTTTTTAATTAATTAAATATTTTGTCATTAACCATTAATTTTGTAAATAAGTTTTATAATTAATTAGTTTTAGGTTTTAACTTTAATGCATTTTCTTTAATAAATTAAAAAAAATTAAAATTAGAATTAATTACTTGACTTTTAATTAATTTAATTTTCTTTAATGTCATAAATACAAAAAAACAAAAAAAAAAAGTCGTTTCTTTTATTTAATTTAATTATTTTTACTTAATTATTTTAATTCCTTAAAGGGTCCAACGCCCTCGCCTTCGGTCATATTTTCCTTTTTCGTGCGCTTTTATTTATTTTTGATGTAAATATAATGTAATTGTACCAAAGCCATGTAATAGCTATTAGACATTTATTTTCTGCAATTTATTTTAAATCGGGTCTGGATTAATTTGGCGATGTAGACCCGCGCCTTTGTAATAGCGTAGGACCTTTATCTTTTCCGCACTTTAAATTCCCGCACCTTTAACTGTTAAACAATAACATGAAAGAATGAATGCTCAAAAATAAAATCAAAACGTAGATCACCAATGCATGATAAGACAAATAATAAACTGAAAATGACACACAATTCACACACCACCCCTAGGGTACGCTTCATTGTTGCCTTGCCCCTCGAAAGGTGATCGTCGAGTAGAGGATGTCTTAGTAAGTCCTCATGATCCGGGAACCTGGCATGAGGGTAGCTTCTAAGGTGTCTTCCCATTGCTCTGGTGATCACCATGTCCCGAACCTCGAATTGACCCGAACACCTCCAACGGTGGTGCTACCTACCTCTCAATGGTGGGATGGCACTACTTTAAAGGACATCTACACAGACGAATTCCTTAGGGTGGGTAGATTCTCATAGATACTTGCTCTTTTCAAAAACAAACAAAATACTTTTCACACCTACACTTTCAAAAAGTTTTCAAACAATACTTCATACACTCTTGAGGACTGATACAAGAGTTACCTAGAAGTTTTCAAAACGAATTTTTTTCAAAACCCACACACACTTGAAAAGCAAACAAACCATTTTTGAAAACACAATGAGCAAGTATCTAAGAGCCCATGGATAACCATGGATAGAAAGGGTGCTAACACCTTCCCTTTCTATAATCTACCTCCCGAACCGAGAGCAATCTCTTTAAGGAATTTTTCTGTGCTTTTGTCCTTTCCATTTGGAGAAAATAAAAGACGGTGGCGACTCTTGCTTACCGCGACATTTCGCGAAACCAGCTTTAAAACAGTCAGTTCCAGATCCACCGATCACAGAACTGGCGACTCTGCTGGGGATACAATATAAAGTGAGGTGCACCTTAGGACTAAGATCACTGTGTTTTTTATTGCTTTGATTTGTTTGCTTTAAATTGTGGGACTGTCTTGGGAGTTCTATAGATCCTAACCCGGATCTGGGGATACCTTCTTAGAAAGTAGCAACAAGGCTGTGAGGGAACTGTGCGGGGTATACCGACATGGTTGAAGCAGTCTGCTACGTTGATGTGGCACTTTGGTGTGTACCGGTAACCCTTGAGTCAATCAAGGAGAGTACGGGGCCTCCATGTGGTGTCGTGAAGCATCAACAGACCTTAGGAACCTTAATTGAACCATCTTGGCCTCTTTAGGGTAGTGAGATGACTACTTTGGTGTACTCCGAAGTTGGTTGATACTCGATACTACACTTGATTGAGGGTTGTTTTCTTGGGATATTTTGATCGCCAGTCAGTGGCCAAATCGAAACGATGAACAATGAAAGCAATCCAATGATATTGAGATCCTTAGAACCCGGTTACTTTGATAGGACAGGTTTGAGCCCACCAACTTCAAGAGGGTAATACCCAGACCCCATGCTGGCCTAAACTCTAAGGGCTTGTCTTGTGTGACTTGTGTGCCTTACATGTTTGCCTCTGTAAATATTTGTGGTGTGTTTAAACATAGCATCATGACATCATACAGCATCATATGCATCCACTAATCATTTCAGGGGTTCGAATCTTCATCTTTGTTCTTGTTTTGTAGGACATGGAAACTATCCGCAGAAAGACAATTCAGATCAACCTTATAAGGGTCCCTCTTCAGCTTAAGGAGCTTACATCCAGGATTCCCGAGAACTCGTCATTCAGTGAAAGGCATGGTAGACTCATCAGCCTGGTCAATACCAATATTGAGGAAGAGATGGTAAAAGTCCTTTTCCAATTCTTTGACCCTCTGCATCATTGTTTTACTTTCCCGGATTATCAGCTGGTTCCTACTCTAGAAGAGTTTTCCCAACTTCTGAAGATTCCCATTCTCAATCAACTACCCTACAACGGTACGGAAAGGGAACCAAAACTGGAAGAAGTAGCTAAAGCATTATGCCTACAACCATCTGACATCAAGGGGCATTGGGAAGCCAGAAATGGTATCAAAGGATTCTTGGCAAAGTTTCTGTTTGAGAAGGCCCAAGAATGTTGGAATTCCCTTGACCTGCAAGCCTTTGAAGAAGTTGTAGCCCTCCTTGTCTATGGGTTGGTGTTGTTCCCTAAACCAGATCAGCTTATAGATATCAGTGCTGTCAAGGTCTTCATGTCCAGGAATCCTATACCTACGTTGCTGGGGGACATCCTTCACTCATGTTACACTCGAACCATGAGAAAAAGGGGTGTTCTTATGTGCTGCACTCCCCTCCTGGGAAGGTGGTTTATTTCGCACCTTCCACAATCAGTTTTGAAGAACGAGCGAGGTTTGAGGTGGTCGCAACGGTTGATGACTCTTACACATGCAGATATACATTGGTGTTCTCGGTCCAGAGAGGATGTCACTATCATTGATCGTTGTGGGGAGTACCCTAATGTTCCTTTACTTGGAATCAGAGGAGGTATTACTTACAACCCATGCCTGGCTTGGAGACAGTTTGGTTATGCTCGGAAAGATGGCCCCCATGAGATGTTAATTCCTGACATAGTTTTTGACTTCGACAAGGATACGCAAGGACTTCGCCAGAAATTTATCAAAGCTTGGAGGATGCCCAGCAAAATAGACAGCAAGACCCTGGGGCACAGGAACTCCATCCCATTGGAGCCTTATCTTAAATGGGTACGAGCCCGCTCCCAGAAGCTGGTGATGCCATATCCTCATGTTCTCCCTGTGATCAAAGAGCCAGACTTGGAAGGGGAGGTATCCTACACCATTCAACATCCTGACATGCCCACGTCCTGGGAAGAGATGCAGAAGAGTTGGATCCAGCTTAAGAAAGAACGGAATTCTCTGGAAACCAATCTACATGCCAGTGAGAAAAAGGTCCTGGAGCTTACCCGCCTACTGCACGAGGAGAGGAATCTCAATACCTATATTGCTCCGAAGAGGATGCGTAGTGTCTTTTGGGATTGATCTGTCTTGTAATGCTTGCCCATGAGGCTTTAATGTACTGAACAATTATTTTCCTAATAATAACGTGTGTTCCTTTTTGTCTACAACAAATTTGAATTTTCGAACTCTTGAATGCATTGCATAAACACATATCATTCATCATATGCATCACATGTACTCTTCTTTTCAGGTTGCTTACTGTTCTTCGCTGTTTATTTCAGCATCATGAACCCTGAATCATCAACCGAGGCATCTATCAAGGCTCTTCAGGCGCAGAACGCCCAATTTCAGGAGCTGATCAAGGGTTTGGCTCAAGGTCAACAAGAGTTAAAAACCATGCTTCTGAAGAAGACTAAGAAGAAGAGGAGGACTGTGCTATTTAACACTGGGCGCAGACTCGGGAACACTTTGCGAAACGAGGCTGAGAGGACTACTCCATCTGTGGGGGAAGGTAGTCACCAAGAAGGGGAGGTCCCTACTCCTGTGGGCTCTGATACTGAAACAGACTTCAACGACGAACAGTACCCTCCTGCTGAAGACCGGTACAAACAGCTGGAGGACAGGTTAAAGGCTATGGAAGTTCAGCGTGTGCCTGGACTGGATTTCGGAGACTTGGGGTTATCTACTGGGGTGGTGATTCCACACAAGTTCAAGGCACCTGCCTTTGTGAAGTATGACGGGGCTTCCTGTCCCAAGATGCACCTCCGTTCTTATGTAAGGAAGATCCAGCCTTACACAGCAGACAAGAACTTATGGATCCACTTCTTCCAGGAGAGTCTTTCAGGGACTCACCTCGAATGGTTCTATCAGCTGGATGGGACCAACATTCGTAACTGGGAGGATCTGGCCACTGCTTTTTACAAGCAGTATCAATATAATTCCGACCTCGCTCCTACGCGTACCCAGCTCCAGGGTATGTCGCTAGGGTCGGGTGAAGGTTTTAAGGAGTACGCCTAGAAATGGAGAGATCTGGCTGGCAGGGTGCAGCCACCATTGACAGACCGGGAGCTGGTAGATATGTTTTTGGGGACCCTATCTGGTCCATTTTTCAATCATCTCATTGGTAATTCCTCTGTTGGGTTTACTGATCTGATCCTGACTAGTGAAAGGATCGAGGCCGGTATAAAATCGGGGAAGATATAGAAGGTTGCCTCCTCCAGTGCTGAAAAGAAACCCTTCAAAAAGGAGGCTAGTGCTGTATATAGCTCCCGGAGACCAGAGCGACCTGAACGCCGCCAATCTGTCAGTGCGGTAATGATTGCCAAGCCTGCTGCCGCTCCTCGGCCGGCCAATCCTCAAAGGGCTGAAAGACCCCGGAGAGAGTTTACCCGCTTGAGCATGACCTTATCACAGATCCTGCCACAGTTGCTATCCACCAATTTAGTGACTGTCAGGGAGGCTCCAAAGTTTCCCAATACTGCATCTCCTAAGTACAACCCAAATGCTCGTTGTGCTTACCATTCGGATAGCCTCGGGCATAACACAGATGACTGTTGGGCCCTAAAGAATAAACTGCAGGATCTTATTGACGCCAAGGAGATACAGTTTGAGGCATCTGAGAAGCCTAATGTGGTAACAGCTCCCCTGCCTGCTCATGGGGTAAATGCTATTGGAGACGAAGATGAAGTGGATGAAGCCGAGTTTAATAGCTGGATTTACCCGGCAACTGACGGAGGACTTAATAATTGGAGTGCAAAGGACAACCTATCTGTTTCTCTTGTTACTGAGTAATAAATTCCTATGTTTTTGGTATCTGTAATAAACAATAAATAAACTCTATGGCCCGGTGTCTTACCCGAGGCACCGTGGTTTCATTTGTGAGGGTATATAAATTGTCATTTCATATATCATAAATGAAAATCTTGGACGTTTTTCACATTTCAAATTTTGCGCTCCTTTTCTTTCCTTTCTTTACATATTGTGAAACAGCTGTATTTACACACACTCACTCATACAGGTTTCAATCCACTCTGGATCTCACTGGTAACGACTCTGCTACTGCCAGTTATGACTTCGAAAATCCGATCAACTTAGCCGAAGACGAAGGTGAAGATGATTGCGAAGTGCCTGGTGAACTTGCAAGACTGTTACAACAGGAAGAGAGGGCAATTCAACCCCATGAAGAGCCAGTGGAAATAATAAACTTGGGTACTGAAGAAGACAAGAAAGAGGTAAAGATTGGTGCCAACCTAGAGCTCAGCGTGAAGCAACGGTTGACTCAGATGCTGCATGACTATATGGAGATCTTTGCCTGGTCCTACGAAGATATGCCCGGATTAGATACCGATATTGTGGTCCATCACTTGCCAACTAAGGAAGACTGCCCTCCGGTTAAGCAAAAGGTCCGCCACATGCGTCCAGAGATGTCTGAGAAGATTAAAGCCGAGGTTATGAAGCAGTTTGATGCCGGATTTCTTGCAGTGACTTCTTACCCTCTGTGGGTTGCTAATGTGGTGCCGGTACCAAAGAAAGACGGTAAGGTCAGAATGTGTGTCGATTACAGGGATCTGAACAGGGCCAGCCCCAAAGATGACTTCCCTCTACCTCACATTGATGTCCTTGTTGATAATACAGCTCAGCACAAAGTGTTCTCTTTTATGGACGGTTTCTCAGGTTACAATCAGATCAAGATGGCACCTGAAGACATGGAAAAGACTACGTTTGTTACTCAGTGGGGCACCTTCTGCTACAAAGTCATGCCTTTTGGACTAAAGAATGCTGGGGCAACCTACCAACGTGCCATGGTTGCTTTATTTCATGACATGATCCATCATGAGATAGAAGTGTATGTTGATGACATGATCGCAAGGTCCCAGACTGAGGAAGAACACCTGGATCATCTGCAGAAATTGTTTGACCGTCTGAAACTGTACAAGCTGAGGTTGAACCCGAACAAGTGCACCTTCGGGGTAAGATCTGGGAAGTTGCTAGGCTTCGTTGTAAGTGACAAAGGAATTCAAGTGGACCCTGCTAAGGTCAAAGCTATTCAAGAGATGCCAGTTCCTAAGACAGAGAAGGAAGTCAGAGGCTTTTTAGGACGCCTGAATTACATTGCTCGATTCATCTCACACCTGACTGCTACCTGTGAGCCAATCTTCAAGCTGCTGAAGAAAGATCAGGTAGTACGTTGGAATGATGAATGTCAGGCTGCTTTCGACAGAATCAAAGAGTATCTCCAAGAACCACCCATCCTTATGCCACCGGTTGAAGGGAGACCTCTGATACTTTACCTGACAGTACTTGATAACTCAATGGGGTGTGTGTTGGGGCAGCATGACGAGTCTGGCCGAAAAGAGCATGCCATTTATTACCTTAGCAAAAAGTTTACCGACTGTGAGACTCGATACTCACTGCTTGAGAAAACTTGCTGCGCTTTGGTATGGGCTGCTCGCCGGCTGAGACAGTATATGCTGACTCACACTACTTTGTTGATCTCAAAGATGGATCCTATAAAGTACATATTCGAAAAGCCTGCTCTGTCTAGAAGAATTGCAAGATGGCAAATGATCTTGACGGAATATGACATTCAGTATACGACCCAGAAAGCCATCAAGGGAAGTGTATTGGCAGACCAATTGGCACATCAGGCCGTAGATGACTATCAGTCAATGAACTTCGAGTTTCCGGATGAAAGTATCATGATTGTGACTGATTGTGAAGTACCTGGACCGGATGAAGGACCTGAACCAGGATCCCGATGGTCTATGCACTTTGACGGAGCCTCCAATGCTTTGGGTAACGGTATCGGCGCTGTGATCATATCCCCTCAAGGCACTCATACTCCACTCACTGCCCGGCTATGCTTCAACTGTACCAATAATATGGCGGAGTATGAGGCGTGCATCATGGGACTCAAAGCTGCGATTGACTTAAGGATTAAGTTTCTGAGTGTCTTCAGAGATTCCGCCCTCGTGATCAACCAGATCAAAGGAGAGTGGGATACGAAACATCCGAATCTTATCCCTTACAAAGAATCTGTGTTGACAATGATCCCCCACTTCACAGAAATAACTTTTGAACACTTCCCGAGAGAAGAGAATCAGCTGGCGGATGCGTTAGCTACAATGTCTTCTATGTTCAAGGTTAAATGGGATAATGAGGCTCCCCGGATCATCATCTGGAAACTGGACGAACCGGCATACTGTTGCGATCTCGAGACTGAATTGGTAACTGAGAAGCCTTGGTACCATGAGGTAAAGAGATATCTGGAAGCTCAGGAGTATCCTGAAGGTGCATCTGTCAATGATAAAAAGTTTCTAAGAAGGTTCGCGGCAAAGTTCTTCCTTAGTAACGGCATCTTGTACAAGCGAAACCATGATTCAACCTTACTGCGTTGTGTGGATAAGACTGAAGCAGAAAGGATCATGGAAGAGCTACATGAAGGGACCTTCGGTACACATTCCAGTGGGCACACTATGGCGAAGAAGATCCTTCGGGCAGGGTATTACTGGTCCACATTGGAAGCTGACTGCTACCAACATTCCAGGACATGCCATAAGTGCCAGATTTATGCAGACAAGGTGCATGTTCCTCTAGTTCCCCTGAACGTTCTGACCGCACCTTGGCCTTTTGCAATGTGGGGCATTGACATGATTGGTGAGATCAGACCTACGGCATCTAATGGGCATCGCTTCATCCTTGTAGCGATTGATTACTTTACAAAATGGGTCGAAGCAGCATCCTATGCTACGGTAACCAAGACTGTTGTGGCACGGTTCATTCGGCATAACCTGATCTGTCGATACGGCGTCCCTGAGAGAATTATTACAGATAAGGGTACCAATCTGAATAACAAGATGATCACTGAGCTCTGCGAGCAGTTCAAAATACATCACCACAATTCTTCTCCTTACAGACCGAAGATGAATGGGGCTGTAGAAGCAGCAAATAAAAATATCAAGAAAATCGTGCAGAAGATGACAGTGACTTATAAAGATTGGCACGAGATGTTACCGTTCGCTCTACATGGGTACCGTACCTCAGCTAGGACGTCAACCGGGGAAACTCCTTTCTCCTTGGTCTACGGCATGGAGGCAGTCTTACCAATCGAAGTGCAGATACCCTCTCTCCGGATAATGAAGGATGCAAATCTGAACGAAGATGATTGGATCCAGACACGACTTGATCAGCTAAACCTCATTGATGAAAAGAGACTTGCTGCTATCTGTCATGGTTAGACGTATCAGAAACGGATGATCAGGGCATTTAACAAAAAGGTCAGACCACAGGAATATCAAGTTGGGGATCTGGTAATCAAGCGAATCATCCTTCCACAGAGTGATCCAAGGGGCAAATGGACCCCTACGTACGAAGGGCCATTTGTGGTCAATCACGTGTTCTCAGGAGGAGCAATGATATTGACCAACATGGATGGTGACGACCTTCCTCACCCCGCCAATGCAGACATAGTAAAAAAATACTACGCATAAAAAGACTCGCTGGGCTGACATGCCTAGGCAAAAATTAGGGCTTCCCATCGAACCAAAAGGGTTCGGGCAAAATGAAGGGATGAAATAAAAAAATCTGTACACCCGGCAAGTCGAAAACCTGAAAAGGCGGCTTGGGCAAAAATGGGTATCCCGGTGGACTGAAAACCCGAAAGGGCGGTCCAAGCAAAAATTAGGGATAAAAGCGTAATACTATGTCTCATTGATCACTTTGCATCCAGAATCTGGTATCTACATCAAGATCAGACGGCATCGATCAGTCAGCTTCACCTTCAACCAAGGTCATCAAGTGATGAGACACTCGGAGTTATAAAGGCAGTAGCAGAGTTGAAACCCAGTGGATCATTTATTTCACACAGCTGTTTTATTTTCTTTTGTATAAAACTTGTATAAATTCTTTGTTCAGCGGCGTTCTCTTACTAGGACGTCAGCCTCTTGTACACAAAACGCCTGTTTTCGGGCCATTCAAAAAATCAATACAAATATACTATCCAGTTAAAAGTGCCAATTGTTATTTCTTTTTCTTTTTCTGTTTTGTTTTGCTAAGAACGTCCAAGGTCCAATTTGTGATATATGCATTGACAATAATTTGCTAGCTCATAAATATTTGCGTACGAAACAAAGGGTAATTACAGGTAACATTAGAAACAGGGGCAATAAAGAGTTGTCTAAACAATCTAATTGTTCTATCCTCCAAGGTACCAAGGTAGGTTCAGTTAAAGGGCACGACCAGTATGTCCTAATTCCCCAGAGAGTGAGCCAGCAAGTCAGTGCACTCCTCTCCAAGCAAAGTTATCAGACCTTAAGGAAGTTGGGTGTCCTCCAGCAGATCTCAACATTCCCCAGCAGTACATGTATTCTTAACAAGCATCCCCGACAGTCTTGGTCTAAAGATTGTTCCCCGGCGGTATATCAAACATTCAGTGGTGTCACTTCCCCCGATACATCTCAAAACTTCCCCAGAAGAATCCAATCCAGTTTCTCCAGGAAAGTGGAATTTATATCCCCAAGCAGTAAGCTTATCCCCAGTAGATTCTGGAAGTTTACCCTCGCAGAGCACGAACGCGTCGTCCGGCTTGATTTAAAGAGTTGTTTCCTCAATAGGATATAACTGGGTTATCCTCAGCCAAAAGCCACGGAAAGAGCGTCGTCAACGAAGCCTTCTTATCCCCAGCGAAGTCTATCAATACTTCCAATACAACAAGGGTATCCCCAGCAAGTAACTCTCAACAATTCAGCAAGGCATCTCTCTCCCCACAGAGTATTGCTTCCCAGCATGGTCGCTAGAGTATCTTTTTCTTCCCCGCAAAATCCTCCATTTGCCAAGTTTATTCCGCAACGGAGTCATCTTCTCCTACCGGTATTCTTGCAACTATCATCCCCAGCGGAAGCAAAATCTATTTTTCAACATCAGCCCAGGATACGACTTCCCGGCACCCGTCAAGGATTCACTTTCCTAGACAAAAACATACATAAAACATCATTATAGCATGCATAAACGCATCATATCATACGAATCTCATATATATTGAGAACATCATTGCTTGATCCGTATCATGCATTGCATATGGATGACCTTTACATTTCAGGAAAGATCCAGGTAAAGTTCTCAAGCTACATTTCAAGACCTAGACCGGTTCAGTTAAATCGACCCTAAGATTTTCCTGATGCTTATCCAGTCAAAGGCCTTCTCTGGTTCAGTCAGATCGACCCTAAAGATCTCCCTGATGCTTATCCAGTTGAAGATATTTCAAGACCTAGACCGGTTCAGTTAAATCGACCCTAAGATTTTCCTGATGCTTATCCAGTCAAAGGCCTTCTCTGGTTCAGTCAGATCGACCCTAAAGATCTCCCTGATGCTTATCCAGTTGAAGATATTTCAAGACCTAGACCGGTTCAGTTAAATCGACCCTAAGATTTTCCTGATGCTTATCCAGTCAAAGGCCTTCTCTGGTTCAGTCAGATCGACCCTAAGATCTCCCTGATGCTTATCCAGTTGAAGATATTTCAAGACCTAGACCGGTTCAGTTAGATCGACCCTAAGATTTTCCTGATGCTTATCCAGTCAAAGGCCTTCTCTGGTTCAGTCAGATCGACCCTAAGATCTCCCTGATGCTTATCCAATTGAAGATATTTCAAGACCTAGACCGGTTCAGTTAAATCGACCCTAAGATTTTCCTGATGCTTATCCAGTCAAAGGCCTTCTCTGGTTCAGTCAGATCGACCCCAAAGATATCCCTGATGCTTATCCAGTATAAGATATTTCAAGACCTTGTCTGGTTCAGTTAAGTCGACCCTAAGATTTTCCTGATGCTTATCCAGTCAAAGGCCTTCTCTGGTTCAGTCAGATCGACCCTAAGATCTCCCTGATGCTTATCCAGTTGAAGATATTTCAAGACCTAGACCGGTTCAGTTAAATCGACCCTAAGATTTTCCTGATGCTTATCCAGTCAAAGGCCTTCTCTGGTTCAGTCAGATCGACCCCAAGATCTCCCTGATGCTTATCCAGTTGAATATATTTCAAGACCTTGTCCGATTCAGTTAAGTCGACCCTAAGATTTTCCTGATGCTTATCCAGTCAAAGGCCTTCTCTTGGTTCAGTCAGATCGACCCTAAGATCTCCCTGATTCTTATCCCAGTAGAAGACATCCAAGATTTTTCTCAACGAGCGTTGTTGAAGTTAAAGTCTCCCAAGATTCTCTTATCATTCATGCTAAGGCAGTAACCATCCCTGGTTCATTCATCGCCGTTTGAAGCTCCAGACTCAGCTCCTGTAACCAGTCAGGACACATCTATACCAAGCATCTGAAATCAACTCCTGCAACTTGTCAGGTAATCATGTTTCTTTTGCAGGTATGCAGGTTCTCGCTAAGGAATCTCCTACGCGATCAACATCCAGATGGCATCTATAAGCCCATCATCCTATTCATCAACCTCTAAATGGCATCTATAAGCCCATTTCCATCACACTGCTATTATGTGAGCGCAAATTTCTGGGCACTCTAGTGTCCAATCATCTTCTACCCTCGGATTACGAAAGGCACGTCAGCCAATCTGCATCCTCAGGTCTAAGAAGATTGAACAGGGGCAATTGTTGTACCCCAAAATTTGCCCTCCCATATTCTTCAAGAAATTGCCAAGCCAAGCTGCAAAATTCCCCAAGGGTTGCACAGTCAAAGATCTCCTATACAGTCAAGATTAGGGTTTTGAGGCTGATCAAGAAAATGAAGTTTTCAAAGGCCCAATCAAGTCTCACATGCCTACAAATGTGGTCAAGCATTCTCATATCAAGTTTCAAGGCATTCAGCTCAAAATTGCACAGTCAAAACCCTAAATTGCACTACAGTCAACTGTAGGGGCAAAATGGTCATTTGGCAGTCAAAAGTTCAAATTTTTGGTCAAGATATCATTTTGAAGCCACAAACATCATTTGATCAATTCTTGATCATGATTCTCAAAATTTGGCTCAGAAATCATCAAGATGCAAAAGTTTCCTTATTTGGACAGCTGAAAAAGTCAACTGAAATTGACCAAGGCATAACTTTCACATGGATTATCAGAAAAATTCCATCCAAAGCTCATTTTGAAGAGAAAGACATTTCCTACAACTCATATTCATACTTCAAGTCCAAGAAATGCTCTCACAAAAAGTTATCAATTTCAACATTATAGGTCATTTTCAAAAGTCAACAAAAAGGGACTTTAAGTCAAAGGCCATAACTTGAGATTTGTAAATCAAAAGGACATGGGACCAAAGACATTTTTTAGAGGACTTCAAGACCTTTCTAAAATGTCCAAGAACATGAGCAAAGCTTAAACATTGAGCAAGTTATGCATTGGAGAAGTTGGGAAATTTTTGTGAAATGGCCAAAATCATTTATCCTTGAAATCTCATTTTTGACAAAAGGGGCCCACGTTTCCCACTTGAATTAACTTGACCATGCTTCCCACGTGTCCCACCTTTTATTTCAGATTTTTTTATTAATTTTTTCATTTTTATTGATTTTTATTGGATTTAATTAGTTTTAAATCTTTTAAAATCAAAAGAAATTCAAAAATTGATTTAAGAGGGAATATTTGGCCTTAACTAGCCTTGAAACATCATTATGGGCCTACCCAAATTCGTGCAAAGAGCAAACAAGGCAAGAATTCAAAATTTGAGTCAAAAATGGAAAGTTGGTTATGGTGGTTTATGTGAAAATCCAATGCATCAATGCAAGGCTTTATTGGCTATAATTATCATTCATACACATTGCCTAGAGGATATACAAGTGATCAGAAACCATTTTGACACAACAAGCTGCGCCAGAACTAAAAACACAAACTCACACTTTTCACAAAAAATCTCAAAACTGGAAACCACTTTAGAGGTTGATTCAAGGCATAATTCATAGTCCATTAGCTTCCTTGAAGGCTCCTGAACGTGTTCCAATCAAAGACAACCCTCAAAGCACGAAGAATTGGTATATTGGACATGAACTGTGCAGAGAAAAACTCAAAATCGTGCATCATGATTTAAGCATTTTTACAGCATTTTCTCCATTGATTCATGTTCATTAGGATGTTTTGAGGCTAACCAATATGTTCAATTGCTTTTTTCTGTGCTATACACGATTTTGCCATGTTTATTTTCTAGGGTTTTCAGAGCTTGGAATTAGGGCTTTTGCAAAGAGGAAAAATTAGGACTCAAGACAACCACCATTCAATTTAGCAAGCTGAGACGAAGAGATTAACATACTCGCGCCCAATTTATGAGCGTTCTACACCTAATCGCTATTTTCTGGAAACGTCCCTAAGAGCACGCCATAGAAACCGTTGCCCAATGTTTTAGTTTCAGGGAAAACGAGGAAGATGACCTCGTGGCAAGGCATGATACGTTGATTTAAAAATTCGCGCGCTGACTCCCACTAATCTTGCTTTTCTTTTATATTATTTAATTGATATTATATATTAAATGTAATTGAAGTGGCTCAGTGGTAGGTACATATGCTTGTAACGTCCAAGACCTGGGTTCGAGCCCCAGGTCTGTATAATTTCCATAATATTTTTCCAATCATCTTCACATGCAGCACAAGCGTTGGAGCTCACCATACCTCCTCCAGATCTATCCTTCCACGCGTCCAGCTGCTTCAGATCAAAGGCACAGATTGGGTGAACACACCAAGCCCTAGTCTACGCACCACATGCTAGTCAGAAAAGTCAAAAAAGATCAAAGCTTATTGGGCCAGAAACCTTGGGCTATACCTCCAAAATCAGGGGCAGACCCCCTTTGGTTTGCACTTTCTTTTCATTTTTTTTTCTATTTTTTTTCTATTCTTGTTTTAATTCTTATTTTTATTTTAATTACTGTTTATTTAATTAATTATTTTTACCAAAATATGAAAAACATCACAAAAAAATCAGAAAAGATAAAGATAAATGATAATTTTATTTTAGTATTAATTTTCATAAATAAATTCGTATGTAATTAATTTAGATTTAATTTTAGGTAATTTAATTCTTTTTTTCATAATAAACCAAAAAATAACAAAAATAGGTCTTTAATACTTTTTCCCTTTTTTTTTAATTAATTAAATATTTTGTCATTAACCATTAATTTTGTAAATAAGTTTTATAATTAATTAGTTTTAGGTTTTAACTTTAATGCATTTTCTTTAATAAATTAAAAACAATTAAAATTAGAATTAATTACTTGACTTTTAATTAATTTAATTTTCTTTAATGTCATAAATACAAAAAAACAAAAAAAAAACAAAAAAATAAGTCGTTTCTTTTATTTAATTTAATTATTTTTACTTAATTATTTTAATTCCTTAAAGGGTCCAACGCCCTCGCCTTCGGTCATATTTTCCTTTTTCGTGCGCTTTTATTTATTTTTGATGTAAATATAATGTAATTGTACCAAAGCCATGTAATAGCTATTAGACATTTATTTTCTGCTATTTATTTTAAATCGGGTCTGGATTAATTTGGCGATGTAGACCCGCGCCTTTGTAATAGCGTAGGACCTTTATCTTTTCCGCACTTTAAATTCCCGCACCTTTAACTGTTAAACAATAACATGAAAGAATGAATGCTCAAAAATAAAATCAAAACGTAGATCACCAATGCATGATAAGACAAATAATAAACTGAAAATGACACACAATTCACACACCACCCCTAGGGTACGCTTCACTGTTGCCTTGCCCCTCGAAAGGTGATCGTCGAGTAGAGGATGTCTTAGTAAGTCCTCATGATCCGGGAACCTGGCATGAGGGTAGCTTCTAAGGTGTCTTCCCATTGCTCTGGTGATCACCATGTCCCGAACCTCGAATTGACCCGAACACCTCAAACGGTGGTGCTACCTACCTCTCAATGGTGGGATGGCACTACTTTAAAGGACATCTACACAGACGAATTCCTTAGGGTGGGTAGATTCTCATAGATACTTGCTCTTTTCAAAAACAAACAAAATACTTTTCACACCTACACTTTCAAAAAGTTTTCAAACAATACTTCATACACTCTTGAGGACTGATACAAGAGTTACCTAGAAGTTTTCAAAACGAATTTTTTTTCAAAACCCACACACACTTGAAAAGCAAACAAACCATTTTTGAAAACACAATGAGCAAGTATCTAAGAGCCCATGGATAACCATGGATAGAAAGGGTGCTAACACCTTCCCTTTCTATAATCTACCTCCCGAACCGAGAGCAATCTCTTTAAGGAATTTTTCTATGCTTTTGTCCTTTCCATTTGGAGAAAATAAAAGACGGTGGCGACTCTTGCTTACCGCGACATTTCGCGAAACCAGCTTTAAAACAGTCAGTTCCAGATCCACCGATCACACAAAGCACATACACAAGCAATTTTAAAAAGATGAGTAAGTACCTAAGAGCCCATGGAAAACCATGGATAGGAAGGGTGCTAACACCTTCCCTTTCTATAATCTACCCCCCGTACTCAGAGTACCTCGAAAAAGGATTTTTTCTGTACTTTTTTCCTTTCTGATTGGATGAAATAAAAGTCGGTGGCGACTCTTGCTTACCGCGACATTTTGCAAACACAAAACGCAAAATGCAAACCAGTATTAAATAGTCAGTTCTGCCACCGTATCATAGGAAGGTATTAGCATCCTTTTCATCCATGGTTTTCCATGGGCTCTTAGTTACTCGCTTAGATCACTTGCTTTTGTTTTGACAGTGTGCTTGTGGTGTGGGCTTTGAAAGTGTTTTGAAAAGTCTCTTTGTAATGGTTCTCGTTTCTATAAGAACGCGTACAAAGTTTTGTTTTGAAAGATAGTTCAAAGATGTGTTTGTGGATTGTGTTTTGGAAAGTGGTTTTTTTTTTGAAAAGATATTTTGCAATGGTTCTCGTATCTATAAGAACATATACAAAAGGTCTTGTCTTTTGAAAATGTTTTGAGATGAAAGTGTTGGTGTAAAATGTTTTTTTTGTGAGCAAGCGAGCAACTAGGAGAGAATCTACCTACTCGAAAGGTCTCAAGGTTCTTTTTTTCTCCTCCTCTTAATGTTGCTATCTTACCATTGATTTGGTAAGAAGCCCCATCGTTGGATGTAAAGGGACAGACGCGGGTCAATTTTATAGTCATCGAAAACAACTTGTGAGACGTTTTAGCAATTTTCGTAAGGGACTAGATCATTTTATCAAAGGCAACGTCGAGTGTCATCGAGGAACTACGATCTTTTTTATCGAAGGGTCATTGCTAAAGCGTCCCATATTCGAGGGACATGACTGTATTTCTGAGGCAACAAGCGAGGTTACCCTAGAGGTGCGCGTGTGGAAAGTGTTTTTGATTCAAGTTAATTTTATCTTTTAAATTAGGTTATCTAGCGATTGTTTTTAAATCTTGCCATACACGCCTAATTACTATACAGTTAATAAGTAAAACAATAAAATACGGAAATTGAAATTCTACGCTATTACAGAGCTTCGGGAATGGGGGATACAAATTTACAAATGGGGATGAAATAAAAGCCTAGTTAAACTATTACAATTCATAAGCAATTACAACAATCGAAAGAATACGAAAAAATAGTAAACTACGAGCAAATGAAAAGAGAAAGAAAATTGTTTTTTCAGTGTGTTTTGATAGAAAAGAAAGTAAAGATGTAGAATAGAGATGTAACTAAAACCAAAGTTATCTAGACTAAATTAAAATTCTAAAGTTACTAAATTAAAATTCTAAAAATTATTAAATTAAATCTAAACTAAATTAAAGTTTTAAAGTTGTTAAAAATTAAAATTCTAAAAAATTATTAAATTAAATCTAAACTAAATTAAAGTTTTAAAGTTGTTAAAAATCAAAATTCTAAAAATTATTAAATTAAATATAAACTAAATTAAAGTTTTAAAGTTGTTAAAAATTAAAATTCTAAAAATTATTAAATTAAATCTAAACTAAATTAAAGTTTTAAAGTTGTTAAAATATTTCTAAACTAACTAAAAAATTTTAAAGTAACTAAAAATTTCCAAAGTTACTAAGAAAAAGTCTACACTAACTTAAAACTACTAAAAAAGATTCTAAACTAAAATAACATTCTAAATCCACTAAATTAATTCTAAATTTAAACTAATTAATAAAATTATCTAACTAAAACTACATATTCATTTCTAAGAAACTAACTAACCTAAATTAATTAAATAGAATTAAGAATACTAATAAAACTAAACTAAATAGCATGGAGTAAATCTGGGGGTGTAGAAATCAAAAGGCCCAATGCTTATGGCTAATCAGGTGCAGCAGCCCCCTGGAGGTGCACCATGGGCGTGCATCTATGGTGTGTTAAATGGTTATGATAGATGATGATATGGAAACAGATGGAGGGATGATGAGGGTACATGAATGACTAACATAAGGATGCATGTGTGTGATTACTCAGGATGATTAAAGAGGTGGTGACAAGTATCACCACCAGATTGGGCCAAGGGACTAATTAACAAGCAAAACAAAATTAGTTAAGTGGAAACGCAGACCTCATAATTCAATTCTCTTTCTCTCTCTTAACGCGCTTCTCTCTCTTCTCTCTTGTTCTAAGTCTTCACCGGAGAAGACCACTTGGCCGAGCCGGAAATCGCCTTACGGCGGTGACGGCTGTGGCGTGACTCCAAACACTATTTTTTTACATCACTCTTATCGTCTCTTTTCCCTAATTACTAATTTGTGATTAATTTTTGCAGATTCTTACTCTAAAGCTCTAGATCTAAAAAGGGGGAAACCGAAACCCTAGTTCTCAGTTTGATGGGATCGGTGAAGGTAATGATGCATGCAATGATATATCAATGAAAATAATGGAAAAAGAAGAAATAGATCGTCTGTGAAGTCCGAATCTGTGACCTTACTAACCTTCTAAAGCTCTCTCCGGTAAGACTATTCTGACCCTGTGCTTGTAAATTGCTTTCTCTCTTCTTTTGGTAGCTTGCTGTGATTTTGTGGAGTTTTTGCAATTTTTGAGATTTGTGTGCAGCTTTGTATGTTCTGAATGGATTTTGAAAAGGGAAAAATAATGAACAAAATATTTGTCTTTTTTGCTGTTTGTTTGAGTTACTGATTCACTGAATTTTGGTTTTTGAGTTGTTGGTTATTTTTGATGGCTTTGGGTATTTTGTTTGAGACAAAAGATTTATGGAAAGATTTGGCCCTCTGAGTTTTTTTTAGGATTTTACTGGTTTTTGGCTTCTGGTTTTTGATCTTTGCTGGTTCTTTTGGCTTCTGGTTTTTTGATCTTTGCTGGTTCTTTTGGCTTCTGGTTTTGTGATACTTGAAAAATCTGTGGCTTTTTTGGTTTATGGCTTTTTGATACTTGAAAAATCTGTGACTTTTTGGTTTATGGCTTTTTGATACTTGCTGGTTCTATTGCGTTTCCTCCTTCTCTTGTTCAAATAATCTCCTCTCTTTTATAAAACAGCGGTATCCTTGTTATCAGATTAGGGTGAAAATAGTTGGGAAACACTTTTTGAATTTTGACAGTTTTGGTTTTTCTAGCTTTGGGCTTTAGAGTGTAGATTGAACTATGTCCATTTTGGTGCAAGTTTGGGCAGGTTTTTGGACTGTAATGCAGGCTGGTTTACTGTGGTTTATTTTGACATGCTTTTATGCAGAATTTGGACAGGTCTTGTACTGCTATGGGCAGCATAAGGATGCTTTGAAAGCAAGTCTTCTTGGACTGTTTTTGTAGCATGCCTTTGTAGCAATAGCAGCCTGTTTGTCTTGGCATGGCTTTAGATTATTTGCTGGCTAGGTGATATCTTTCCTCTTTCCTCTTTTTATGAAATAAAGCACTTTTTGCTTTTGATATATTTTCTAAAGGGTTTGCTTGATTTAGGAAAGTGATGGTATGTGAACAAGCTGAGCAAGTTAACTTGTATTTCAATATTTGATGCCTTTGACCCTTTGGCCTGTTGCTTGCATTTTGTTTGTTTTGTTTTGTTGTATACATGTGTTGCTGCCTTGGGTGTTCTTGCTTGCTGCACTTGTTGTTGCTTGTTGCAGGTTTTGGTTCTGCCTTGGACAGCTTGCTTGCTGTCTGCTATTTGGGCAGCTTGACTGCTGCATCTGGCCTGCTGTTAGCTGCCTTGGGCCATTTTAGGCTGCAACCTGCCTTTTGCTCGGATCCTACTGTTTTGTTTTGTTGCTTGTTTGAACTGTTGGCATAGTTTAACTTGTGTATTTGACTGATGTTGTTCAGTTTGTATATTTTCTTTTTCCCTTTTTTTGTGAACCAAAACCTAGGTTTTGAGATTTGCAAAAATAGGGAGAAATGGATGGTGATTAAAAAAACAAAATTCTGATTCCTAAAAGCAAACCCTTGTGATGAAAATCATTTTTTCTTGGACTTTTTCAATGCTGATTGTTTGCTAATGTTTTTCCTTTCTTTTGTTACATGTACAAACAATTGAATGGCAAGCAAGACAAGATGAAGAGAAGACCATGGCTAGCAATTAGGATTTTCTTGAAGATGAAGCAAAGAGTCTTGAAGAAGAAGCCTTTCTTTCTTTGTAAATATAAAACTTGAGATTCTTTGTAAACAAGACAAACAATTTGTAATTTGTATTTTTCATTGTAAACCCCCCTTTTTTTTACAAATTGTCAAAGAATGTAATCATAACATAACATTTGAATGAAATGTATGATTGATGAGTTTGTTGTACCAAACTTTGAGTTCTATTTTAAACTTTGCAACTCTTGATTGAATGTTTTGAATAAAACATCTTGGCTTGATAACTTGCATTTTAAGCAAACACAATATGATAGGATAAATCATGTATTCTGCACTCTTAAAACAAAATAAATGTTTAAGAGCTCAAACCCAACTGATTAATTGAATCCACAATCATGATTATTTAAAATAGTAGTCTTAAACTTTATACCTTATCCAAACAGAACATGCTCCCAAGAATAACATCAACCCTCAGAAAATTGTGGTTAAGAAAAATTTAAAATCACACAAATGCCTTTCCAGTTATCTGGGCCATGGATTGGGCAAACTTGCAATGTGAGGTTTGAAAACCGACTTAAACAACTTTAAGGAGACATGGTGACTTATTTGAAACCTTGACTACTCAATTTCCTTTGAGAAGTGCAAAACCCTAATTGCTGACTGGTTGCTTAGGAATAGGATCTGCTTGATCAACTTTTGAGCCAAATTGAGTGTTTGAGAAACCCTGGGATAGCATCTTGAGTGAAAAGTGGGAGGGCAAATTTTGGGGTACAACATTGAGCATTGAACTTGTTCTTTCTGCACACACAAACCCTATAAATCAAAAGCAAGCATGTCTAAAGTACTAACCACTCTATGCAGCCCTGTACCTTGCCTTGGAACAAGATGTTTCAACTTTGCTTCAAAAACAAGTAAAGATGCTACAACTTGGGATTTCAAATTCTGGCTTGTTATAACATACAAGACCTCTTGCCTATAAATATACAAGTCATTTGCAAGCTGCCAGACATATACATAAGCCCTCAACCTCCCTAGAACTCAGAATCACACACAAAAACTCCATTGTTGCATAATCTGACCAAAAACTTGAAACTTACATTTCCCTCGTGCGTTTCCAAGCCTTTTGGTTCCTAAAGATTTTAAACATCAAATACAAACCATCCAAAGTCCTTTTGCCCAACTGTAACACCTCCATCATCAAGTTCCATTTTCAAAAACATGGGTCTGCAACTTGACTTCTCCATAACTCCTCAGTCACTTTTAGCTCAAGCCAAGCATCACATTAGCTTCATGGGAACTTGAGGAAGCTAACCCAATCACTAGAACTCACTGAAAGCTGCTCCAACTCAAAACACGATACCCTCTTGCTAGGTGATTTTTCTGATTTTTAAACTCCTCATATAGGCATTGTTAAGCTTTCATTTTCAAAGATAAAATGTAGACCTCATTGCCACGAAGCTGTACATATCCATAGTTTACATTTATATGGCTTGAGCTTAGAGAATTTTGGAGTTGAAGTTTCTAAAAATTTTAGGTTTCAGATTAGGGCCATTAAAATACATGTTTGTCTTTGATCTATAGTTTTAATGTTTTACATTTCTGAAATCGCGAGGAAATATGCCACAAGATTCATGTTTACACTTTTGTAAATGGATGAGAAATGAACAAGATGCAGGTGGTCTGGCTAGACGCGAGGTTGAAGATGAAGTTGTCTTTAGGAAGCAATTTCTAATATATATTTATGGGTTGATATAAATAAACAGATGTATAGCCACCCCAGTGGTAAGGCAGCGCGCTGGTAACCAAGAGGACGTGAGTTCAACAACCAGCGCGCTACCTTTTGTTCATTTTTCACATTTTCACTCTTTTTTGTTTCAGCAAGCAGCGCCTGGGCATCCACATTGGGCTTTCCACTTTATTTTTGCTTTTTTCTAACCCCCTGACTACTTTTACACCTCTGGCCCATTTTCTTTTATTTTTTTCTATTATATTTTATTTCTTTTGTCTTTATTATATTTTTATTATCATTATTATTATTATTATTATTTTTATTTAATGAAAAAAAATATAAAAATATTTTTATTTATTATTTACATTTATTTATTTCATTTTCTCTATAAATGCAAAAAGACCAAAAAAACATTTTCTTAAACAAATAAATTCTTTTTTTTTAATATATAAATATTTAGACTTAGGTTTATTTATTATATTATTTTCTTTTAAATTAAAATCAATTTAGAACTTAGGTTTCTTTTAATTAATTAATTTTCATTTTCATTTTTATTAATTTAAAACCTTTCATATAAAAAACCCTAAAAAATACTTTTTTTAACCTAATTTTCTCTTCTTAACTAATTTAGGTTTAATATTATTATCTTTAATTAAATATTTTTCCTTCTTAGACATTTGGTTAAAACCCTTAAAAAACCAAAACAAAATCATTTCTTTTTTTTCATTCACATTCTTTCTTTATTTTCTTTTCAATTTTGTACAATATTCAATATGGTTGTAATAGATAATTAGGTTTAATTTTCTTGTAAATCCATATTTGTAAATTTGTACACCCCCTCCCCTAATGATGTAATAGTTTAGTATTTTTATTTTCCGCAATTTATCCCTTTATATAAATGCTAGTAATTAGGGTTTGTATAGAAAGATAAAATCAATGCTTAGAAAACTCTAATACAAGACAAATCAAGCATGAAAAAGATACACTTGCACACTTTGCACCTCTAGGGTTAACTCCACTTGTTGCCTTGAGAAATAAATAACCATAATACGCATGTAAGATGTCTTAGCAAAAACAAACAAAAATACAAGATCATAGTCCCTCACTGACGCTCCGAAGTTGTCTTACAAATGATCTTAGTCCCTCAAAGAAAATGCTAAGATATCTTACAACATTGCTATTCACGACTATACGATGACCCTTGTCCGTCCCTTTTACATCCAACGATAAGGTTACTTACCAATCCATGGTAAAATAATAATGTCAAAGGAAAGAAGAAATAAACAAGAAAGACTTTTCAGTAGGTAGAATGTTCCTAGTTTCTTGCTCATTTTCAAATCAAAACATCCTTGCTATTTTCAAAAACAGACACCAACACTTTCAAAACATCTTTCAAACTTGAAACATTTTTCAAAAGATTAACACTTTGCATACGTTTTTACGAACGAGAACTATTACAAAGTTTGCCTAAACGATGGCGCCTTTTCAAAACACTTTAAAAAAAACCACACAAAGCACATTTTCAAACAAAAGCAAGTGATCTAGCAAGCAACTAAGAGCCCTTAGATAACTACGGATGAAAAGGGTGCTAATACCTTCCCTTTTCATAATCTACCCCACGTACTCAAGAAATAATCTCAAAGGTCTTTCTTGTTCTTTCCAGCCTTTCCTTTTGGATAAAAGAAAAGTCAGTGGCGACTCTTGCTAACCATAACATTTGCGATAAAACGCAAAACAACCAAGTCAGTTCTCCCACCGTATCACAGTGACCGTTGAGTGGTCACCATGTTCTCTCTTCCATGTTATTCCGTAAAGCCCAACCTTCATCTCAAACATCCGTTGGTCTATCACAATTCCTAGCCTGTAGGAATCCCCGTCACTCTGTTACAATTCCTAGCTTGTAGGGATTCCTCTTTGTTTTTCATTGCCCATAATCCTTAAGGAGTTCCTGTCTGTCTCAATCTGAGTCAGTGTAGGTCCATAATCCTTAAGGAGTTCCTGTCTGTCTCAAACTTTGAGTCAGTATAGGGTATTCTCATTTACATGTCTATCATTAAACCCGTATAGGGTACCCTTATGTTTACCCTCATACTACATCCATGTCGCATAGCCTCTTCATGAAAACATTTTCATACCCTTAAGAGCCAAAATAAAATATATTTTTCATATCCATGCATTTTCATATCTCTCATTCATATATGTGTACAAAGTTCATATCATTTACACTTACACCCTTATCCAACTGTGATTAATCTAGCAAGATTCTCGATACTCACAAGAGGACTCAAAGCATGTCTCAAGAAGCCATGGAGGAACTCAAAAGAGGCCTAGAACTGTTGAAGGAGGAGGTACACCAGTTTAAGACTCAAATAAACTTGATCATGCAATTATTACTGAGGAGCGAAGGTAACCCTTTGTCATCCCAGTCACAGGCCTATTCAGCACCACAATTGCCACCACCATGGAAAATTTCCCCGCCTCAAAAGCAACTACAACAACCCTATTAACAGAAGGGATATGCCTAAAAAAGGGGAAGACGAAAACTACCACCAAGGTGATTTGATTCACTTGCCATGCTGCATAGTCAGCTACTACAACATTTACTCAAGGAATCTTTGGCAGATCAGAAGTCACTGAATCCTATGATTGGGGCACTCCCACCTAAGTATGATGCAAATGCCAGGTGCGAGTATCATGCTAACTCTCTAAAACATACCCTTGAAAGCTCTTGGGGTTTCAAACACAAGGTCCAATATTTGATCGACAATAAGCAATTGACTTTTGAAGAAGGGATCCAATTGGTGAACGGTCTCCCCTTGCTTTGACAAATCCAAATACTAAGAAGAATCTCCTATAGTCAGTGGATCAACAAGGGAGCTTATCTCTAGATCATTATGCCTTTATCATTTCAATTTGTGATTTCTTAGTTGCTAAATTTCATTTGCTATAAACTTGTATCTTTGGATGAGTAATTCTAATAAAATGAGCATGCATATTTTGAAATCAATCCATTCATTTCATTTTTTCGTTACCATCTTTCCATATAATCAACGACTTTTCCATTTTCTTTTTTCAACTTTAACAAACTTTGAGGGAGAATGATGAAAATTAAATAACTAAATTTGGCTGACGTATGATTTTTAATAGTAAGACCGAGCTGACAATGTAAGTCATTGTTTCAATTCCTAAACAATGGAGAAATAATGAGTTAATCCATAAGCACCCCTCTCGAACCAGGAGTTGGAGTTTTTTTTCTACTTTTCAAAAAAACCTTAATTTCAACTAGGGGTAGGGTAGTCTTTCAATTAATTCTGTAGTGCCTTCAAATCTCAAGAGAATCAAGCTGTCAAAGCAAAGGTTCAAGCATATATCCATCCTCGATACATCATTGAGGAAATGATCTAAGCAAAGGTTCAAGCACATAATCTTCCTCATGCACATTAACAAAGACTTAGAAAGCAATTAATAAAGATAAAGTTCACTATGTCTTCTTCCTCAATACATCATTCAAGATCGAGGAAACAATAAAGTTGAAGCTTACAACAATCAACATGACATTCGCAAGTGTTCAAAATCAAAAAGAAAAAAAATTAAAAAAAAAGCCCGCTAGGTCAAGTAAAAATCGAAAAGACTCGACTTAAGCAAAAATAAGGGATTAAAATAGATAAGTTGGAGAACAATCTTGTGACTGCCACTTCAAAAGTCATCAAAGGCTTCTCACCAATGCTTGGATCTTATCAATGATTTTCATCAATGCTTGGATCTTATCAATTCTTCTCATTAGCGCTTGGACTTTATCTACGTTTCTCATCATCTGCATGACTACGAAATTTCTCTTGGAGATTGAATGCATATGTTAGATTAATTGAACTTAGGATTGGAGAACATCAAGGAGAATGAGGTGGGATAAATAAATTTTTATCCTTATATCCATTGTTTCTTAAACCACGAACCATGGTCACGTTATGACCTTCAAAAGTCCTAATTGAAGCGAGGTTAACTATGAAAGCATACTCAGTAAAATTTGTGTTAAAATGACTCCTATGTTTGTTAAACTTATTGCTAATCACTTAGCTTCTTTGAATCTCCATATCTAATCATCCATTTCTATTCAAACTTCAATTTCAAAACATTCATGTGCATAAAACATAATTACTTTTCAAAGTGTACAATTTTATCTACAAATCAAGACTTAACATCAAGGAGATTTCAAAATTGGTTTAATCAAAAGCGACCTGTTCCAGGGTGCTTCTAACTAGGGGAAAATCATCTAAGATGAAACCTATAAACAAGGGAAAATCCTAATGACCATAGGGGAATATCATCTGAGGATCCTGTTGACTAGGAGAACTTATTCTAAGATTTGGTCAGCTTGGATCACTTCTCAAAACACCAGTTGATAAAAGGCCTACTTTTCAAGATTCAGACACTTGGGGTAACCTATATCACAGAATGGCGGGATCCAAGTTCCTTCTTAGGACAATCCTCCAAATCCTACAGATAGGGGTGTATCTTTCAAAATTCAAATGTTGGGGGAAAACCACTGTGAGACTCAATCAATAGGAGATTGATTCAAAAAGCAGTTCATCAAAGGGCATAGGGTTTTAAAACTCAAGATAGAGGGGTCATTCATATTATGATCAAAATATCTCCATGCTTATATCAAAGAGAACCTCCTCCAATACCTATCGGGGCAAGATATTCCATAAAGGGGCAAGCTCTCTGCTTACTTTCACAATCACCAGTGAATCCTTCTCCTGTATCAACAATCTTCGAGTTCAAATCGAGTATTGGGAAATCACATTAGCATCATGCTCTGTGATTGTGAGACAAGAAACCTTGTTTCATGAGAAACATCTATGCTTTAATCGTCCACGACCCATCACAGGGGCACCAGTCAAAAGCATATGAGTCTACATAAATCATTGTCATGCATTCATTAGGTTACTTAGATCCAGAGTCAAGGTATACCTATCATCATATCCATTTGAATTCAAACTGCATGGTTCTAACAAAGAGCCTAATCTCACTTAGCGTCTACCCTTAAGCCCAATTCTCATTGGCACCTCAAAATTCCATCTATTGACGCATATCCAAGTCACTCATTACATGCATCAATCAATCATTACATTTCATGCATCAATCAAAATGTATACGCATAGCATAAAACCATGTATCATGTGAAGACAATCATAATTTCCAATCAAGTAATATGTTCTACGTAGAATCTCATAAGTAGATTCCCCTGATTAATCTCGATAGATAATTTTCCAAAAGACCTCGGCAGAAGGTAGTTCTCAATAGAATATCGACAATAGATTCCTTTGGTTAATCTCGGAAGATGATTTTCCAGAAGACCTCGACAGAAGTTAGTTCATAACAGAACCTCGGCAGTAGATTCCCCTGTTGATTTCAGTAGTTGATTATCCAGAAGACCTCGGCAGAAGGTAGTTTACAACATAATCTCGATAGTAGATTCCCCTAGTTGACCTTGCCAGTTGATTATCCAGAAGATCTCAGAAGAAGGTAGTTCTAAATTGAATCTCGACAATAGATTCCCCTGGTTAATCTCGGTAGTTGATTTTCCAGAAGACCTCGACAGAAGGTAGTACTAAACAGAATCTCGGCAATAGATTCCCCAGGTTAATCTCGACAGATCATTTTCCAAAAGACCTCGGTAGAAGGTAGTTCACAATAGAATATAGACAGTAGATTCCCCTGGTTGATATCGATAGTTGATTATCCAAAAGACCTCAACTGAAGGTAGTTCACAACAGAATCTTTGCAGTAGATTCCCCTGGCTGATCTTGGCAGTTAATTATCCAGAAGACCTTAGAAGAAGGTAATTCTCAATCGAATCTCGGTAGTAGATTCCCGTGGTTAATCTCGGTAGTTGATTATCTAGAAGACTTCGGAAGAAGGTAGCTCTCAATAGAATCTCGGCAGTAGATTCTCCTAGTTAATCTCGGAAGATGATTTTCTAGAAGACTTCAACAGAAGGTAGTTCACAACAGAATCTCATTAGTAGATTCCCCTAGTTAATCTCAGCAGTTGATTATCCATAAGACCTCAACATAAGGTAGTTATCAGCAGAACCTTGACAGTAGATTCCATGGAAATCTCATCAATAGATTTCCTGTTAAGAGCCTCACATCAAGCATGACGTGTACATAACCATATCAAAGTATCAAGGTCATTCATAACATTTGGTGCATCTAACATACGGGAATATCAAAAAACATTTTCATTACATTTTGGGGCGTGTACACACATTTGGCACATATGTAAATATATGGGGCATACACAACATACTTAACGTGCATACACTATAGGTTCCATATCAATCTGGGACATTATGCATATACATTATACAAGGCATTTTTTCCAAACATACTTTGGGCAAAACCAATATCTTGAGGTCCATCATTAGCGAGCATATCTGTAATACGGTGGGAGAAGTGACTTGGGTGTTTTACGTTTTATCACAATTGTTGCGGATAGCAAGATTTGCCACCGACTTTTCTTTTATCCAATAAAGGAAAGGGTGAAAAGAACAGGAAAGACCTTTTTAGAATTTTCTTGAGTTCGGGGGTAGGTTATGAAAAGGGAAGGTGTTAGCTCCCTTTTCATTCGTAGTTATCTATGGGCTCTTAATTGCTAACTCACTTTGAAGTACTTTGTAAAATGTGTTTGTGTTTGTTTGAAAGTATTTTTGATAAGTGCCTTCATTTAGGAAAACTTTGTAATGATTGTCGTCTCTATAAGAATGCATACAAAGTGTTGACTTTTGAAAATATTTCATGAAAGTGTTAGTATGTTTGAAATATATTTGTTTTGAAATGTTTATGAGCAAGCAACTACGAGCGTTCTACCTACTCAAAAAGTATTTGTTCTTTTCCTCCTCCTTTAGATAGTGATTGTATACCATTGATTGATAGAGAGCCTTATCATTGGATGTGAAGGGACGAGCGTGGGTCGCCGTAGTCATGGAAGGCAACATTGTAGGGTACCTTAGCAATTTGTCGTAAGGGTCTAAGATCGTTTTATCGTAGGCAACATCGAAGGGTCGTCGAGGGACTACGATTTTGTAATCGAGGGTCTTTTCTAAAGTATCCCACGTTCGAGGGACATGACTATTTTTATTCGAGGCAACAAGTGTGGGTTAACCCTAGAGGTGAAAGTGTTCAAGGTTTGTTGATTCCATGCATTTTTGTCTTGAATTAGGGTTGTCTACTTGTTTGATTTTAAGTCTTGCCATACAAACCATAATTACTAACAATAATACGGAAAGGGATAAATTGCGAAAAATAAATATCCTACGCTATTAAAATACTTTTAGGGGCGGGGATACAAATTTACAACTGGGAGTGAAAGCAATTAAAACCTAATTACTATTACAACCAAATTGAATTATGCAAAATAATAAAATATACAAGAATAAAAAGATAATGTAAAATAAAATGTTTTTATGAGTTTTTTGATAGAAGAGGTTTTATGGTTAACCTAATTAAACTAATTAATTTACAAGAGAAGTTAATTAATTATTTAATAAAACCTAAAGTCTAAGATAATTAAAAAGAAAACAAAATAAAAACCTAAGTCTAATTTAGTTTTAATTCAAAAAAGAAAAGGTTAATTTATGGAAAAGGTTTTGATTTAAAAGAAAAGGAAATGAATAATATTTTTGTGATATTTTTTTTAATATTTATAAAGAAAAGATGACAATTTAATAGTGTATAAAAAATCAGCTTGAAATGATTAAATTTGGATGCAAAAAGAATTAGTTGAAAATTATGAAAATAAATGATAACAAAGGTGGGTGTTGAACCCATGCCTCATAAGGCTCCAGTGCGCGCCCTTCCACCAGGCCAACCACCTGCTTGTGTTATAGAAATATGTATCACACAAAATATAATAAACTTGTATGTTAGTTAAAAAAATAACAAATAAAATGCAAAAAGGTATCGGGGAGGCTCAAACCCAGGTACGTACATACATGTGACTTAGCTCACACATTGTTTACCACTGGGGTGGTTGTTTCATCCGATTACAAAAGATGTTCTATTAAATATAAAATAAACTCTTTTAAAAAAATTTGTATTTTTCTCTTTTTCTTCCTTGCATTCATCGTTATTGTTACTATAACAATATATGATTTCCATTTTTTTAAAAACTCCAACTTCCTCATTTCTCAACCAAATTCAAAAATGTAAAAATGAAACTTGCTTAGAATTTCGCAAGGATTTCAAATATGTAATTAATTTTTATTTATTCCCACTATAAGTCACAAATTTCTACCTGTACCAAACTGAAAACCTAAATATCCAAAAAATTCAATTTCAAAATTCTCATCCCACAGTCAATTAAAATGAAATTTAAAGATGTGGTTAGCTTCATAGACATGATATATATATTTTATCTTTTAAAAGTAAGTGCAGATGATGCTTGTATCAAGATTTCAAATTTGGAAAAACTTAGCTCTTGATGCAAATATTCAATGTCCTCTACACGACTTCCAGAAGCAATATGATGATTGCTTTAGCTTCTTAGAACCTTATTGAGTATGTTGTAACTCTTACTTTGCCTTGAAAGTGTCTGAATTGGTCTACTCAAGTCAAGTTGCAATGGTGGATTGTGAAAATTATGTTACAGTGAGGAAACAAAGGTATGGATAGCTTCTATATGATATATATGAAGTGTTTGGATTTGTTTGGACAATAGTTGCAAGAGTGATGAGTTTCGAAGTTAAGGTTTCAAAAGCTTAAAAATGGTTATTTTTGGCCAATTCTGACTTGGGAGAGACTGAGGGGGTTTGAGGGCTTGTTTTTTCGTGGCTTTGGTTGTAAAATAGTGTCTCTATTTATAGGGACAGGTTGGAGAAGCTCAAGTTGATCAGAATTCAAAATCACATGTTAAGTTCAACATGTGATTTTCTTGAAAAATCAAATTTCAATGCCTTGTACCTTTGATCATAGAGTGGTTAAACACTTTAAACATGTTGCTTTTGACTTTGTAGATTGAGTGTATGCAGAAGAAACAAGTTAGAGGCTCAAGGAGTGGACTTTTGCAAAAAGCTTTCTTTTCAAGAATGAAAATAGTACCTTTCTCCTTTAAATGGCAAGATGCATTGGACAATGATTGAATCAAGTGGATCATAGCTCAAAAATTTGAGTAAACATTTAATTACGGTGAGATTTACAAGTTAAGAGGCCTGCAAAGTAAGATTATTCAGAATGGCATGAAATTGGATCATGTATTCTTCATGAAAAATGACCTATAATCCATGTTTGTGATGCCATCTCCTTCTCTTCGAATCTCCTAGCTCAAAAATGATCTCTTCAAGTTCTTGAGCATTTTGGAAAGACTGAAACATCCTCTATAACTTTCGTGTTCTCCACTTTTGAAAAATCCAATTGGAACTATGTGAAAAATGGCCAAGAAGTTGGGACAAAAATCTGCCTAAACTAGGTCAAAATTTCACTAAGTGTTTTAGAAAAAGTGCATGACTTTGTGGGCTTATAACTCAAAATCTAAGAATTTTTTGGATATGAGTCCTCTAATTCAAATTTGTAGATCTCATCAATATCTACAACTTTCATATTGAAAGTTTCTTTTGAATCATCTTGCATACTGGTGAAAAATTGGCATGAAGTAGTGAAATTATCATGTATAAAAACACTTAGAAAAATTTCTAAGTCTTGAAAAGTTTGACTTTTCACATTGACTTTTTACTTTCTTGATTTATTGATGATCAAGCTTCATATTTTTGAATGTCTTGATGAATTATTATCTTTGAAATCAAATCTTGATCAAAAAGTCAAAGTTTAACTTTTTGTACATCAATTGACTTTTCATCAATTGATCAAATTTCAACTATCAATTCAATAATCTTGAGAACTTTTTTGAGCCATGAAATTAACTCAAAATGTTGTGTTTGAATTCTTGAGATTATGCTTCAATCCATTAGATCATGCATTAGGTCAAAAATCACTGATCAGTCAAATACAGTCAAAACCCTAATTTTGACCATTTTGCCCTTTTGGTAAATTGAACATTTTTCTTGATGATTTATGATCCAAATTTGATCAATTGATGAATATAACTTCAAAATATTTATGTGTACAAAAAATCTTGAAGTTTGACAGTAATTTGACCACTGTTAACTTTTTACCCAATATAGTTTATTTTCAATCATCTGGTCAATTGGGTGAGCAAATTTGTGTTTCAAGACTTGAAACATGACATGAGTATTCTTGGAGTTCTATAATGATACATGAAGGTCATTTGAGGCATTATAATTCCAATTATCCTTGTGAAAATCAAAACCCTAATTTGAGGCATTAGTGTTTTAGGAGATGGTTTGACCTAGTCAACACTTGTGCAAACTTGAGCTTTTGGAGATCTTGTGAGAAATGTCTTGAGAAAGGGCAGGGAAAATTTTGGGGTACAACATCTGCCCCTGTTAAATCTTATTAAACCTGAAGAGTTAGATTGACGGGTCCGCCATTCGTAACTTGAAGGTGGAGGGTGATTGAACACTAGAGTACCCAGAAATTTGCACTCACACAAAATAATGTTGTTGGTCGATTGTGTCAGGAATGGGCTTAAAGATTCCATTTGGAGAGTGATAAAATGTTCTTGAATATGGGATTATAGATGCTATCCAAAGTGACTGCTGGTAAGGATTGGAATAAGTATCAGAATAAAGCTTTTAGTCGATTTATACTGAATCGAGTAAAGGTCTTAAATAATCGTCAACTGGATAACGAATCAATATAAATCTTCGGAGGGATTTAACTAAACCAGAGAAAGTATTTACCATAACAGAATCAGGATAAATCATTGGTCGATTTAAATTGAAGCAACAGAGGTCTTGAATAATCTTTAACTGAATAACGAATCAGTATAAATCTTAGGAGCGATTCAAGTGAACCAAAGAAAGAGTCTACCGGAACGGAATCATGATAAATCATTGGTCGATTTAAACTGAACCAACAAAGGTCTTGAATAATATCTAACTGGATAACAAATTAGTATAAATCTTCTGAGCGATTTAACTGAGCCAGAGAAAGAGTCTACCAGAACGGAATCAGGATAAATCATTGGTCAATTTAAACTGAACCAATAGAGTTCTTAAATAATCTTTAACTAGATAACGAATAAGTATAAATCTTCGAAGCCATTTAACTGAACCAGAGAAAGAGTCTACTGGAACAGAATCAGGATAAAGCATTGGTCGATTTAAACTGAACCAAAAGATAAGATGTTTGTTGCTGATGGTATTTGTCTGGTGACTGATCTTTCTTGAAAAGGTAGAAAATTAGTTGTAATGCAATGTCATGATGCATGGATTGCGTAATGATGTTCTCAAACTAAATGAAATTTGTGTTATATGTGTTTTGTATGCATATGTCATGATGTATGAACATGAAGTGTTATTTGAAGTGTATCTTATTATGGGAAAATAAATCCTTGACAACTGCTGGGGAGTTTTTGGGAAGCTAGATCTCAGACTACTGCTGGAGATGAAGAGTATGTATCTCTTCAACCTTGTTTAGAATGTTTCTGCTGGGAATTCATGTTTGCTGTTTGAGGAAACTCTATAGGGAATGTTGACTTATGCTTGGGGAGTAGAATCCAGGAGCTTTAGTTGACCATTACTCTACTGGGAAATTTGATTCTTATATACCCTAATTAGGGATAAAATAGATGATTAAACTTCCAATTTTGTCTAGGGGGGATAAAGTTAACTGGTATCTGGTCGAATCCAGGCTTCGCAGCAACTTTCTGGGGATAATATCAACTCTACTGGGGAAAAGGGGTTTTGTCCGTTAACTTGTAGTAGTCCGAGAAGTAAACTTAAGCTGAGGATATTGTAGTCCATTGGGGAAATAACCTATGTCAAGGAAGGTATTCTGAAGACCTTACTGGGGAAATGAATTCTTTCGAGGAATAACTCTTGCAAGGTTTCTTTTATGGTTTTGAAAAACTCGGTAGGGGAAGAGAACTTCAGGAAATATGCTGATTGGAACTCTGGATGGAAAATTGTATGAACTCACTCTGTGGGGATAATCTTATTGAAGTGATTCTGCGGGGATATCTCAAATGCTTATTAAAATTCTTATGTATACATTTTTTTACAGTTAATCATGTTCATATGCACATGTCCATTCAATTTTAGTCATTGGACGTTTTTTGCACTAAAAACAGAAAAACAAAAAGTTTGCACTTCGAAGTATATTTGTATTGATGATTTGCCTAAAAATAGGCATTTTTGTACAGGGAGACAAAAATCCTAGTAAGAGGAAGTTGTCGAAAAAATGAAAAGAATACAAAGCAAAAATAAAAATTATATAGCCATGTGGAAGTGATCTCATTAAGTTCCAACTCTACTATTACCCCTATGTCTTCGAACATCATCCCTTGCCATCGAAAGAAGTTGATTGAATTGATCTTGTACCATTTGAACTTTGACCTTGGAAATAAAGCTGACTGTGGTGATTCAACGGGACATAGTCATACGCTTTAATCCATAACTTTTTCCTGGACCGCCCTTTCAGATTTTCAGTCCACCAGGATACCCATTTTTGCCCAAGCCGCTCTTTCAGGTTTTCAACTTGCCGGGCGTACAATCTTTTGTATATATCCCTAATTTTTTCCCGAACATTTTTGGTTCACCGGGATGCCCTTATTTTTGTCTAGGTATGTCAACTTAGCGGGTCATTCTTTATGCGTAGTATTTTTTGACTACACCGGCGTTTATATGATGTGGGAAATTTTCACCATCCATAGTGGTTAGCATCATGGCACCGCCAAAGAATACTTTCTTAACAACAAATGGCCCTTTTTAAGTGGGAGTCTATTTTCCCCTGGGATCGCCTTATGGTAAAATGATGCACTTTATTACCAAGTCGCCAGTCTGATATACTCGAGGCTTGATCTTCTTGTTAAATTCCTTGATCATACGATTTTGATATATTTGACCATGAAAAACAACAACCAGTCTCTTTTCATCAATCAAGTTCAACTAATCCAACCTAGTCTGAACCCATTCGTCTTTGCCTAAGTCTGCTTCTTTCATATTCCTTAGGGAAGGAATCTGAACTTCAACAGGCAGGACGAATTCCATGCCATAAACTAAAGAGAAAGGGGTTTCCCCAGTTGAGGTTCGAGCCAAAGTAAAGTAGCCATGAAGAGTGAATGGTAGAATCTCATGCTAATTTTTAAAGGTCACCACCATCTTTTGCACAATCTTCTTTATGTTCTTATTAGCAGTTTCCACTACGACATTCATCTTAGGTATGTATGGAGAAGAGTTATGATGGTTGATCTTGAAATGCATACAGAGTTCAGTGATCATAGCATTGTTAAGGTTAGTTCCATTGTTAGTGATGATCCTTTCAGGGATACCGTACCAGCAGATGAGGTTATGCTTGATAAACTAGGCTACAACGTTCTTAGTAACTGAGGCAAATGAAGCAGCTTCGACCTATTTGGTGAAGTAGTCAATGGCGACGAGGAAGAAACAGTGTCCATTGGAGGAAGTGGGCTTGATTTCTCCAATCATATCAATGCCCCACATTGCAAATGGCCATGGAGCAGCCATAACGTTCAAGGGTATTAGAGGCACATGAACCTTGTCGGCATAGATCTGACACTTATGGCAAGTCCTCGAGTGGTGGTGAAAATCAGTTTCCATAGTCGACCAATAGTATCTAGCTCTTAGAATCTTCTTGGCCATAGTGTGTCCACTAGAGTGAGTCCCGAAGATACCTTCATGCATGTCTTCCATGATCTTCTCTACCTCCTTCTTGTCCACACATCAGAGTAGAGTTGAATCATGGTTACGTTTGTACAAAATCCCATTACTTAGGAAGAACTTGGCTGAGAACCTCAGCGGGAATTTCTTGTTGCCGATTGAGGTTCCCTCAGGATATTCTTGTGCTTCAAGGTACCTTTTCACCTCATGGTACCAAGGCTTCTCCTCATCAGTGTTGATCTCATAATAGTGCGCCGGTTTGTCAAATCTTTCGATGGTAATTCGGGGAGCTTCATTGTCCCAATTGACCTTGAACATAGACGAAATAGTTGCTAAAGCATCAGTCAACTGATTTTCTTCCCTCAAGATATATGTTCAAAGGTGACCTCCTCGAAGTAGGGGATCAAGGTTAGCACAAGGTCTTTGTAAGGGATTAAATTTGGATGTTTGGTATCCCAATCTTCTTTAACTTGACTTACTACCAGGGCAGAATCTCCGTGAACACTCAAGAATTTGATTCTTAGGTCAATGGCAACCTTTAGACCCAAGATGCACGCTTTATACTCGACCATGTTGTTTGTACAATTGAAGCAAAGTCTGAAAGTAAAAGGTGTATGTCAACCTTCGAGAGAGATGATCATATCACCAATTTTGTTACCCAATGCATTGTAAGCTCCATCAAAAACCATAGTCCATCGGGATCCTTGTTCAGGTCCTTCATACGGTCCAGGCTTTTCACAGCCGGTTATCAACATGATATTCTCGTATAGGAATTCAAAGTTCATGGATTGGTAGTCCTCAACAGCTTGATGGGCCAAATGACCCGCCAATACACTTACCCTTATTGCTTTTTGTGTAGTGTACTGGATATTGTATTTAGTCAATATCATTTTCCACCTAGCTATTCGTCTGGAGAGAGCTGGCTTCTCGAAGATATACTTGATGGGATCCATCTTAGAAATCAATAGAGTGGTGTGAGTCAACATATACTGTCTTAGCTGGCGAGCAGCCCATGCCAAAGTGCAACAAGTTTTCTCGATCAGTGAATATCTGGTTTCATAATCGATAAATTTTTTGCTAAGGTAGTATATTTCATGCTCTTTTCGGCTAGACTCATCATGTTGGCCCAACACACACCCCATTGAATTCTCTAATACAGTCAAGTACATAATCATAGGTCTTCTTTCAACTGGAGGCATCAGGATTAGAGGTTCTTGTAAGTACTCCTTAATCTTGTCAAAAGCTGCTTGGCAATCGTCGTACCACCTGACTACTTGATATTTCTTCAATAGCTTGAAGATTGGCTCACAAGTAGCAGTTAAGTGAGATATGAACCGGGAAATATAGTTGAGTCGACCCAAGAAACCCCTGACCTCCTTCTCAGTACAGGGTGCTGGAATTTCTTGTATGGCTTTGACTTTTGCAAGATCAACTTCAATACCTTTTCCACTGACGACTGTTGTACCCCAATTTTTGCCCCTAAGATTCCCCTATCATATCATGTCAACTTGATCATAACAAAATCACATTAGGCTTGGTTCTTCCTCTTTTTCTATCTCCTATCTTTAAGTTTTCTCTTGAGGAATCTCCAAGCACCTTAGTTGTGTATTTTGTATATGTGTTGGGAATTAACCTCTAACCAAAATACAAAAAAATATTAGTCGTTGCCTTTGCATAATTGTGTTTTGTAGGTACCGAGTCAAAGCATCCTACAAATAAGGTTTTCCGGTATTATTTCCCTAAAATCTCTATTTGCAAAGAAAAATAATAATAATTAAAAATTTTCATTTTTGTTTTCCTATACAATCGATTGCTCTCATAGTGCAATCGATTGCACAAAGTGTATTATGCTCAATCTTTGAAAAAACTGTGTTTTCAGCCTTCAAAAATAAAAAAAATTTAGTATGTGTCGACACATACGTGTTATGTCTCGACCCATGCAAGACAGTCAATTCTGTAATGTGCTGACAAAAGCAGCTTGCATCGACCCATAGAGGCTTCTGTCGACTCATCCTGTTTTGTATAACTAGCATGTTTCGACACATACATGTTATGTGTTGACTCATGCAAATTGATTGATTTTGTATTGAGTTGAAAAGCCAGCTTGTATCGAACCATAGAAGCTTGCGTCGACTCATGCTGTGTTATACAAATAGAATGTGTTGACGGATATGACTCTTGTGTCAACTCATAGCAGCAAAACACACGTGATTTTTGAAAAAAGCCAACAATTTCAAAACTGTCATCTTTTTGGCTCCAATTTTTCTGCATAATTTGAAAATTATATCATTAATTCAATTTTTGGCTCCAAGAATCAATTACCAAATTATCACTAATCCTAATCATAAATTCTATAAATAGAGACCTCATTTCATTCAAATCACAAGCTTTTGATAGCCAAACTCATTTTGCTAAAAAATCTCTCAATTCTCTCCATTTACCAAATTCACTCAAAGCTCCACTTTCAAAAAATGGGATAGTAAGCTTTGCATTGAAGCTTACTAATCTTTGAGCTAAACCTTCATCCAAATACTTTTTCTTCATCAATTCTCTACATCCAAGCTTTGGTAATTGATTCTTGTGGTTGAATTGAAGCAAATTCTGGAAGTTGTTTGATAATTCTCTAATTGTACCTTTGGTAAGTTGGATCATCATCTTTCACAATGTGATCTCTTGTGGATCTCTGGTTTTGATTCATTGAGCACTGATTTATGATTCCATTAGTGCTATTTTCTCATAATTTGATGGAATTTTCATGCTCAATTGGGTCCATGATCATAAGGTGTTTGATGAAAAGTTAGAACAAGAATTTGATCCTTGAAATGTTGTTTTCTACTGATTTTAACAGGTTGTAATCAATTTTTGTAACATTGCAATCAATTGTCACAGAAAATGGATTTGAAAAAAAACAGCACTGATGCAATTGGTTGCTGTCTAAGCATAATCGATTATAACAGTGCCAAAAATACTTTTTCTGCCTTATTTTGGGGTTGTTTTGACTCAAATATTTTTTCTGCTCACTCTCTTTGATGGTTAATTTGGATTACAATTTTAAATGTCCAATGTCTCTTTAAATTCAATGGACTTTATGGTGTAGATGAAGTTGGATAAATGTTCATCAATTCAAATCTATCAAAGAGTGAATTATTTAATTCATTCTTGGTGCTTTGGATTGATGTTATGTTTACTTTAATCCATCTAGATGAGTGATTGAATTTAAAGATGAAATAAATTTAAGGTAGTGATCCAAATTAGCTTATCATTCCCCCCCTCTTCATCTTATCCCTTTCTTTTTTAATTGTGCTACATGTTAAGGGGTGATGATCTCTATATCATTTATCCAAAAATGAAGTACATAGATTTCTATTGACCGACCTCAAAATAGGTGCGACTTCTACATAAGTCCACTTACGATTGCTTAACATAGCGCTAAATTTTGACCCGATTCGAATAAATGATCATTCGTGGCCCAAATCTATGATTTCAAGCCCAAGTATGTTAATTTGATCCCTTTGATCTGATAACCTTGAGACTCATTGTGTGGAGGCTTTGGTTCTACCAATCCTCTAATGGATCTTCATCAATTTTGGTCAATGCGGATCACTTAAACATCGTTGATCATTAAATATTGCCTTGAGAATTCATTAAATGGATGATATACTTGACATAAAGCAAATGCAACTTGTTGTGTGGAGGCTTCGGTTCTACCAATCCTCTAATGAGTTCCAAATGCAAGTTTCAAGATGGTCATCCAACTAACCACTAATTTCTAACAATTGACTTTATTTTATGCTCTTTACCTTATGTTTTTATGCTTTATGTACTATTTATTTTAGCATTTACATTTCATGCTATTTTCATCTTTGCTCACTTGAGCATTTACTTTTATGTCATTTTTATTTTGCTCACTTGAGCATTTACTTTTATGTCATTTTTATTTTGCTCACTTGAGCTTTTCTTTTCTTTTTGAAGATACTTAATAATTAACATAAACCATACAAATCTTTAATGATACTTGAACTATTTGGTTACTATCCTTGGCATGGTGGAGTGTTGGACTTCTTGGACTTAGGATTAGAAACCCTGGCCTATGTTGGAGACCTTGGACCTTAATTGATATTTTGTCTGGAGCTCTTGAGGTTTACCTCATGACATTGGGTTGTTTGTTTGTTTTGTGTGCAGGTTATTGTGATTACACTCTGTTTGTAATTTGGAATTCACCCGTATACAACCATTACTCTGCCTAATTTTTGTGAAGACTTAATACACTTGAAGTTTTGTAACAGAAGTCTGGCGAGTTCCCCAGGTATTTCACAATCTACATCACCTTCGTCTTCAGCTTGATAGATTGGATTTTCAAAGTCATAGATGGCAATAGAAGAGTCATTGTCAATGAGATCCAGAGTGGATGTGGATCTACAAATGTGTGTGTGTGCATGTAAGGTCACATGGATATTTTTGAAAATGCAATAAAGTAAAGAAAGGCAAAGAGCGCAAAATTTGAATGCAAAATAGTCCAATGTTTTTTCATAAAAATGAGCATATGGCATATGATGATGACAAACCCTTAACAAATGGACCACTGTGCCCCGAGAAAGGCGCATGTCTTAAAATCATTATTTTAATGGAAATTACAAACAAAAATTCTCAAAGTAATAAAAATAGGAAATGGCAATTACTCTTAGTTGTAGGAGATTGGATTGAAATCCTTGGTCTGCCAGTTGTTAAGTCCTCCATCAGCAGTCGGGTAGATCTGGTCGTCAAAGTCACTATCAGCATCAGAGTCTTTAAGGGTATTAACCTCATGGTTACTAATGCGAAGAGGTGGTTTCCCTACACGAACACAATGAACCTCCTTTTGAGCCTTGGAAGTGAAGCCCAACCCAAATTTGTCTGACTTAAAAGGGAAATCAGGAAGTTGTCCTTAAATGGTGCAACCCCCGTCTTCAACAACAGCTTGAGCATCTTTGAGAGAAGCCATCCTCGGTGTATCTTTAGCAGCTTCGGGAGTGTCAGGAGTGGTCTTGGCAACATAAACCATGGGAGATACCACTTCAAAGGCTTGACAAGGAGTTTCAATGAACTCACCATCCATTTCAACATACTTAAATAAATTTAGATGATTGATCATAAACTCTTCTTCACCACAAGTGGTAACAATTTCCCCTTGACCGAATATTTTAACTTTTGATGTAGTGTGGAAGTTACAACACCTGCCCCATGTATCCATGGGCATACAAGCAAGCAAGAATAAGAAGGACGGATATCCATTACATAGAATGTTGAGTTGAATACTTGAGACCCAACTTTGATGGGGAGATCAACATGTCCATGAACCATCTCCTTTGACCCGTCAAAATCTCTCACTACAACGTCACTAGGCTTCAGTACCAAACCTTCACAGTCCAACCGATCTATAGTACCTTTGGGCAAGACATTCAGAGAGGACCCAATATCTACCAATACAAGGGATAAAGTGGTTCCTTTACATTCGATGGAAATATGCAGAGCTTTGTTGTGGTTTTTCTCGACTGGAGTCAGATCTACATCCGAAAATCCCAAACCATTGTCAGTAGTCAAACTCGCTACACAGTTTTCAAATTGTTCGACCATAGTTTCTTGAGGTACATGCGCAATTTTCAAGAATTTAATCAGTGCTTGGGCATGTTCCTCAGAGCATAGCAAAAAAGACAACATAGAAATCTTCGAGGGTGTTTGCCTCAACTGTTCCACTATCTTATAATCACTTTTTCTGATGATTTTTAGAATCTCCTCCATCGCTTGGGTAGATGGGTCCTCAATGGTAATATCTTTTATGGGCGCCTCCATCCTGGCAGGCTCATTCCTTTTTTCCTTTCCTCGAGTATCAACAATAGGTTTAACAACAGTAATGCGAACGGGTGTAGTTGTGGTTGTAGGAGGTGAAATCTATGGAGAGAAAATCCTCCCCGTCCTATTAACTTTACTTGATCCATAAATTTTTGTAATGTCAGCAATTTCATCTTCATTAATCCATGAATCTTGTTTGATACCATGGTAATACATTTCCACCCCATAGTTCCAGGGCACAACCTTAACAGAAGAGTAGGGGACTGGCCCCAACGTGGTGATAGTTAGTGGAGCTATTCTTGGTTCAATGGGAATCCTAATAGGATATCTTGAGGTGATCCTAATAGGTTTGTTTGAGATAGTAATGATGGACACGTCTTCAAATTATTGAGATACAACTTCAGTTAAACTTTTCACAGATAGAGTTCTTTCAAATAGAATCTCATGGCTATCCATCAGGTGTTGGACACCTTTCTTCAGCCATTCACAACCATTAACTTGTACAACATAGTAGCAATAGTCTTCAAGGAAACCAGGGAATAACCCGTTTTTCAAAAAATTATATTTAACAATCTTCAAAGGAGTGGTTAAGTCATTGATGGAGGCAACAAAAGAGGAATCTTCAATAGCAATGACACCCTTACCATGATTTGGCATGGGTGCGGTGATTACGTTGGGAGTTAGCGGTGAGTCAAATTCAATTGTCTTGTTATCAATTAGGTCTTGGATTTTATTCTTTAGAGACCAACAATCAGTAGTATCATGCCCGGGACTGTTTGAGTGGTAAGTGCATTTGGCATTGGGGTTACATTTTGGAGAAGCAGTATTAGGGTTGGAAGGGGGATCTTGCAAGGTCACCAAATCAGCTTTCAATAGGTGTTGCAGAGCTTGAGATAGTTGCATAATAATTTTAGTAAACTGTCTTCTTTGGACATCCGATCTTTGTTGACTATTTTGTTGACGCGGTCGTTGAGTTGGATTGGAAATCAGTACAACCCTTACTGAATGATGACGATCATTCTTAGCATCGCTTCTTGACCCGTACACAACATTAGTCTCTTTTTACCAATAAATGGCTTTTTCACAGCATTTTAGGTGGAGATCATGGGTATCTTCCCGCTTTTAATCCCGCTTTCAACCCTCTCACCAGTCAAGATCAATTCAGTGAACTTGAATGATGAACTTCCAATTAGCAAGTTGAAAAATGGTCCAGTCAATGTTCCCATAAACATATATACCAACTCTCTATCAATTAAAGGTGGCTTCACCCTGCCAGCCAAATCTCTCCATTTTTAAGCGTATTTTTTGAAGCCCTTATTTGATCCCGTGGTCATTCCTTGTAGTTACACTCTAGTTGGCTCAAGATCAACGTTATATTGATATTGGCGGTAAAAAGCAGTGGCCAATTCCTCCCAAGTATGGATGGTAGTCCCCTCCAATTGGTAAAACCACTCCAACTGAGTCCCAGATAGAATTTCTTTAAAAAAGTGCACCCACAGTTTCTTATCAGCGGTATGCAGTTGAATTTTGCAGACATAAGATCTTAGGTGAAGCTTCAGACATGAAACACCATCGTACTCGGCAAAAACGGGAATCTTGAATTTGTGGGGAATGACTACCCTAGGAACCAAACCTAAGTCACCAAATTCAAAGCCAGGCACAACTTGGATTTCTACAGCCTTCAATCTGTCTTCTAGTTACTTATACTTGTCGTCGGTCGGTAGATATTGCTCATCAAAATAATCTTCGTCTCCAGAGATTTGATTGTTTCCACCGCCAACACGGGTGCTCCTAGCATCTTCATCTTGACTTTCATCCTCCTCGGAGGAGTCTTCTTCAACTTGAACTTGTCAGATGGGGCCTTTAAATCTCTTCCCCATGTTTATTACAGCTTTCTTCTTGGTCTTCTTCTTCATAACCAGAAGTGACATCATTTCTTGCTGCCGCTTTGATAAGTTGAGCAGAGTTTCTTGAAACTGAGAGTTTTTAGTCTGCAAGTCCTTCATAGTTTTCTCGAGATCCATCTTGTACTGAAATAAATATTAAAAATATGAGGATACCTGTGTCGGAAAACCTGCTTATGATATGATGCATGTTATGCGAATGCAATGTTTTCAAGGATTTTATGGAATTCAAATTTTCTAGACAAAGAGAAGACAACAAACATTAATTGCATTAATAAGTTCATGAATTAAAAATTCCTCTTGGGCTTACAAAGGTTAAAAAATAAACTCCTAAAACAAAAAAGAAAGACTCAAGTTTCCCATGGGCGCATCCTCTTTAGTGCAATGTAGGCATTCAGGCTTTGCTCTTCATGAAGTTGCCTCGTGAGCTCCAAAACCTTCTTCTCGCTTACGTAGAACTGTGCTGCAAAGGTATCTCGTTCCCCTTTGAGTTGAATCCATAATCTTTGTAATTCCTCAAAGTTGGTAGGCATGTCAAAACGAAGAAGAGTGTAAGGGGTGTCTTCCTCAGCAACAAGCTCCATAATCATAGGTAGGATGGCTGGGTAAGGCATCATGAGATTTTAAGCACGAGTTCGTACCCACTTGAGGTAAGGCTTAAGAGGGATGGAATTTTTATTCCCCAAAGTCTTGCTATCCACTTTGTTTACCATTCTCCAAGCTCATATGAACCTTTGACGATAGCCTTGGATGTCGCCTTTGTAGTCGAATATAAAACCTTGGATGAGCGCATCATGGGGACCATCTCTTCGCGCATACCCAAACTATCATAATGCAAGAGAAGGGTTATAGGTAATAACTTCCCTAATTCCTAAGAGTGGAACATTAGGGAACTCCCCACAACGGTCAATGACGGTAATATCCTCCAAAGATCAAGAACACCAATGAATATCCGAGTGTGAGAGCAACATCATCCTTTGAGACCATGTCAAGCCTTGTTCATTCTTCAATGTTGATTGAGGTAGGTGCGAAATAAACCACCTAGACAACAATGGAATACAACACAAAAGAGTTCCTCTCTTATTCATGGTGCGAGTGTGGAAACAATGTAGAATGTCTCCAAGCAAAATAGGTATGGGATTACGAGAGAAAAACTTTAACGACATTCACATCTATGAGTTGGTATGGATTGGGAAATAGAACCAAACCATATATTATAAGGGCCAAGACATCCTTAAAAGCTTGAAAATCCATATCTTACTAAAACAAACGAGCCTTTTCCACCAGGAACTTGGCTAAGAAACCCTTAACTCCACTCCTTGTTTCCCAATTTGCTACAATGTCGGACCTCATCAAATGCAAGGCTTTGACAATAATCCTAGGATTTGGAGTTTCCTCTAAACCGGTAAATGGTATTTGATCAAGAACAAGCACTCCTAGCAGTTGGGAGAATTCTTCTAATGTAGGCACTGATTGGTAGTCAGGAAATGTGAAGCAATGATGCATAGGATCAAAGAATTGGAAGAGCATACGCATCATTTCTTCTTGGAAGTTTGAGGTAGCTAAGTTGAGAAGTCGACCATATTTCTTAGTGAAGGGAGAATCTCCAGGAACCCTTGATGCTAACTCTTGAAGTTGAGGAAGCACTTTCATGAAGTTGACTCAGATGGTATTTCTACGAGTGAAAGCCATGTCCTACAAAATAGAACAAAGATAAATTCCTAAATCCTTGAAATAGTTAGTGATAATGCTTATGATGTTATGATGTCATAAATAATTAATCACAAAAAAAGCACACAAAGACCATATGTTTAGGCTTGCATGGGTTTCATAGTGTGATACGGTGAGAGAACTGACTTGGTTGTTTTGCGTTTGATTGCAATTGTCCAGATAGCAAGATTCGCCACCGACTTTTCTTTTATCCAATAAGGAAAGGCTGAAAAGAACAGGAAAGACCTTTAGAGATGTTTTCTTGAGTTCAGGGGGGTAGATTATGAAAAGGGAAGGTATTAGCACCCTTTTCATCCATGGTTTTCCACGGGCTCTTAGTTGCTTGCTAGATCACTTGCTTTTGTTTGAAAATGTTCTTTTTGTGGTTTTTGAAAGTATTTTGAAAACGTCTTTGTAACGGTTCTCGTCTCTATGAGAACGCGTATAAAGTGTTGTTTCGAGAATAGTTCAAAGCAGTATTTGTGGAATGTGTTTTTGAAAGTGATTTTGAAAATATGTCTTTGTAATGACTCTCGTTTCTATAAGAACGCGTACAAAGTGTTTTGACTTTCGAAAATATTTCAAAATGAGAGTGTTGGCATATAAAATGTTTTTGTTGTAAGCAAGCGAGCAACTAGGAGCGAATCTACCTACTCAAAAGGTCTTAGATATTATTTTCCTCTCCCTTTAGATGTTGCTATCTTACCATTGTTTTGGTAAGAAGCCCCATCATTGGATGTGAAGGGACGAGCGCGGGACGTTTGTTTTGTCATTGAAGGAAACCCATGGAACGTTTTAGCAATGTCGTTTTAGGGACTAGATCGTTTACTGAAGGCAACATCGAGGGTTATCGAGGGACTACGATCTTTTATCGAGGGTCTTTTGCAAAAAACGCCCATGTTCGAGGGACATGACTAATTTCCGATAGGCAACAAGTGAGATTACCCTAAGGGTGCATGTGTGCAAGGTGTGTTTGATTGCATGCATTTAGTCTTGATTAAGGTGATCTATTTGTTTATTTCATGTCTTGCCATACACACTCTAATCACTAGCATTATATTTGAAAAGCGATAAATTGTGGAAATATAAAGTCCTACGCTATTACAATATTTAGGGATAGGGGTACAAATTTACAAATGGGGGGTTATAAGAATTTAAATCCTATTTAACTAATACAACCATATTAAAATGTACAATGCAAGAAAGAAAAAGGATTTGTATTTTTTGAAAATGGTTTTTCGTCTTAACGAATAATAAAAAAAAACAAATAAATTAACTAAAAAAAGAAATATTTATTTATGTCTGTTTTTTATATATTAATAAAAAAAGGATGTTAATGCTAAAAATGATAAAAAGGAAAATAACGTGAGAAAAGAATCAGCGTGCTGCTGAAAGCAAAACAAAGGGGATCAGAAGTTCTGATGCTGGGTGCGCAGTGCTTCAGAAAGAAGCGTCAGAAGTTCTGGATTGATACACTCTGAGGTCCTGCAAGACACGTTAGAGGGAAAACACAGAAGTTCTGGGTTTCTATGTGCTGAACTTCTGAGTGTTAGAACAATGAGAAAGTCTTAGAAGTTCAGTGTATTAAAACAGTGAAGAGAACTCAAAAGTTCAATATGTGCTAAGACAGTGACTGAACATCAGAAGTTCAATGTGTGTTAACAGCAAGTAAAAATCAGAAGTTTTGTGTTACATTTCCACTCTTTCTTCGTATTAATCAGCATATCAGCAATTTATTTAGCTCTTAACAGCAAATCAAAAGGATAAAAACACATCCGTTTATAGAAGTTCTAATTCTAATTCTGAGCCTAACTTTATTCAAGAAGTTCTGGTCCATGGTTTTTCTACTTATGCAATGATATGGACAACATCAATACTATGATATTTATATATTTAATGATGTTCTGAATGAATAGATGCAAAGTTAGAAAGGCCTACCTTGAATATGGAATATGTATTTGGACTTGAGCTGTTGCCTTCAGATATTCTGGAACGGAACAGGAAATGCTATGTTCTTTGATTTAAAAAGAAGAATAAATGTTTTGGTTTTGTTTGGGAGTTCTGGATTTGCGAAGGTTTTACTGTTTTCTTTTCTCTCCTTGATGATTCTCTCTCTCTCCAAAAGCCAGCCCCTTGAACGTGTGATGGAGCAAATTATTTATAGATGGGTTTGCTGTGGTTTTTAGGGGAAAAACAAATGGAATTTAAACCTTTTTGGTATACTGTTCCATTGCTTTTTAATCACAATTTTTGTATGAAAATTTGGTGCAAATATAGGGTTTGGGAAAAATGCAGGCGTGGACTAGATCAACAACAATTTGGAGTGTTGTGGCAGTTGGTTGCAGGATTGTGCTATAGCAGTGCAGCAAGCTGCTCAAACAAGGTTTTGGGGCTTTGTGATGTTCTGATCGAAGAAGACCAGAGTGAAACTCCAAGGGTGATGCTCTGATCGAAGAATATGCTGAAGAGTCGTGTTCTGATTAAATAATCATGTTCTGAACCATGTTTGCAAATTATGACTGCACTTGCGTGGAGGCTGGCTCAGAAGCTCTGAAGTATCATATTCTCTTAACACTTAGAAAATTTTCTAAATGTTTAGAAATTTGATTTTTTCAAAGTAATTTCTGACTTCTGATTTTTGATAAAGCAATTTCATGTCTTGATGAAATATAATTGTTGAAACTTGATTTTTGATCTAAAAGTTAAAGTTTGACTTTTCAGTGTGCTTTTGACCATTTTGCCCTTGTGAATGATTTTCTTGAAAAGTTGTAATTCAAGACTTGAAACTTGATAGAAGCAAACCTGAGGGTCCAGGATGATCCTTTGAGAAATGAGAGGGCAAATTTTGGGGTATAACAGCTGCCCCTGTTCAATCTTCTTAAGCCTGAAGATGTAGATTGGCTGGTCTTCCTTCTGTGATCTGAAGGTGGAAGATGATCGAACACTAGAGTGCCCATAAATTTGCACACACATGAAGTAATACTGATTGGTGATATCGGGAATGGGCTTACAGATGCCATTTGGAAGGCGACGGAGAATCTTCGAAGATGGGCTTAAAGATTCCATCTAGAAAAGATCAGTTGCATAAGAGATTCCTTGGCGAGAATTCCTGTACCTGCTGTTGAGGAGGACTTCGCTGGGGAATTTTGATTTATGTCCTAGGAAGTAGAGTCTAGGAGGTTCGATTGTCCATCACTCTGCTGGGGAATAAACTCTTGATTGAGGAGGTGAAAGTAGAATGCATATCTGGTCAGGGTCCAGGCTGTACAACGAATTATTGGGGAAATGTGAAATCGACCGTATCTGGTCAGGTCTGGGCCTTACAGTGTTGTAAAACGTTGTCTGGAGATAAGGGAGAAGGAACCTGGATAGTAGGGTTACTTCGAGATAAAAGCCTGGATGGTAGGGCCATGAGAAGGAACCTGGGTAGTAGGGTTACTTCGAGATGAAAGCCTAGATAGTAGGGCTATGAGAAGGAACATGGATAGTAGGGTTACTTCGAGATGAAAGCCTGGATAGTATGGCTATGATAAGGAACCTGGATAATAGGGTTACTTCAAGATGAAAGCTTGGATATTAGGGCTATAAGTAGGAACCTGGATAATAGGCTTCGAGATGAAAGCCTGGATAGTTGGGCCATGAGAAGGAACCTGAGTAGTAGGGTTACTTTGAGATGAAAGCCTGGATAGTAGGGCTATGAGAAGGAACCTGGATAGTAGGGTTACTTCGAGATGAAAGCCTGGATAGTCGGGCTATGAGAAGGAACCTAGATAGTAGGGTTACTTCGAGATGAAAGCCTGGATAGTAGGGCTATGAGAAGGAACCGGGATAGTAGGGTTACTTCGAGATGAAAGCCTGGATAGTAGGGATATGAGGAGGAACCTGGGTCGTAGGGTTACTTCTAGATGAAAGCCTGGATAGTAGGGCTATGAGAAGGAACCTGGATAGTAGGGTTACTTCGAGATGAAAGCCTGGATAGTAGGGCTATAAGAAGGAACCTGGATAGTAGGGTTACTTCGAGATAAAAGCCTGGATAGTAGGGCTATAAGAAGGAACCTGGATAGTAGGGTTACTTCAAGATGAAAGCCTGGATAGTAGGGCTATGAGAAGGAACCTGGATAGTAGGTTTTCTTTGAGATGAAAGCCTGGATAATAGGGCTATGACATGTATAACTTCATGGGTTTAATCTTGAACTGTTGGAATTGTTGATGATAACCATCTTTCCTGAAAAGGTACATGATTAATTATGTGCGATGCATGAAATGTATTGTGTGATGATGTTCTCAAAATAAATGAGATTATGCTGTATGCAATATGTATGCGCATGTCATGATGTATGAACGTGAAATGCTATTGTGACATGTCCGAGTTTGGGAAAATAAATCCCTGACTGCTGCTGGCGAGTACAACATTCCTGACTGTTGTAGAGAACTATGATTCTTCTACTTCCGTTGGGGATGGTGAACAGAAATGACTGTGCCGGATATTTTCTCTTTGTTGTTTGTGAATATTCTTCCAGGGAGAGACTCAGTATGAGAATAGCCCTGCGGGGGAATGACTCTGTTGGAAGGTGGACTTCCGTAGCTGAAGTAATAAGTTCTGTTGGGGATTGAGCTTTTGTATCCAGAGAAATAAACTCTGCTTGGGGAGATAAAAATTTATGATGATCCGCTCGCGATTATGAAATTCGGCTGGGGGATATAGATGTCAGGTTTCTGGACGACCCTGGCTAGGGAGGTTACTTCCTGTTCTGAGAGAAGTGATATAAATGCTTTGATTACCTTTACTCTATGGGGAATATAGATTCTACGAGGCCGTATGCGCTAATGATTATGTTTCAAAGCTGTCTCTGCCCCGGTACCGGCTGGACAGAGTAACTGTCAAGTTTTGTCATTTCTGGTATTTTGCCCCTGTTTCTTAAGTTACGAGCAATTGTCTTTCCGTTTCTTATGTAAATATTTATGACCAGTAACCATATTCCATGCATATGTCAAGAATAAATCATTGGACTTTTTTGCAAAACAAAACAGACAAGGGAAAAAATTCATAGTTTTTTTGTAAAAATGATTTGTATTGATTTTTCGAAGTTGGCCTATAATAGGCATTTTTGTACAAGGAGACAGACGCTCTAGTAAGAGAACGCCACTGTAAAAGTAGGAGCTATACAATATTATGAAAAAATAAAACAACTATGTGCAACAATCCCATTGGGTTCCAACTCTGCAATTTCCCCTATGTCTTCGGGCGTCTCATCACTTTGCTGCTTGTCCGAAGTTGATTAGGTTGATCGATGCCGTTCGAGCTTGACAGTTGATACTGAGGTCTGATCGCAGGGTGATCCAATGGGACATAGTGATACTATTTTCATCCCTAACTTTTTCCTGGGCTGCCCTTTCGGGTTTTCAGTCCACCGAGATACTCTTTTTTGCCTAAGCCGCCTTTTCAGGTTTTCGGCTTGCCAGGTGTATAAATTTTTTTCATTTTCATCCCTTATATTTTACCGAACCCTTTTGGTTCACCGGGAATCCCTTATTTTTGCCTAGGCCAGTCCACCTAGCAGGTCTTTTATCATGCGTAGTATCTTTTCACTATGTCTGCCTTGACAGGGTGAGGGAGGTCGTCACCGTCCATGGTGGTTAGAATTATGGCTCCATCCGAGAAAATGTTTTTAATCATAAATGGCCCTTCGTATATGGGAGTACATTTGCCCCTGGGATCACCTTGCGGCAATATGATGCGTTTGATCACTAGATCCCCGACTTGATATTCTTGACGTCTAACTTTTTTGTTGAAAGCCTTGATCATCCTCTTTTGATACGTCTGACCATGACAGACAGCAGTAAGTCTCTTTTCGTCGATCATACTTAGTTGATCAAGTCGAGTCTGGATCCAGTCGTCTTTGTTTAAACACGCATCTTTCATAATCCTTAAAGAAGGAATTTGGACCTCAATGGGTAGGACTGCCTCCATGCCATATACCAGAGAGTAGGGTGTTTCCCCTGTCGACGTCTGTGATGAGGTACGGTACCCATGAAGAGCGAATGGTAACATCTCATTCCAGTCTTTGTATGTCATTGTCATCTTCTGTATAATCTTTTTGATGTTCTTGTTAGCCTCTTTGACAACTCCATTTATCTTTGGCCGTTAGGGAGAAGAGTTATGATGTTGTATCTTGAATTGCTTATAGAGCTCGGTGATCATCGTGTTATTGAGATTCGTACCATTGTCAGTGATAATTATCTCTGGCACACCATACCGACAAATCAGGTTATTCCTGATGAATCACGCCACAACATTCCATGTCACAGTAGCAAAAGAGGCCGCCTCAACCCATTTTGTGAAGTAATCGATGGCCACTAGGATGAAGCGATGCCCATTGGAAGTGATAGGCCTGATTTCTATGATCATGTCAATGCCCCACATTGCAAAGGGCCACGGAGATGTCAAGACATTCAAAGGAACCGGAGGCACATGCACTTTATCAACATAGATTTGGCACTTATGACAAGTTCGGGAGTGCTGATAACAATCTGCTTCCATAGTGGACCAGTAGTATCCTGCCCGTAGGATTTTCTTAGCCATGGTATGTCCACTTGAATGGGTTCCGAAAGTACCTTCATGTAAATCTGTCATAATCCTCTCTGCTTCGCTCTTGTCTACACACCGCAGTAAGGTAGAGTCATGGTTGTGCTTGTAGAGGATTCCATTACTGAGAAAGAACTTCTCAGCGAACCTTCTCAAGAACTTATTATCGTTGACAGATGCCCCTTTTGGATACTCTTGAGTCTCGAGGTACTTCTTCACTTCATGAAACCAGGGTTTATCTGCTACCTCTTCGGTATCAATCTCGCAGTAGTGTGCTGGTTCATCCAACCTCTCAATGGTGATTCAGGGAGCTTCGTTGTTCCACCTGACTTTGAACATAGAAGACATGGTAGCTAGCGCGTCCGCTAACTGATTCTCCTCTCACGGGAAATGTTCAAAGGTTACTTCCTCAAAGTGTGGGAGCAATGTCAGTACGTGCTCTCTGTATGGGATGAGATTCAGATGTTTCGTATCCCATTCACCTTTGATCTGACTTATCACTAAAGCTGAATCCCCGAAGACATTTAAGAACTTGATCCTGAGGTCGATAGCAGCTTTGAGACCCATGATGCAGGCTTCATACTTCACCATATTGTTAGTGCAGTTGAAACATAGTTGGGTAGTGAAAGGGGTATGACAGCCCTCAAGAGATATGATTATGGCTCCAATGCCATTACCAAGTGCGCTCTAAGCTCCATAAAAAACTATAGTCCATCGGGATCCCTCCTCGGGTCCTTCATCCGGTCCAGGTTCTCCGTAATCAGTCACTAGCATGATATTCTCGTCCGGGAACTCAAAATTCATGGACTGGTAGTCATCCACGGCCTAATGAGCCAAATGATCAGCCAATACACTTCCCTTGATTGCTTTCTGGGTTGTATATTGTATATCGTATTCAGTTAAGATCATCTGCCATCTCGCTATTCTTCCGGAGAGAGATGGCTTCTCGAAGATGTATTTGATTGGATCCATCTTAGATAACAACATAGTAGTGTGGGTCAGCATATACTGTCTTAGTCGGCGAGCAACCCATGCCAAAGCGCAGCAAGTTTTCTCGAGCAATGAGTATCTTGCCTCACAGTCGGTAAACGTTTTTCTAAGGTAGTATATTGCATGCTCTTTTCGACTAGACTCGTCATACTGCCCCATCACACACCCCATTGAATTGTCTAGCACTTTTAAGTACAATATCAAAGGTCTTCCTTCAATCAGAGGCATCCGAATTGGTGGTTCCTGAAGGTATTCCTTGATTCTTTCGAAATCAGTCAGGCATTCGTCATTCCACCTTACCACTTGATCTTTCTTCAGATGCTTGAGGATGGGCTCACAAGTAGCAGTTAGATGTGAAATGAACCTGGCGATATAATTTAGGTGTCCCAAGAAACCTCTAACTTCCTTCTCTGTGCGGGGAGCCGACATCTCTTGTATGGCCTTTACCTTTGTGGGGTCTACCTGAATACCCTTGTCACTGACGAGGAACCCCAGAGGTTTACCAGACCTTACCCTAAAGATGCACTTATTCAGATTTAGCCTTAGCTTGTATGTCTTCAACCTGTTAAACAACTTTTGTAGATGGTCGAGGTTCTCTTCTTCGGTTTGAGACCTAGCTATCATGTCATCAACATAAACCTTGATCTCATGGTGAATCATATCATGGAACAAAGCGACCATGGCTCGCTGATAAGTTGCCCCCACATTCTTCAAACCAAAAGGCATCACCTTGTAACAGAAGATTCCCCACTGTGTGACGGAGCTTGTCTTCTCCATGTCTTCAGAAGCCATCTTGATCTGGTTATAGCCAGAGAAACCATCCATGAAGGAGAAAATTTTGTGTTGTGCAGTGTTGTCAACTAGAACATCAATGTGAGGAAGCATGAAGTCATCCTTGGGGCTTGCCCTGTTCAGGTCTCTGTAGTCTACATACATCTGTACCTTACCGTCCTTTTTAGTTATCGGAACAACGTTTGCTACCCAGTGCAGATAGGAGGTGACAGCCAAGAACCCAATGTTGAACTGTTTCATAACCTCTGCTTTGATCTTCTCTGACATTTTAGGGTGCATATGACATACCTTCTGTTTAACCGAAGGACAATCCTCTTTAGTCGGAAGACGGTGTACCATGATGTCTGTGTCTAAACCAGGCATGTCTTCATATGACCAGGCGAAGATCTCAACGTAGTCGTGCAACATCTGCATCAACCGCTGTTTGATCTTAGCTTCCAGATTTGTGCCGATCTTGACTTCTTTTCTGTCCATCTCCGTGCCTAAGTTTATTGTCTCAACTAGCTCTTCATGAGGCTGTATAGCCCTTTCTTCCTGTTTTAACAGTCTAGCCAAGTCTCCAGGCACCTCACAATCGTCCTCAGCTTCGTTCTCGCCTTGGTTGATCAGATTTTCGAAATCATAACTGGCGGTAGCAGAATTGTTATCAATGGGATCCAGAGTGGATACAGATCTGCAGTTTGATACGTGAGTGTGTGTAAGAGCATAGCTGTATTGATAAAGTAAAAACAGAAAAGAAAAACAGAGAGTGAAAATTTTTTAAGCAAGGAACGTCCAATGCTTTATTGATGACATATGAAATGACATATAATAACCCTTGCAGATAAAACCATTGTGCCTCGGGTAAGACACAAGGCCAAAAAGTTAAAAATTGTTTATTACAAATTCAGAACACAAGTAAGACAATTACTGCGGAATAAAAGAAACTGGTATGAAATCTGTAGTCGTGCAGTTACTCGGTCCACCGTTGGTAGTCGGGTAGATCCATCTGTCAATGTTAGAGTCTTCCTTATTATCTTCAATAGCATTGACCCCACGATCGTTGATGCATAGGGGAGGTCCTCCAGCCCGAGCGCGTCGAACAACCCTTTGAGCTCCCGAAGTAAAGCCCAAACCAAATTTGTCAGTTTTGTGAGTAAAATCAGGGAGTTGTCCCCAGTTGGTACACCCACATTCTTCAACCACTGCTCTGGCGTCTTTGAGAGAAGCCATCTTTAGAGGAGGTTGATGCCGGTAGTAGTCTCATTTGACGCCAAAACTTAGGGAACTTCTTCAAAGTTTTGAAAAGGGGTCTCTATGAATTCCCCGTCCATCTCAACGTACCTGAAGGAGTTAAGGTGGCTCACCATATACTCCTCTTCTCCATGCACAATGACAATCTTCCCCTTCACCGGATACTTCAGCATTTGGTGCAGTGTAGAAGTAACAGTCCCAACTTCATGGATCCAAGGACGACCCAACAAACAAGAGTATGACGGCCTGATGTCCATCACATAGAAGGTGGATTTAAAGGTCTGAGAGCCTACATTGACAGGGATGTCCACCTCTCCATGCACCATTCTCTTCGACCCGTCAAAAGCCCTTACCACAATGTTACTAGGCTTTAAGGTCAAGCCTTCACAATCCAACCGATCAAGATCCTTATTAGGAAGAACATTCAGTGAAGACCTAGTATCTACCAGCACATGAGCCATAGTAGTTCCTCTGCATTAGATCAAGACATGCAGAGCATCATTATGCTTTCTCCCTTTCGTAGTTAAGTTAGCATCTGAAAAAACCAGCCCATTGTCAGCAGTCAAGCTGGCCACATAGTCTTTGAATTGATCGGCTGAGGTTTCTTGCGGCACATGCGCGGTCTTGAGGAATGCAATTAAAGCCTTTGCACGGGTCTTAGAACATAACAACAAAGACAACATTGATATCTTTGAGGGGGTCTGCCCCAACTGCTCGACCATATTGTAGTCGCTCTTTTTGATTATTTTTAAGATTTCCTCTATCTCTTTCTTAGAGGATTCCATAAAAACGTTTCTAGGTGCCTCCGTCTGGGCAGGCTCACCTAAAACTTCTTTGTCTCGAGTCCCAGATGACTCATCGGCAGGGGTAACAACTGGAGTTAGAACGGGAGTAGTAGCTGAAGTACTAGCAGGAACAGCAGATGAAATAACAACAAGCTTATTGACAGTCTTCGGGGAAATCTCGGGAGAGAAAATCCTTCCACTTCTGGTAATCCTACTGGCCCCGAAAATGTTACTGACATTGGGATCATCCTTTTCATTCTTCAGGTCTTGTTTAACGCCATGATAGTAAACATCGGCGCCACAATGCCAAGGAACAGATTTTTCTGAGGCGTACGGGACAGGACCAGGAAAGGTGATTATTAATAGAGCAACTCTTGGAGCAGCTGCAATCCTAACAGATCTTCTCGAGGAGACCTTGGAAAGATTGGTGGAAATGGTTATTGTGATACAGTGGGAAAACTGACTTGAGGTGTTTTGCATTTGTGTTTGCAAATGTTACGGTTTAGCAAGAGTTGCCACTGACTTTTCTTTTATCCAAAAGGAAAGGTGAAAAAGCACAGGAAAGACCTTTAGAGATATTTTCTTGAGTTCGGGGGGTAGATTATAAAAAGGGAAGGTATTAGCACCCTTTTCATCCATGGTTTTCCATGGGCTCTTAGTTACTCGCTAGATCACTTGCTTTTGTTTGAATGTGTTTGTGGTGTGGGTTTTGAAAGTATTTTGAAAATGTGACTTTGTAATGATTCTCGTTTCTATAAGAATGCGTACAAAGTGTTTGTTTCGAAAATGTTTTCAAGAAAGTGTTTGTGAGATGTGCTTTTGAAAGTATTTTGAAAATGTGACTTTGTAATGATTCTCGTTTCTATAAGAATGCGTACAAAGTGTTTGTTTCGAAAATGTTTTCAAGAAAATGTTTGTGAGATGTGTTTTTGAAAGTGATTTTGAAAATGTGACTTTGTAATGATTCTCGTTTCTATAAGAATTCGTACAAAGTGTTTGTTTCGAAAATGTTTTCAAGAAAGTGTTTGTGAGATGTGTTTTTGAAAGTGATTTTGAAAATGTGACTTTGTAATGATTCTCGTTTCTATAAGAATGCGTACAAAGTGTTTATTTTGAAAATGTTTTCAAGAAATTGTTTATGAGATGTGTTTTTGAAAGTGATTTTGAAAAGGGTTTTCTTTGTAATGGCTCTCGTTTCTATAAGAACGCGTACAAAGTGTTGTTTTCAAAAGTGTTTAAAAATGAGAGTGTTGGTGTATAAAATGTTTTTGTTGTGAGCAAGCGAGTAACTGAGAGCGAACCTACCTACTCAAAAGGTCTTAGATGTGCTTTTCCTCCTCCTTTAGATGTTGCTATCTTACCATTGTTTTGGTAAGAAGCCCCATCGTTGGATGTGAAGGGACGGGTGTGGGACGTTTGTATAGTCATAGAAGGAAACTTATGTGACGTTTTAGCAATGTCATTTTGGGACTAGATCGTTTTACCGAAGGCAACATCGAGGGTCATTGAAGGACTACGATCTTTTTTATTGAAGGGTCTTTGCTAAAACGTCCCATATTCGAGGGACATGGCTATTTTCTGAAAGGCAACAAAGTGAGATTACCCTAGAGGTGTTAGTGTGCAAGTGTGTTAGTTTGCATGCATTTTGTCTTATATTTGAAAGTCATCTATTTATTGATTTTATCTTGCCATACATCCTATTTACTAGCCATATATGAAAAGAAAGTAAAAATGCGGAAAATAAAATTTAAGCTATTACATCACTTTTAGGGGGATGGATGGGGGTACAATTTAACAATAGGGATGAAATGGAGACTGAAATATTACAACCATATCGAATAATAATGAAAACAATGTAAAAGCAGTGCAAAACAAAGGGAGAAATGTATTTTGAACTGTTATGTGTCGACCCATGCTGTTATGCATCGACACATAGCTTTTCCCTGCTTCTGTAAAACAAAATCAGTTCAATATGGGTCGACACATAATGGGATGTGTCGACTCATGCACCTTCTTGTATCGACGCGAAAAGCATATGTATCGACTCATAGGCTTTTCCAGCTTCTATTTTGCAATCTGAACTCAGTATGAGTCGATGCATGGGGGTTATGTGTCAACTCATATCCTGTTTTTTCACTAGCATGAGTCGACACATGAGGATATGTGTCGATACATGCTGTATTTTCCTGCCTTACACATTGTTTTACTGACTTTACATGTTAGCATATGATGGATAAATGTAAATAAAAACATGATTGAATAAGCCTAAACCATAAGCAAATGATTAGTTCAAAGGGATAATAAAATACTACATCTTATCTTCAAAAACAACAAATCATTAATGATGTATGAAAAGATATAAAGTCAAGAAGACTTACCTTTTGGGTTGCACTGGCTGTTTTAAATTTGGATGTTTTCCAAATGTTAAGATGACCTCAATGAATCTCCAGGAAGCTACTCTGGACTGTTGAAACTAAGTTAGGTTGTACTGTGATGTTTTTGGTATTTTTTAAAGGTGAAGATGAATAATACTACATAGACTGTTTTTATGTTTGGACAGTCTTTGTAGGTGAAGAGTTGTTTGGCTTATGGGAGACTTTGTATGGTGGAGTAATGGGTTGGGGTCTTGTTTTGAATAAGAACAAAACTTTTGTTTTGAAAATGAATGAGTAAAGTTTTTTCAAAGGATGTTGTTCTTCTTTTCAAACAAAAAACTCTCTATTTTCTCAATCAAAATCCCACTTCTGAAATCTCTTTCTAAAATCTAACCTCTTTGTCTTATGAGACAGTCCTCTTTTGTAGACCCTTGACTGTGGTTTAGGGGGGAAACTGCATAAGTTATTTTGAATTGTTTTTGTCTACTGTTTTGATACTTTCTGCACACAAATTTCCTTTGCCATTTTGGTGCAATTTTGGGGCTGTTGTGACGCAGGCTTGGGCAGACTGCATAGAGTAGTTTTGGACTGTATTGGGCAACATGCATACTTGGGATGCATCATATCACAAGCTTTCTTGCAAGGAAGTATGGGGTGTTGTGGCAATGTAGCACATCACATTTTGTTTAACTTAGACAACATGATTTGTAGAATGTCACAATTTGGGTCTTGTGGAATATTTCATGCACATTATATCAAGAGCCAAAACATTGTGACAAGGTCTTTTTTGAGAAATATCAATCAAGGTATAGTTGTAGAATTTGTAACTTTGTAAGAATGCCACTTTGTAATAACTTGAATTACTTGCATCATCTTGAATTTATTTGGAGTTGTAGTAAAATTCCATGAAGCAAATGAAATTAACCAAGTATAGAAGTTACTTAGAGAAATTTCAAAGTCTTGCAAAGTTGGATTTTTTATTCTCTTGACTTTTGATGATCAAGCTTCAATTTTTGGATGTCTTGTCATAATGTGATTTTTGGGACTCAAATTTGGTCAAAAAACCAAAGTTTGTCTTTTTAACGTCCGGTTGAATTTTTCCAGCTGAAACTCCAATTTTGTTTATTTTCCCCCTTTTGATGATTTCAATGATTCTTCTTAGAAAATATGATCTGAGGCTTGAAACTTGACTGAGGTAATTCTAAAGGTTCTTGAGACAAGGGAGGGCAAATTTTGGGGTACAACAGCTGCCCCTGTTCAAACTTCTTGAACCTGAAGAGTTAGATTGGCGGATTCGCCATTCGTGACTTGAAGGTGAAAGATGATTGAACACTAGAGTGCCAAGAAATTTGCACTCGAAGATGTATGGTGAATGGGCTTATAGATACCATTTGGAGGAATGTAGGTAAACGTTGGAAGAAGTATTAGCACAAATCTTTTGTTGATTCATACTAAACTTGCTGTTTTACCTGTGAGAAAAAGGGGTTAGAAAAATGCAGATGCTTACATGATGTTCACCAGATGTGGTATCATACTAAATGTATTGGTATGTACATGCTATGATGTATGAGTGTGAAATGTGTGTTTTCAACTGGGAAAAAAAATCCCTGACTCTGATATCAGCTATTATCTGGTCGGATCCAGGCTTCACAGTTGCTGAGGATGAAGTAATCAGTTGCTATCTGGTCGGATCCAGGCTTCACAGTGTCTACAATTGGAATGGAAATCAGAGTGATCTTAGCGTCAATCTGACTGAACCAGAGAAGGTCTTGGATTAACTTTGACTGGATAAGAATCCAAAAAATCTTAGAATTGATTTAACTGAACCAGACGAAAGTCTTGGAATATCTTCAACTGGAATAAGAATCAGGGTGATCTTAGTGTCGATCTGACTGAACCAGAGAAGGTCTTGGATTAACTTTGAGTGGATAAGAATCAGAAAAATCTTAGAATCGATTTAACTGAACCAGACGAAAGTCTTGGAATATATTCAACTGGAATAAGAATCAGGGAGATCTTAGCGTCGATCTGACTGAACCAGAGAATGTCTTGGATTAACTTTGACTGGATAAGAATCAGAAAAATCTTAGAATCGATTTAACTGAACCAGACGAAAGTCTTGGAATATCTTTAATTGGAATAAGAATCAGGGAGATCTTAGCGTCGATCTGGATGAACCAGAGAAGGTCTTGGATTAACTTTGACTGGATAAGAATCAAAAAAATCTTAAAATTGATTTAACTGAACCAGACGAAAGTCTTGGAATATCTTCAACTGGAATAAGAATCAGGGAGATCTTAGTGTCGATCTGACTGAACCAGAGAAGGTATTGTGAGGGAATCTTTATGAGGAATCTACTGAAACAGCCCTTCAATAGACGTAGTTTTTGAGAGGACTACCAGGTCATATAAGTAGTCAACGGTGTTTATTGATTTGTCTTTCCCTGAAAAGGTAAAGAGTTAGTCATATGCAATGTCATGATGTATGAAATGCATGATGTCATGATATTCTCAAAATAATTGAGATTGTGTCGTATGCCCTTATCATGTATGTAAATAAGAGGTATGAAATGTGAAATGTTTATGAATGTATTTTTGTCTGGGAAAATAAATCCTTGACAAATGTCGGGGAGTTTGTTAAATCCTGGACTGTTGTTTAAGAGTATGCGTGTCTTCAAACATTGCTTATAATGTTTCCACCGGGGATTCCTATTTTGTTGTTTGAGGAGAAACTCCACTGAGGAGTACGTTTATTCCTGCTTGGGAAAAGAGTTCAGGAGTCTCAGTTGTTCGTTGCTCTACTGGGGAGTGGAAGTTATACTGATATTTGGTCGGGTCCAGCTTTCACAGTAACTTGCTGGGGATTGTAGAGTAGTCTACTGGGGAAGAGGAGTTGTGGTCCTTTGATTTGTAGTAGTCGGAGAGGCAAACTCAAGTTGGAGAATCTGTAATTTGTTGAGGAAATAAACCATATTGTCGATCTGTTAGAGAGGTGACGACTTTGTTGGGGAAAGTCCTCGAGGACTCTTGAGGTTGTTTCAGCTGGGGAAAGGGTTTCATAGATTAAACTCTTGTTGGGGAATCATTCTATGAGAAGGACTTTGGGGAGATTTGTCACTGCCCCTGGTAGCAAATGTTTGTGGTAGTGCCAAAAATGTTTGATTTTACACAACCCTTTGCTGAGATTGACGTTCAATGCCCCAAGTGACGAAGATGGAGACTTGACCCTGGTTACTCTGAAATTCTTGAGAGATTTCTTGGAATCTTGACTGGACTGCCCCAGGTGTGCTGGATAGTGACATGTCATGTCCCCTTGTTGATAGGAGATTTGTCTATGGGAGTGTCATCCTACTTGAATTGATTTTGTTCACTAGATATTCATTGTGTGAATTTCTCTGTTGTTAATCAAATAGCCATATGCAAACAGTGATATTCAAGTAGTGCAAAGTTTATGTTTGTCTTGAAGTTTTGAAAAACGCATTTTTAGCAAGTAAAGAAGTTTGTAATTCAACTTTGGATTTTGAGTAAAGCCTTACAGGAGTCAGGATACCTTTTGTAACAGTATGCTTTCGAACTAACCATGCTTTAATTAGGACTTTTGAAGGGTTGTAACGTGGCTTGGTTCACGGTTTAAAGAAACAAAGGATAAAGGCTCAAAGTGTATTTGTACCCATCCGCTCTTCGCGATGTTCTTCAGTCCTAAGCTCAGTTAATTGTGCGTTTGAACTCCAATTGAGTCTGGAATGACGTTTTGGTGATGGTTTAGACAAGTTAAATTTGTCAGAAGGCAATCATTCTTGCAACAATTTTTGTGTTGTTGAGGATTTGTAGTGACCTCTTTTTATTTGATTTTTTATCCCTAATTTTTGCCTGACTGTTCTTGTTTTGAGATTACAGTCAGCGGGATGCCCCAGTTTTCTTTAAGTCTCCTTCGTAGGTTTTGACTTAGTGGGCTTTTCTTTTAAGAGATAACGACTATCTATTTGGTAGGGAACCATCACTGTATTTTGATCCCAGAGGAATGTTTCTTGACGTCATTCGTTGTATTACGAAATGAGAGTTTACGATTCGAATGCGCATTTGAATTAACTGACAGACTACCCTGCCCCATGTTTTAATTAAAGGTTTTAATTTATGTTAAAAAAGAAAACTTCTACTTCTTTGGCTCGAAGGGGTTGACTAGGGATTATCTTCCTTATAACTCCAGTGTTTAGGATTTGAAAAAAACGCCTGTACATCGTCATCAAGGTCTGTCCAAAAGCATACTGTATGAGATTATGGCATTGTTTTCGTCATCCTCCCTCTAAAGGCTTGTGACTTTTTGCAAGAGTTGAATGTCATAAAGTGAGTAAAAAGCATAGTTTAAATGTAATGAAAATTAATGGATCAAATCAAGACAAACATATGCAATGCATTAATGAAACAAAGTTTGACATTAATAGATAATTGTTTGAATAACAAAAGAAATTACAATTGAAAATTCAAAATGAACAAAAGTCTCTTTCTCTGAACTTGTCACTTTAGGTGGTAACCCTTTAAGGAACGGCAGAAGAACTCAGTCTGGCCACCTTGTGTGAACTCCAGCACTCCTCTATCAATCAAGTCTTGGATCTTATTTTTCAAAGCCCAACAGTCATTCGTATCATGCCCAGGATTATTGGAGTGGTATGCACATAATGCATTAGGATGATAGCTAGGAGTAGAGGTATTGGGATTCCTAGGAGGATCCCTTAATGTGACCAAATTCAAGTTCAACAGGTGTTGTAAGACCTGCGATATAGGCATGTCGAGTTTGGTGAACTTCCTAACGACTGAGACATATTTACTTCGGTTACCCTGTCCTTTTTGACGAGGTGGTTGCTGGGTTTGTGAGGCTGAAGCAAATTGGGGAGGTCTTCTCTCGGCTTCTTGTCTCAAGGGAGGCTGAATGATGACTTGATCCCCAATCTTAGATGCTTGCCCCATTTGGTTACATCCATCCCGACGAAGCTTGTTGATGAGGACCCTTAGCTCTTCTTGTCCTTGTGCCAGGTTTTGAATAAGAGCCATCTGGCCCACCAGCTGTCCCATCATTTGGACCCTCATTATGGCTATTTTAGTTTGTAGCCTTTCCAACTGGTCATCTCTGTCGTCCCCAGGATTTCCCATGATCATGCCCCTGGTGAGGAGCGCCTTGACCTCTTCTTGTCCCTTGGATAGGTTCAAGAACATCTCTTGAAGTTGAGCGTTTTGAGCCTGGACGTCCTTGATAGTCTGCTCTAGAGCCATCTCTACTGGAATAAACAGTAGGAAGATAAGGATACTTGTATGAGAAACCTGTCATGATATGATGCATGATATGTGGATGCATGTTTTCAAGGATCTCGCGGGGTAAACAAGAAACTGTTAGAATTTTATTGCAGCTTGATTGAAGAAACTTTGTATCATTGAGAGTCCTTCTTCAAGAGTCAAGCTCACCATATTGAGTGGGTCATAGCCTTTGACTCAAGTTTGTTGTACTTGATCTTTGACGGAGTTTGGTTCGTCATAACCTGCATCAAAGGTCCTCGAGATCCTTGAAATGGTTATTGAAAATGCCATGGTATGATGTTATGATGTTATATACAAATATGTGAGGTAAGAAAGTGTATATACAAATAATCATATTCATACAAAGCAAACAAATCCTTAGGTTTAGGCTTGCATGGAGTTTATAGGTAAGTACCCTATTGAAGTTTAGTTGGCTCAACCTGTCCTAGTTAATAGTAACTGGGTTCTAAGGGATCTCAATATCACTGAATTTTCCCACAATCAATAAGCAATTGACTCGCAACCGAACAAAACTTAGGGGTCAAGTCTCAATGAGTGTAGCATCGAGTATCAACCAATTTTCAGCTTTACACCAAAACTGGCTATCTCACTACTTCCTAATGGCTAAGTTGGTCAAGTAAGGTTCTAAGGTCAGTTGATAATTCATGACACCAGGCGGCGGCCTCGTACTCTCCTTGACTGACTCAAGGGTTACCGGTACCAACCAAAGTTCCACATCAATGTAGCTACCGCTTCAACCATGTCGGTATACGCCGCACAATTCCCTCACAGTTTATTGCTACTTACCTAAAAGGTGCCCCCAAATCCGGGTGTAGGATTTAAAACAAACCCAAACAAGGAACCAAAATGTAAAGCAAAGAAATCAAACAATGTAAGTAAGTAAAGGTGATCTAGCCCTAAGGTAACCCCACTTTTCAAACAATTCCCCAGCAGATTCGCCAGTTCTGTGATACGGTGGGAGAACTGACTAGAGGTGTTTTGTGTTTGTGTTTGCAAATGTTGCGGTTTAGCAAGAGTCTCCACCAACTTTTCTTTTATCCAAAAGGAAAGGTGAAAAAGCACAGGAAATACCTTTAGAGATATTTTCTTGAGTTCGCGGGGTAGATTATGAAAAGGGAAGGTATTAGCACCCTTTTCATCCATGGTTTTCCATGGGCTCTTAGTTACTCGCTAGATCACTTGCTTTTGTTTGAATGTGTTTGTGGTGTGGGTTTTGAAAGTATTTTGAAAATGTGACTCTGTAATGATTCTCGTTTCTATAAGAATGCGTACAAAGTGTTTGTTTCGAAAATGTTTTCAAGAAAGTGTTTGTGAGATATGTTTTTGAAAGTATTTTGAAAATGTGACTTTGTAATGATTCTCGTTTCTATAAGAATGCGTACAAAGTGTTTGTTTCGAAAATGTTTTCAAGAAAGTGTTTGTGAGATGTGTTTTTGAAAGTGATTTTGAAAATGTGACTTTGTAATGATTCTCGTTTCTATAAGAATGCGTACAAAGTGTTTGTTTCAAATATGTTTTCAAGAAAGTGTTTGTGAAATGTGTTTTTGAAAGTGATTTTGAAAATGTGACTTTGTAATGATTCTCGTTTCTATAAGAATGCATACAAAGTGTTTGTTTCGAAAATGTTTTCAAGAAAGTGTTTGTGAGATGTGTTTTTGAAAGTGATTTTGAAAAGGGTTTTCTTTGTAATGGCTCTCGTTTCTATAAGAACGCGTACAAAGTGTTGTTTTCAAAAGTGTTTCAAAATTCAGAGTGTTGGTGTATAAAATGTTTTTGTTGTGAGCAAGCGAGTAACTGAGAGCGAACCTACCTACTCAAAAGGTCTTAGATGTGCTTTTCCTCCTCCTTTAGATTTTGCTATCTTACCATTGTTTTGGTAAGAAGCCCCATCGTTGGATGTGAAGGGACGGGTGTGGGACGTTTGTATAGTCATAGAGGGCAACTTATGTGACGTTTTAGCAATGTCGTTTTGGGACTAGATCGTTTTACCGAAGGCAACATCGAGGGTCATTGAAGGACTACGATCTTTTTTATCAATGGGTCTTTGCTAAAACGTCCCATATTCGAGGGACATGACTATTTTCCGAAAGGCAACAAAGTGAGATTACCCTAGAGGTGTTAGTGTGCAAGTGTGTTAGTTTGCATGCATTTTGTCTTATATTTGAAAGTCATCTATTTATTGATTTTATCTTGCCATACATCCTATTTACTAGCAATATATGAAAAGCAAGTAAAAATGCGGAAAATAAAATTTAAGCTATTACATCACTTTTTGGGGGATGGGGGTACAATTTAACAATAGGGATGAAATGGAGACTGAAATATTACAACCATATCAAATAATAATGAAAACAATGTAAAAGCAGTGGAAAACAAAGGGAAAAATGTATTTTGAACTGCTATGTGTCGACCCATGCTGTTATGCATCGACACATAGCTTTTCCCTACTCCTGTAAAACAAAATCAGTTTAATATGGGTCGACACATAATGGGATGTGTCGACTCATGCACCTTCTTGTATCGATGCGAAACATGTATGTATCAACTCATAGGCTCTTCCAGCTTCTGTTTTGCAATCTGAACTCAATATGAGTCGATGCATGGGGGTTATGTGTCGACTCATATCCTGTTTTTTCACTAGGATGAGTCGACACATGAGGATATGTGTCGATACATGCTGTATTTTCCTGCCTTAAACATTGTTTTACTGACTTTACAGGTTACCATATGATGGATAAATGTAAATAAAAAAATTATTGAATAAGCCTAAACCATAAGCAAATGATTAGTTCAAAGGGATAATAAAATACTACATCTTATCTTCAAAAACAACAAATCATTAATGATGTATGGAAAGATATCAAGTTAAGAAGACTTACCTTTTGGGTTGCACTGGCTGTTTTAAATTTGGATGTTTTCCAAATGTTAAGATGACCTCAATGAATCTCCAGGAAGCTACTCCGGACTGTTGAAACTAAGTTAGGCTGTACTGTGATGTTTTTGGTATTTTTTGAAGGTGAAGATGAATAATACTACAGGGACTGTTGTTATGTTTAGACAGTCTTTGTAGGTGAAAAGTTGTTTGGCTTATGGGAGAGTTTGTATGGTGGAGTAATGGGTTGGGGTCTTGTTTTGAATAAGAACAAAACTTTTGTTTTGAAAATGAATGAGTAATGTTTTTTCAAAGGATGTTGTTTTTCTGCTCAAACAAAAAACTCTCTATTTTCTCTCTCAAAATCCCACTTTTGAAATCTCTTTCTAAAATATAATCTCTTTGTCTTATGAGACAGTCCTCTTTTGTAGACCCTTGACTGTGGTTTAGGGGGGAAACTACATAAGTTATTTTGAATTGTTTTTGTCTACTATTTTGATACTTTCTGCACACAAATTTCCTTTGCCATTTTGGTGCAATTTTGGGGCTGTTGTTACGCAGGCTTGGGCAGACTGCATAGAGTAGTTTTGGACTGTATTGAGCAGCATGTATACTTGGGATACAACATAGCACAAGCTTTCTTGCAAGGTAGTATGGGGTGTTGTGGAAATGTGGCACATCACATTTTGTTCAACTTAGACAGCATGATTTGTAGCATGTCACAATTTAGGTCTTGTGGAATATTTCATGCACATTATATCAAGAGCCAAAACATTGTGACAAGGTCTTTTTTGAGAAAAATCAATCAAGGCATAGTTGTAGAATTTGTAACTTTGTAAGAATGCCACTTTGTAATAACTTGAATTACTTGCATCATCTTGAATTTATTTGGAGTTGTACTAAAATGCCATGAAGCAAATGAAATTAACCAAGTATAGAAGTTACTTAGAAAAATTTCAAAGTCTTGCAAAGTTGGATTTTTGATTCTCTTGACTTTTGATGATCAAGCTTCAATTTTTGGATGTCTTGACATAATGTGATTTTTGGGACTCAAATTTGGTCAAAAAATCAAAGTTTGTCTTTTTATCGTCCGGTTGACTTTTTCCAGCTGAAACTCCAATTTTGCTCATTTTTCCCCCTTTTGATGATTTGAATGATTCTTCTTAGAAAATATGATCTGAGGCTTGAAAATTGACTGAGGTAATTCTAAAGGTTCTTGAAACAAGGGAGGGAAAATTTTGGGGTACAACAGTTATAATAGCAACATCTTCGAACGGAACAGTTGGAATCAAAGTTTTCTCAAACAAAATTTCTCTGCTGTCTATCAGGCGTTGGACACCTGTCTTCAGCAAATAGAAACCAGAAGGCATAGATGAACACATGTGGCAACCTTCACCACAACCCGAAAATAAACCGGCCATCAAAAAATTCTTCTTAACAGTCATAAGGGGAGTAGAAACTTCATCAACTGAGGTCACAAATAGATCGGCATCAATGACATTAACTCCACTATTGTGCTTAGGCATGGGAGCAATTATGATATTGGGCTTCTCCGGGGCATCTATCTCAGTCTCCTTGGCTTCAATCAAATCTTGTACTTTATTTCTTAGAGCCTAGCAGTCATTTGTATCGTGACTAGGACTCTCAGAATGGTAGGCATACGAGCATTTGGATTGTACCGAGGAGAGGTGGTATTAGCATTCTTGGAAGCCTCTTTCAAGGTTGCCAAGTTGGATCACAACAGATGGGGTAGAACCTCTGTCAATGTCATGTTAATCCGGGTAAACTGCTTTTGTGTTCTTTCTACCCTTTGTTGATTGTCGCGTTGTAGAGCAGTCGTAGGCCTAGGTATCATTACAACACTTACCGCCGAACGGTGTTCAACTCTGCTATGACCTCTTGGGCTATAGATAGCACTGGCTTCCTTCTTACCAGCGAAGGGCTTCTTTATTGAACTCGAGGAGGTGTCTTTCTGTATTTTGCCGCTACGGATCCCAGCTTCTACCCTTTCTCCAGTTAATATCATGTCAGTAAAACCAGCCGATGAACTACCAATCAAATGGTTGAAGAATGGACCAGACAGTGTCCTGAGAAACATGTCAAACAACTCCCTATCAGATAAAGGGGGTTGGACTCTCCCAGCCAAGTCTCTCCATTTCTGTGCATAGTCCTTAAAGCCTTCACCTACACCCATGGACATACTCTGGAGTTGAGTATGTGTAGGGGAAAGGTTGGCGTTGTATTGATACTGCTTATAAAAAGCAGCAGCCAAATCCTCCCAGTTTCGAACATTGGTTCCCTCCAATTGGTAGAACCATTCAAGCTGAGTCCCTGAGCGACTGTCTTGGAAGAAGTGAACCCACAAGTTCCTATCAGCAGTGTGAGGCTGGATCTTCCTCACATAGGAACGTAGATGAAGCTTGGGACAAGACACCCCATCATACCTTGCGAAAACCGGAGCTTTAAATTTTTGTGGGATGAATACCCCAGACACCAATCCCAGCTCTTCAAAATCCAGCCCTGGTATTCTCCAGATCTCCATAGCGCTTAACCGATCCTCTAACTGCTTATACCTATCCTCAGTGGGAGGATACTGCTCATTATTGTAGTCTGTATCATTGTCAAAGACTTCAGGACTAGGGTTCTCCTCCCTTGTTTCTATTTCTTGATTTTCCCCTTCTTTAGATGAGGAGGTCAGATCAACTGGTTGCCTTAGCGGCCCCCCAAATCTTCTGCCCATATTGAGGGCACCGACGAGCTTTTTCTTCTTCTTCTTTTTCTTCTTCTCTTTCAGGATGAGTGCCTTCAGATCCTCCTGTCCTTTTGCCAGAGTTATGAACATCTATTGAAATTGGGCATTTTGTGCCTGAAGATATTTGATGCTTTATTCAGAAGACATTTTTGCTAAAATAAATAGCGAAGAAGATGAGAAACCTGTAATGGTACCTGCTTATGCAATGTTATGGATGATATGTATATGCAATGATTTCAAGGAAATAAGAGATTTAAATTTGCTTTAGACCAAAAGGGAACACACGTTATATTAATAAATCAAAGCTTGAGTATATCATGCCTCTTTGGGCTTACAAAGAAATACAAAAACACTAAGATAAAAAGGTTGAACACATCCTCTTTGGTGCGATGTAGGCGTTTAGAGTCCACTCCTCATGAAGCTATTTGGTGAGCTCCATATTCTTCTTCTCGCTGGCTTAGAATTGGGCCTCGAAAGTGTCTCATTACCTCTTAAGTTGTATCCAATCCCTTTGTAAGTCTTCAAGAGAGGTGGGCATGTCAGGATGTAGGATAGTGTATGGAATATCTCCTTTCACAACAGGCTCTATGATCACCGGGAGAATGGAGGGGTAAGGCATCATAAGACTTTGAGCACGAGCTCATACCGATTTGAGGTAAGGCTCAAGAGGAATGGAATTATTGTTCCTCAATGTCTTGCTATCTACCTTGTTCAACATCCTCCAGGCTCGGATAAACCTCTGGCGATGACCTTGATTGTCACTCTCGTAGTCAAATACTAACCCTTGAATCAGCATCTCATGTGGACCATCCCTTCGGGCATAACCAAACTGTCTTAAATCTAAGTAGGGGTTATAGCTCCCCTAATGCCAAGTAAGGGGACATTAGGGAATTCTCCACAACAGTCGACAATAATAACATTCTCTATAGATCAGGAACACCAACGGATGTCTGAATGTTTGAGCGTCATCAACCTTATTGACCACCTTAAACCTTGCTCGTTCTTCAATACAGATTGAAGAAGATGCGAAATAAACCATCTTGCCAAGAGAGGAGTGCAACATATAAGGATACCTCTTTTCCTCATAGTGCTAGTGTGAAAGGAATGTAGGATGTCTCCAAGCAAAGTAGGTACCGGGTTACGAGACATGAAGATTTTGACAGTGTTCACATCTATGAGTTGGTCAGGATTTGGAAACAAAACCATCCCATAAATGAGGAGAGCCACAATTTCCTCAAAAGCTTGCAAATCCAAAGAGTTCCAATAGTTTTGGGCTTTCTCAAACAAGCACTTTGCTAGGAAACCCTTGACACCACTCCTTGTCTCCCAATTAGTTGTGATATCAGATGGTTGCAAGTGTAGAGATTGAGCAATCTCTTTGGGCTTTGGATCTCTTTTCATACCGTTGAAAGATAGTTGATTGAGAATGGGAATTCTCAATAGTTGGGAGAATTCTTCCAAAGTTGTAACAAGTTGATAATCGGGGAATGTGAAGTCGTGGTGTTAAGGATCATAGAACTGGAAGAGCACTTTCATTATGTCTTCACCAGTGTTGGAGGTAACCAAGTTTAGTAAGCGACCATGCCTTTTGGTGAATGGAGAGTTTTCAGGAATCCTTGATGTTAGATTTTTAAGTCGAGGAGGAATCCTTACAAGATTGACTTGAATGGTTTTCCTACGAATATAATCCATGTCCTACAAAACAGAACAATGATAAATTCCAAGATCCTTGAAATGGTTAGTGAATATGAGTATGATGTTATGATGTTTATGATGTTATGTACCAGTATATACATACAAACAAAGAAAACAAGTCCTTAGGTTTAGGCTTGCATGGCGTTCCATAGGTAAGTACCCTCTTGAAGTTTAGTTGGCTCAAACATGTCCTAGTAATAGTATCCGGGTTCTAAGGAGCTCAATATCACTGGTTCGTTTTCTCAGGCATTGTTTCAGCATAAGCCTCTTTAATGGCGACCGAAATATCCCAAAAAACCAAACCTCATTGAGTGTAGTATCGAGTATCTACCAACTTCGGACTGCACCAAAGCCGGTCATCTCACTACGTCCTAAAGGCCAAGTTGGTCAAGTAAAGGTTCTAAAAGTCAATTAGTGCTTCATGACATCACTCAGCGGCCCCGTATTCTCCTTGACTATTCAAGGGCTACCGACACCCACAAATATGTCGCACTAACATAGCTATTGCTTAGACCATGTCGTATACCATGCACAATTTCCACAACGTATTGCTACTTACCTATAAGGTACCCCAAATCCGGGTAGAGGATTCAAACCCAAACAAAGAACCATAATGTAAAGCATACAAGTCAAACAATGAAAGCAAGTAAATGTGATCTAACCCTAAGGTAACCCCACTTTAAGAATCTCCCCAGCAGAGTCGCCAGTTCTGTGATACGGTGGGAGAACTGACTTGATTGTTTTACAATTGATCGCAATTGTGCAGATAGCAAGAGTCGCCACCGACTTTTCTTTTATCCAATAAGGAAAGGCTGAAAAGAACAGGAAAGACCTTTAGATATGTTTTCTTGAGTTCTGGGGGTAGATTATGAAAAGGGAAGGTATTAGCACCCTTTTTATCCATGGTTTTCCATGGGCTCTTAGTTGCTTGCTAGATCAGTTGCTTTTGTTTGAAAATGTGCTCTGTGTGGTTTTTGAAAGTATTTTGAAAACGTCTTTGTAATGGTTCTCGTATCTATGAGAACGCGTATAAAGTGTTGTTTCTAGAATAGTTCAAAGAAGTGTTTGTGGAATGTGTTTTTAAAAGTGATTTTGAAAAGATGTCTTTGTAATGGCTCTCGTTTCTATAAGAACGCGTACAAAGTGTTTTTACTTGCGAAAATATTTCAAAATGAGAGTGTTGGTGTATAAAATGTTTTGGTTGTGAGCAAGCGAGCAACTAGGAGCGAATCTACCTACTCAAAAGGTCTTAGATATTGTTTTCCTCCCCCTTTAGATGTTGCTATCTTACCATTGTTTTGGTAAGAAGCCCCATAATTGGATGTGAAGGGACGGGCGTAGGACATTTGTATAGTCATAGAAGGCAACCCATGGAACATTTTAGCAATGTCGTTTTAGGGACTACATCGTTTAGTGAAGGCAACATCGAGGGTCATCGAGGGACTACGATCTTTTATCGAGGGTCTTTTGCTAAAAACGCCTATGTTCAAGGGACATGACTAATTTCCGATAGGCAACAAGTGATATTACCCTAAGGGACATGACTGATTTGATTAGGATGATTTATTTGTTGATTTCATGTCTTGCCATACACACCCTAATTACTAGAATTATATTTGAAAAGCGATAAATTGCGGAAATATAAAGTCCTACGCTATTACAATATTTAGGGATGGGGGTACAAATATACAAATGGAGGGTTATAAGAATTTAAATCCTATTTAACTAATACAACCATATTGAAATGTACAATGCAAGAAAGAAAGAGGATTTGTTTTTTTTTAAATTGGTTTTTCGTCTTAACAAATAATAAAAAAAGAAGAAATAAATTAACTAAAAAAAGAAATATTTTTTTATGTCTATTTTTTATATATTAATAAAAAAAGGATGTTAATGATAAAAATGATAAAAAGGAAAATAACGAGAGAAAAGAATCAGCGTGCTGCTGAAAGCAAAACAAAGGGGATCAGAAGTTCTGATGCTGGGTGCGCAGTGGTTCAGAAAGAAGCGCCAGAAGTTCTAGATTGATACACTCTGAGGTCCTGCAAGACACGTTAGAGGGAAAACACAGAAGTTATAGGTTGCTATTTGATGAACTTATGAGTGTTATAACAATGAGAAAGTCTTAGAAGTTATGTGTATTAAAACAGTGAAGAGAACTCAGAAGTTCAGTATGTGCTAAGACAATGAGTGAACATCAGAAGTTCAGTGTGTGTTAACAGCGAGTAAAAATCAGAATTTTTGTGTCACATTTCCACTCCTTCCTCGTATTAACCAGTATATCAGCAATTTATTCAGTTCTTAACAGCAAATCAAAAGGATAAAAACACAACAGTTTATAGAAGTTCTAATTCTAATTCTGAGCCTAACTTTATTCAAGAAGTTCTGGTCAATGGTTTTTCTACTTATGCAATGATATGAACAACATCAATACTATGATATTTACATATTTAATGATGTTCTGAATGAAAAGATGCAAAGTCAAAAAGGATTACCTTGAATATGGAACGTGTATTTGGAACTTGAGCTACTGCCTTCAGATATTCTGGAATGGAACAGGAAATGATATTTTCCTTGATTTAAAGGGAAGAATAAAGGTTTTGGTTTTGTTTGGGAATTCTGGATTTGCGAAGGTTTTACTGTTTTATTTTCTCTCCTTCATGATTCTCTCTCTCCAAAAGCCAGCCCCTTTAACGTGTGATGGAGCAAATTATTTATAGATGGGTTTGATGTGGTTTTGGGGGGAAAAACCAATGGGATTTAAACCTTTTTGGTATACTGTCCCATTGCTTTTTAATCACAGTTTTTGTATACTAATTTGGTGCAAATAAAAGGGTTTGGGAAAAATGCAGGCGTGAACTAGATCATCATTAATTTGGAGTGCTGTGGCAGCTGGTTGCAGGACTGTGCTATAGCAGTGCAGCAGGCTGCTCAAACAAGGTTTTGGGGCTTTGTGATGTTCTGATCGAAGAAGACCAGAGTGAAACTCGAAGGGTGATGCTCTGATCGAAACATATACTGAAGAGTCATGTTATGATTGAATAATCATGTTCGGAACCATGTTTTCAAATTCTGACCGCACTTGCGTGGAGGCTGGCTCAGAAGTTCTGAAGTATCATATTCTCTTAACACTTAGAAAATTTACTAAATGTTTAGAAATTTGATATTTTCAAAGTAATTTCTGACTTCTGATTTTTGATGAACCAATTTCATATCTTTATGAAATATAATTGTTGAAACTTGAGTTTTGATCTAAAAGTCAAAGTTTGACTTTTCAGTGTGCTTTTGACCATTTTCCCTTGTGAATGATTTTCTTGAAAAGTTGTAATTCAAGACTTGAAACTTGATAGAATAAAACCTGAGGGTCCAGGATGATCCTTTGAGAAATGAGAGGGAAAATTTTGGGGTACAACACATAGGTAAGTATCCTCTTAAAGTTTAGTTGGTTCAAGTTGTCCTAGAAAGTAAATGGGTTCTAGGGAATCTCAATACCATTGATCTTTCTTCATTGGGCATTGTTTTAGCACAATCAATCTTTTCTTGCAGCCAAATAATCCCAAAAGTCTGATCTCAATGAGTGTAGTATCGAGTATCAACCAATCTTCAGCTTTACACCAAAGTCATCTATCTCACTACTTCCTAATGGCTAAGTTGTTTAACTAAAGATTCTATGGTAAGTCAGTGCTTCATGACACCACACATCGGCCCCGTATTCTCCTTGATTCAAAATAAGGGATACCGGTACCAACAAATGTGCCACACTAACATAGCCATTGTTTCAACCATATCGGTCTATGCCGTACAGTCTCCACAATCTATTGCTACTTACCTAATGGTGTTCCCAGGTTAGGGTAGAGGATCTATACATAACTCAAACACCCTTTTAAGAGAAAAGCAAGCAAGTCAAACAATGAAAGCATTTAAATGTGATCTAGTCTCTAAGGTAACCCCACTTTAATTGACATCATCCCCAGCAAAGTCACCAGTTTTGTAATACGGTGGGAGAACTGACTTGGGTGTTTTGTGTTTTATCGCAATTATTGCAGATAGCAAGAGTCGCCATCGACTTTTCTTTTATCCAATAAAGGAAATGGTGAAAAGAACAGGAAATACCTTTTTAGAATTTTCTTGAGCTCGGGGTATAGGTTATGAAAAGGGAAGGTGTTATCACCCTTTTCATCCGTAGTTATCTATGGGCTCTTAGTTGCTAGCTCACTTTGAAATGCTTTGTAAAATGTGTTTGTGTTTGTTTGAAAGTATTTTTGAAAAGTTCCTTTATTTAGGCAAACTTTGTAATGATTCTCATCTCTATAAGAATGAATACAAAGTATTGACTTTTGAAAATATTTCATGAAAGTGTTAGTGTGTTTGAAAGATATTTGTTTTGAAATGTTTGTGAGCAAGCAACTACGAGCGTTCTACCTACTCAAAAAATCTTTGTTCTTTTCCTCCTCCTTTAGATAGTGATTGTCTACCATTGATTGATAAAGAGTATTATCATTGGATGTGAAAGGACGAGCGTGGGTCGTCGTACAGTCATAGAAGGCAACATTGTAGGGTACCTTAGAAATTTGTCATAAGGGTCTAAGATTATTTTACCATAGGAAACATCAAAGGGTCATCGAGAGACTACGATCTTGTAATCGAGGGTCTTTGCTAAAGTATCTCACGTTCGAGGGACATGACTATTTTTATTCAAGACAACAAGTGTGGGTTAACCCTATAGGTGCAAGTGTGTAAGGTGTGTTGATTCCATGCATTTTTGTCTTGAATTATGGTTATCTACTTGTTTGATTTTAAGTATTTCCATACAAATCATATTTACTAACAATAATACAGAAAACAATAAATTGCGGGAAGTAAATATCTTACGCTATTACAATACTTTTTAGAGTGGGGATATAAATATACAAATGGGGATGAAAGCAATTAAAACCTAATTACTATTACAACCAAATTGAATAATGCAAAATAATAAAATGTACAAGAATATAAAGATAATGTAAAAGAAAATGTTTTAATGAGTTTTTTATAGAAGAGTTTTATGATTAACCTAATTAAACTAATTAATTTACAAGAGAAGTTAATTAATTATTTAATAAAACCTAAAGTCTAAGTTAATTAAAAAGAAAACAATATAAAAACAAAAGTCTAATTTAGTTTTAATTCAAAAAAGAAAAGGTTAATTTATGGAAAAGGTTTTGATTTTAAAAAATAAGGAATTAAAATATATTTTTGTGATATTTTTTTAATATTTGTATAGGGTGGGTGTTGAATCCACACCTCCTAAGGCTCCAACGTGCACCTTTACGACTAGGCCAAGCACCTGCTTGTGTTTTAGATACATGTATCACACAAAATATAATAAACCTGCATGTTAGTTTGAAAAATAACTAATAAAATGCAAAAGGGTACCACTAGGGCTCGAACCCAGGTCCTTATAGGCAAGTGACTTAGCACGCGCATTGTTTACAACTAGGATGGTTGTTTCATCCAATTTTAGAACATATTCTATTAAATATAAAATAAACTCTTTTCAAAAAAATTGGATTTTTCTCTTCTTTTTCCTTGCATTCATCATTACTGTTACTGTAACAATATATGATTTTCATTTTTTTTTTAAACTCTAACTTCCTCATTTCACAACCAAATTCAAAAATGTAAAAGTGAAACTTGCTTAGAATTTCGGAAGGATTTCAAACATGTAATTAGTTTTTATTTATTCCCACTATAACTCACGAATTTTTACCTGTACTAAACTGAAAACCTAAATGTCCAAAAATTTAGTTTCAAAATTCTCATCCCACAGTCAATTAAAATGAACTTTAAAGATATGGTTAGCTTCATAGACATGATATCTATATTTTATCTTTTAAAAGTAAGTGCAAATGATGCTTGTATCAAGATTTCAAAGTTAGAAAAACTTACCTCTTGATGAAAAAATTCAATGTCCTCTACACGACCTCCAGAAGCAATATGATGATTGCTTTAGCTTCCTGGGACCTTAGTGAGTATGTTGCAACTCTTACTTTTCCTTGAAAGTGTCTGGATTGGTCTTTTCAATTCAAGTTGCAACAGTGGATTTTGAAAATGGTGGATGATGAAACTGATGTTACAGTAAGTAAACAGAGGTATGGATAGCTTCTATATGATATATATATGAAGTTTTTGGATGATTTGTTTGGACAATAGTTGCAAGAGTGATGAGTTTTAAATTTAAGGTTTCAAAAGCTTAAAAATGGTGATTTTTGGCCAATTATGACTTGGGAGAGATTGAGGGGGTTTGAAGGCTTGTTTTTTCATGGCTTTGGTTGTAAAATAGTGTCTCTATTTATAGGGACAGGTTGGAGAAGCTCAAGTTGATCAGAATTCAAAGTCACATGTTAAGCTCAACATGTGATTTTCTTGAAAAATCAAGGTTCAGTGTCTTGTACCTTTGATCATAGAGTGATTAAACAATTTAAACATGTTGCTTCTGAATTTGTAGATTGAGTGTGTGTACAAGAAACAAGTTAGAGGCTCAAGGAGTGGACTTTTGCAAAAAGCTTGCTTTTCAAGAATGGAAATGGTACCTTTCTCCCTTAAATGGCAAGATGCATTGGATAATGCTTGAATCAAGTGGACCATAGCTCAAACGTTTGTGTAAAAATTTAATTATGGTGAGATTTTCAAGTTAAAAGGCCTGCAAAGCAAGATTATTCAGCATGACATGAGATTGGATCATGTGTTCTTCATGAAAAATGACCTATAATCCATGTTTGTGATGCCATCTTCTTCTCTTCGAATCTCCTAGATCAAAAATGATCTCTTCAAGTTCTTGGACATTTTGGAAAGCTTGAAACATCATATAAAACTTTCATGTTTTCCACTTTTGTAAAATCCAATTGGAACTATGTGAAAAATGGCCAAGAAGTTGGGACAAAAATCTGCCTAAACTAGGTCAAAATTTCACTAAGTGTTTAAGAAAAAGTGCATGACTTTGTGGGCTTATAACTCAAAATATAAACATTTTTTGGATATGAGTCCTGTAATAAAAATTTGTAGATCTCATCAAGATCTACAACTTTCATGTTGAAATTTTCTTTTGAATCATCTTGCATCCTAGTGAAAAATTGGCATGAAGTAGTGAAATTATCATGTATAAAAACACTTATGAAGTTTGACAGTAATTTGACCACAGTTAACTTTTTATCCAATATAGTTGATTTTCAGTCATCTGGTCAATTGACTGAGTAAATTTGTGATTCAAGAGTTGAAACTTGACATGAGTATTCTTGGAGGTCTATAATGATCCATGAAGGTCATTTGAGGAATTATAATTACAATTATCCTTGTGAAAATAAAAACCCTAATTTGAGGCATTAGTGTTTTAGGAGATGGTTTCACCTAGTTAACACTTGTGCAAACTTGAGCTTTTAGAGATCTTGTGAGAAATTCCTTGAGAAAGGGGAGGGAAAATTTTGGGTACAACAATATCTGTGTGAAATGGATAGTTCAAACTTTAAGAGATACCTTGGTTGAGAACCGACACAACCGGTATCATTGACAAAAATTTGGGGTTTATTTCTTCATGATGATAGTCTTGGTTGAGAGCGGACACGACCGACATCATTAGTGAATTCGGGGTTCATTTCTTCATGATGATAGTCTCGGTTGAGAGAAGACACAACCTACATCATCAGTGAATTCGGGGTTCAATTCTTCATGATGATAGTATCGGTTGAGAGCAGACACAACCGACATCATTAGTGAATTTGGGGTTCATTTATTCATGATGATAGTCTCGGTTGAGAGCATACACAACCGATATCATCAGTGAATTTGGGGTTCATTTCTTCATGATGATAGTCTTGGTTGAGAGAAAACACAACCGACATCATCAGTGAATTTAGGGTTTATTTCTTCATGATGATAGTCTTGGTTAAGAGCAGTCACAACCGGCATCATTAGTAAATTTGGGGTTTATTTCTTTATGATGATAGTCTCGGTTGAGAGCAGACATAACCGGCATCATCAGTGAATTTGGAGTTCATTTCTTCATGCTGATAGTCTCGGTTGAGAGCAGACACGACCGACATCATCAGTGAATTTGGGGTTTATTTCTTTATGATGATAGTCTTCGTTAAGAGTAGACACAACTGACATCATCAATGAATTTGGGGTTTATTTCTTCGTGTTGATAGTCTTGGTTAAGAGCAGACATAATCGACATTATCAATGAATTTGGGGTTCATTTTCTTCATGATGATAGTATTGGTTTAAATCATACACAACCGACATCATTAGTGAATTTGGGGTTTATTTCTTCATGATGATAGTCTTGGTTGAGAGCAGACACAATCAACATCATCAGTGAATTTTGGGTTCATTTCTTCATGTCGATCTTATACCTTAGTTGAGAATAGACACAACTGGTATAACTTCAATCTTATTCATAAATACCTTAGCTGAGAAACAAACACAACTGGAATAACTTTGATTCAGCAAATACCTTAGTTGAGAATAGACACAAGTGGTATATCTATAATCTATATCTTTGGTTTAATTATCTAGGATTTGGTTATCAAACTTTGTGTTATTCATCTCCTAGACTATGATGAATAATTAAAAATCTATGTCATTAGCTTACCATGTTAGTCTTGAAGCATTAGTAAGTCAAAATTCAAACTGGTTTTGTTTACTCTATAATTGCGATGTAGCTTGTTGCATGAGTCTCAATGCAGCAATAAGCTATCAATCTTTCAACTTATGTTGTTTACCTCCTAGGTTATGGTAAATAAGGAAAATCTACGATCTCTTTCCTAGGTATTGGCGAGTTATCCACGTTGTTATATCTAGGTCAATCTTACTCTTCAATCTTACTCTCTATTCAAAATCTGGTAGCATGATACATCATCATCTTTGCCTATCTAATCTTTGCCCACCTTAGTGATACGGTCAAATTTATTTTCGAACTTGGGTTTTAAAATTTCTTTGGTTTAATTACATTAACATTTTGGGGTTTTAATAAATATTCGCTTTCAAGTCTATTTAAAAATATAATAATAAATTATTCGTATTTTTAAAATAACAAATAATTACTCGTCTTCATATACTTTCAATCGGCTTTTTATTTCAAATAAATAACATAGCACAATTGGTAAGGAATCATAGCTTGGAAGCATAAGGTCATGGGTTTGAATCTCTCTGGGTGCACTTTGAATATTTTTCTATCTATATGTTACTAATTTTATTTCCATTAATATTTAAAAAAAATCATAAAAAGCTATTTTTTTATTACTTAAATATTATTTTCGTACTTTTAATTAATGCGTTTTTTAAAAAAGTATTTATTTGATTTTATGCAATTTTTACCAAAATTGAATGCAAAAATTATAATAAATACCAAAAATATTTTCTTTTATATTTAATTTCTTTTTATTGGTCAATTAGTGTCAATTAGTGTCATACTCATCTTATGATTGGTTAGCTTGGTGACTAAGGAAAATTGATTTGCCAATCAATTTTACTTTCCTAATTTGCTGGCCTAATTATCACTATAAATAGACCATTCATTTACACTATTTTTCATCCATAATTTCATAATCATTCACAACTCACTAGATTTTTTTCTAAAGTTGTTACTCTTCATATTGAAGAACAACAACAAAGAAACCCTGAAGCCTCCATCAACAATCATTTGGAGAATCCACGGTTTACAAAAAAAATCTCTCCTAAAGTTATTATTCTTCACATCGAAGAACAACAACAAATAAACTCTAAGCCTTTAGAATCCGGTATTCATCCAGGCAATCACATTGGAGAAAGGAAAGAAAAAACACAAAGAACAAAGGGAGGAAGCAACTTAAGTGGGTCACATCATTCTAGGTTGGTAAAACTGAACCTTTAATTGTATGACTGAATATTTGCATATGTTTGAATTTTTGTCTAATTATGTTGGTTCGTTGATCTAATATTTGTTGTGAGATTTATTATAATAGGTTTAAACTTTTTTTTATATTATTATATAATTATCTATTAAACTTTGTTATAATTAGTTATTAATATTTTGTATAATATATTAAATAATTTTTCATGAAAATGTTTTTTAGAGATTATTTCAAACCCTTTTTTCTAGTTTGTTTCATTAGGGAAAATTCAAAAGAATTAATCTTATCCTTATTCTCTATACACCCCAGATTTTCTATCACGTTAGGATTCAAACCCCTACCTCCCATGCGATTGGGCCTGAATTTAGGACCATGCTACATATATCCCCCTGTTTTACTAGCCCAACATAATTTACACCCCCTACATTTTTAATTTAATTCCTTTAATTATTTTATTATAATTATTTTTTATATATATTTTAATATATTTATAATTTTAATATTATTTTATTATTATTATAAATCAAATATTTATTTTCTAAACTCATCCAAATATTTATTTATTTATTACATTAAAATCATTTTAATCATGCAATAATAAGATGTTTTTTTATAATTAATACATTAAAAAATATTTAACCAACACTAAACTCTTTTTCATAATAAATTAACTCAACAATTAATTTTCAAAAAGGATTGCGAAAATATTTTTAATCGACTCCACTCTTCGTCTAAAAACTCCATTATTCACATACCCAAACTAAGAACAAGGGAAATTCAAACATCTTCATAATCTATAAAAACACCAACCAACCGCGAACTACGACTTGAGACTCTCATTCCTCATAAGAGGATACATAGACATACGACTAAAATCGTGGCGAGTTCCCCTGATAAAAATAAAATCCTATTTCTTAATCTGTAATTCTAAATCCTAGTATCCTTGGGGACAAAGTAGATGAGGGGTGCCTAACATCTTCCCTTCGTCTAAGAACGAGTCCGACAACTTAGAATCTCTGACCAAATTAGGATTATCCGTTATATTCCCTTCTCTAGGATAAAATTAAATGGTGGCAACTCTCATATTTTTTGCCAGTTACAACACAAACATAACCTCATTTAAATGATCAAAATAACATTACCCTTTAGGGTCATCATCACAGTAACAACAAATAACTTCATCAATAACAAACTCAAACGAATATGTTTTTAAATAAAATAATAATTTAAAACTCAAGCGTTTTCATCCTTGATGTTTCAATATCAGAGCAAGACACCTTCTAAAAATAATGGCAACACTAAAGATCGCTCCAAGGCTACCTTCGATGCTCCAACACTTTACTCTTGAGTATTAGCATTATTGGCTGTAAAAAGCATATTCCAACAAAATGGTTGGGTAATCAAATTAATTACAAAAGATATAAGGAAAAGGGTCAATATCTACAATTCACTTCACTATACATGACTATATTTCCATTAATAATCATATTCACAAAATAAACACAACAACCTTTTGCCATCCCTTAATCAAAAACCTTCTATTACTCACATAACACATGGTCAACATCACATAACACTTATCAACATAATTTACAATCATTACACCTCATATGCACATGCAATAGTATATACTCAAATATATGTGGTACCAAAACTTCACTGACGAATTAATCATCTTTCTCCAAAGATCCCCACCAATAGGATTGATTCCTGTGGAACCAGAGCACTTCACAAGATTATACTCAATCCGCACAATGATATTAAGCCATCACTAAAAAACATCCTATCAACATCATTGGAATAATGTCCTAACATACTCCATGAATGTATAGAAACGACCACTGCTAGTAAAATTGCACCATTCATTCCCAAAGTCACATATAATCATCTTCACATGTATGTACACGAATCAAGCATACACTAAAATCATCATCACTAAAAACCATCCCAATCATATCAACTTCATAATAATCCCATCATAACATCATATTTATCATCCAAATCACTGGACATTCAAAATAATTAATTTTATAAAAGTCTTATAATTATATTTTTAAAACAACATAACTTGACTAATACAAAATACCTATTCACATGCCAAAATGTTGGAATTCTGGTTTTGAAATTAATTTTAACATAAAGTACAGTTGATCGACTTTCCAACGATTTAAACTATGCATCGATCAGACATTCGTAGCTCAAGTTATGATTTTTCCAAGTTTTACAATTTTTCAAAAACACTCAATGGTAACCGGTTACTGCAAGATAGTAACCGGGTACTACATTTTGTAGTAACCCACATTAGAAAAAGTTTTAGTGGTTACCGGTTACTGCTATTCTGGTAACTGGTTATTGCATGTAATTTTCACCCAGATTTTCTAAAAATTGGTCAGGTAACCGGTTACTGCAATTCTGGTAACCGGTTACCACTTTTCCAGTGGCATATTTCTTTTATTTTTTAGAATACGAGACTTATCCCCTTTTACCCTAAAACTCCAATTTTTACCGATTAAAACTTAGAATCAGTTTGCACAATATTACTACACATCAACATACAATCTAACACCAATTTACATATCAATTTCATGATTCAAACATCATTGTAATCCACAATTTCATCATAATCAGACAAACACAATAATACTCATTTAGAGTCATATTGTTAGACAACATCTACCTCTACCTTAACCCAATATCAATAATAATAAACCTGATTACCCACCCTTACCTCAAAATTGCTAATAATCAGTTTTCCCCTTCGAGTTCTTGATTGATTCCTCTATAGGTTCCACTCTATGTCCTAGCGATGTTCTCCAATTTTTACCATCTCTTCAAAAGTGATATCATAAGACCTTATTCCTTCTTTTAAACTCTAGGGCTCCTATTGTGACTTACCCAATTTACCCTCACTAACTCTCTCACTTTTACTATTCTACCCTTATCATCTCTAACACCAGTTATATTACTAATTTAATTATCCTATTAAATCTAAATGATATAACTAAATTATATAAATACAATAAAAACTAATATTCTCCTATATTTCACACAATACCCCATACACATCACAATACGACATAATCCCTCATATAATTCACACAAAAATTCATAAATAATCATTAAAATAAATAATTATAGAAACTGGAGTTTTACAACTCTCCCCCACTTAAAAGAACTTTCGCCCTCGAAAATTACCTGGTGGAAATAAGTTCCGATAAGACTCTCTCATCTGATCCCCGCGTTCCCAAGTCCAACTTTCACCAGCTGGTCCACCCCACAATACCTTGACTAAGGAGATGTCCTTGCCTCGCAATTTCTTCACTTCCCGACCTTCTATTCACAATGGTAATGCTTCAACAGTCAGATTATCTCTCACTTGTACATCATCTGTTTGAATTACATGTGAAGGATCCAGAATGTATTTTCTCAGTTGAGACACATGAAACATGTCATATAGATTTGCATGTGACAGCGGCAAGGCAATCTGATAAGCCACCTCACCTATCTTCTCTGATATTTGATACAGACCAATAAAACATGACATAAGCTTACTCAACTTCAAAGCTCTACCAACACTGATTATCGGAGTGACATGATCATCTTTTTAAAACTCGAGATCCTTCCTCCTCTTATCATGGTAACTCTTTTGACAACTCTGAGAAGCTTTCATATTCTCTTAGATCATCTTTATATTTTCAGTTGTCTCTTGCACAACCTCAAGTCCGAGCACACCAATCTCTCCTGACTTATACCAACATAATGAAGTCCTAAACCTCCTACCATATAGTGCTTCGTACGGTGCCATTCCAATACTAGAATAGAAACTATTATTGTATGTAAACTCAATTAACAACAAGTGGTTGTCCCAAGAACCTCCTTGTTCCAACATACAAGCCCTAAGCAAATCCTCCAAAGACTGATCAGTTCTTTCTGTATGACCATCCATTTGAGGATGATATGCAGAACTCAACCTCATCTTAGTACCAAAAGAATTTTGCAAACCTGTCCAAAGCTTCAATGTAAACCTCATATCTCTATCTGACACGATACTCGAAGGTATCCCATAAAATCTCACAATTCCCTTAATATACATCTCAATTAGTTTCTCCATCAAATAATTGATATTCATCAGTAAGAAATGAGCCGACTTAGTAAACCTATCCACAATCACCCAAATCGAATCATTGCATTTATCAGTCTTCATAAAACCTGACACAAAATTCGTAGAAACACTATCCCACTTCTACTCTGGAATATTCAATAGTTGCATAAGACCCATTGGCTTCTGATGCTCAATCTTATACTTTTGACAAATCAAACAAGCATAAACAAATTTGGCAATCTCCTCCTTCATACCAGGCTACCAAAATAACTTTTTCAAGTCCTGATACATCTTTATAGCACTGGGATGAATACTTAACCCACTTCTATGTCCTTCCTCAAGAATACTCTTCTTAAGTTCTGGAGCATCTGGAATGCACACTCTGTCACCAAATCTCATCACACCATTCCCATCAGTTCTGAACTCACCTCCATTTTCTTTGTTAATCAAAGACAATTGGTCGACTAACCTCAAATCATACTTGTGTCTTTCACGAATTTTCTCTATTATGCCACTAGTCAGCTTCAACATTCCTAACCTTACTATTAGAAGTCTCTTCACACACTAAGCTCACATCTCTGAATTGTTCAATCATTTCTAACTCTCAAATCATAAGCATCAACATATGCAACGACTTCCTACTTAATGCATCAGTAACTACATTTGCTTTACCAGAATGGTAACTCAAATCAAAGTCATAGTCTTTCAATAATTCAAGCCACCTTCTTTGTCTCATATTCAATTCGTTCTGGTCAAACAAATACTTCAAACTTTTGTGATCACTAAACACTTCGAATTTAGAACCAAAAAGATAATGTCTCCAAATCTTCAACACAAACACCACTGCTGCTAATTCTAAGTCATGCATATGATAATTCCTTTCATGAACTCTGAGTTGTCTAGAAGCATAAGCAACAACCTGTCCATTCTACATTAGCACACCACTAAGACCCATCTTAGACGCATCATAATACACCACAAAAGGTTCACTCAAATTAGGCAAAATCAATATTGGGGCATTCTCCAACCTCTTCTTTAATTTTACAAAGCTTTCTTCACATGCAACTTCCTACACATAAGCTTGACCCTTTCGAGTCAACTGAGTTAATGGTAATGCCAACTTAGAAAATCCTTCTATGAACCTTCAGTAGTAACCTGGCAAACCAAGAAAACTTTGAGTCTCAGTTGCAGACTTTGGAGCCTCCCATTTTAATACTGCATCAACTTTAGAAGGATCCATAACAATTCCACAATTAGAAATTACATGACCAAGAAAACAAACTTCCTTTATCAAAAATTCACACTTCGGAAACTTTTCATATAATTTATTTTCCTTTAACACTTGCAACACCATTCGCAAATGCTCAACATGATCTTCTTCTGACTTAGAATAGATCAGAATATCGTCAATAAAGAGCACCACAAATTTATCCAAGTAGGAATGAAATTTTATATTCATATACTCCATGAAAACACCTGGCGCATTAGATACACTGAACGACATCACAATGTACTCATAATGACCATACCTCATTCGAAAAGTTGTCTTCGGAATATCATCTAGTTTAACTCGAATCTGATGGTAACCCGATCTCAAATAAATCTTCCTGAAAACACAAGCACCCACCAACTGATCCATCAAATCGTCAATTCTCATTAGTGGACACCTATTCTTAATCGTCACTTTGTTCAATTGTCTTTAATCTACACACAACCTCATACTTTTGTCTTTCTTCTTAACTAACAACATTGGAGCACCCCACGGTGAAACACTCAGTTGAACAAACTTCTTCTCGAGAATCTCTTCCAGTTGTTTCTTCAACTCACTCAACTCTGAAGATGACATCCTGTAAGGAGCCATCGACACCGGACTTGAACCAGGCACCAAATCTATACAAAACTCCACTTCACGCTCTGGAGGTAAATCACTTTTGTCATCTGGAAACACCGCTGGAAATTCATAAATAACTGGTAATTCCATATTTACATCCTTTCCATCAACTTGTAATGATGCAAACATGACAAAAATCACTACTTCATATTTTAATATCTTATTCACTTGCTTAGCGGAAAACAACATCAATTCTCCATTATCATCAAACTTAGGGAACCTCAAAGTCTTATTACAATTGATATGAATATAGTTAAACTCCAACAAGTTCATTCCAAGAATAACATCAATCTGGTGTAAGGGTAGACACACCAAATCTATCACAAAACACTTACCATAAATGGTCAGAGGGAACTTCAAACAAACAAGAGCAGTGGTAATAGAACCACTAGCAGGAGTGTCTATTACCATACTACCATTCATATCAGACAACTCCAAACCTAATGCATTAGTACATTAACGCGAAATAAATAAATGAGTAGCCCCGATATCAATAATAGAAACTAATTTAATATTGTTAATAAAACAAGTACCTCAAATCAAGTTTCCCTTCTTCGAATTCCCCGATCCACTTGAAGCAAACACTCTATCATTGGTCTGGGCAGAAGCATCCTTCTTTCACTTCTGACACTGGGTACTGATATGACCCTGCTCTCCACAATTCAAACAAGTTGGACCATCTTTCTTGCACTCAGGAGCATGATGAACTGTCTTACCACACTTGTAACATCTCAACACCTTATTTTCACATTCATTGGAATGGTGACCTTGTTCACCACACCTGTAACACTTGACAGGAGCACGAGCTCCTCCCTCACTTGTTCTCTTCCCATCATAAGCATTTTGTTTCCCTTTATCAGCTGGGGAATCATAAGGCTTATTACGGTCCTGATATGGTCTTCCTCTTTTCTTATTCAGACTCTTATAGTGAGTCGAATGAGCTTTGCTGTCTTCATAGATTCTACAGTTGTTTACCAACTCTGAGAACACACAAATCTGCTGATATCTAATTGCCCGTTTAATCTACGGACGTAAACCATTCTCAAACTTGATACACTTTAAGAACTCAACAGTCACTTCACTGTAATATCAATAATACTTTTCCAGTTCCATAAACCTCGAAGCATACTCATTCATAATCAAGTTTCCTCGTTTCAACTCTACAAACTCGATCTCTTCTTCCCACGCACATGCTCTGGAAAGTACTTCCTCAAAAACTCTCTGCTAAACATAACCCATGTAATCATTTCACCTATTGCTGTCAGTCTCTGACGGGTACCAACCCACCAGTCATCAGCTTCCTCTGCCAATTGATGTGTGTCAAACCATACCTTCTACGCCTCTGAGCAACCCATGACCCAAAAGTTCTTTCACTCTCCTTGAGCCAGACTTATGCTCCATCAGGATCAAACCTTCCCTTGAAAACAGGCAGTTGGTTCCTCTGAAAAGTTTCCAAAACACGGGATCCATCATTAGGCTGATGTTGCACAACTTGGGGAATAGCCTGCAAAGTAGCAGCAACTACAACATCGCTCCTTCTAGCCATTCATCTGTTTCACATCAACAACAGCCACAATGATTAGTAACAAAATTATCTCGATAGTATTCCACCGTCATACATTACCGACTCAATAACTTATCCGGACAGACCAACCTGCTCTGATACCACTAATGTAACACCCTTCTAAACCCTGCAATTAATTAAATAAAATTAAATCAATTATCACCACTCAAAGGTATCACACTTCCTAAAATACACCACACAACATAGATTTGCTCTGTAACATGGGTCATCAAAATATTTATAACAATTGTTCTTTACATATATCAAACCTTCAGTTAAACTCTGCAGCAGAAATCATAGTCTCAAACATAACCTCATTTAAATGATCAAAATAACATTACCCTTTAGGGTCATCATCACAGTAACAAAAAATAACTTCATAAATAACAAACTCAAACAAATATGTTTTAAAACAAAATAATAATTTAAAAGTCAAGCATTTGCATCCTCGATGTTATAATATCAGAGCAAGACACCTTCTAAAAATAACGGCAACACTAAAGATCACTCCAAGGCTACCTTTGACGCTCCAACACTTTACTCTTGAGTCTCTGCACTATGTCGTAAAAAGCATATTCCAATAGAAGGGATGAGTAATCAAATTCATTACAAAAGATATAAGGAAAAGGGTCAGTAGCTATAATTCACTTTACTATACATAATTATATTTCCATTAATAAATATATTCACAAAATAAACACAACAACCTTTTGCCCTCCCTTAATAAAAAACCTTCAATTACTCACATAACACCTGGTCAACATCACATAACACTTATCAACATAATTTACAATCATCACACATCATATGCACATGCAGTAATATAGACTCAAATGCATGTGGTACCAAAACTTCACTGACGACTTAATCATCTTTCTCCAAAGATCCCCACCAATAGGATCGATTCCCGCTTAGAATCAAAGTACCTCACAAGATTACACTCAATCCATACAATGGGATTAATCCATCACTGTAAAAACATCCTATAACCATTATTGGACCAATGTCCTAACATATTCCATGAATGTATGATGCACAACGATATAGAAACGACACTGCTAGTCAAATTGCACCATTCATTCAAAAAGTCACATATAATCATCTTCACATGTATGTACACGAATCAAGAATACACTAAAATCATAATCATTAAAACCCTTCCTAACCATATCAACTTTATAATGATCCCATCATAACATCATAATTGTCATCCAAAATCACCGAATGTTCACAATAACTAATTTTATAAAAGTCTTATAATTATATTTTAAAAATGACATAACTTGACCGATACAAAATACCTATTAACATGCCAAAATGTTGGAATTATGGTTATGAAATTAATTTTAACATAAAGTACAGTTGATCGGCTTTCCAACGATATAAACCATGCATCGATCGGACGTTTATAGCTCAAGTTATGATTTTTCCAAGTTTTATAATTTTTCAAAAACATTCACTGGTAACCGATTACTGTAGGACAATAACCGGTTACTACATTTTGCAGTAACCCGTATTAGAAAAAGTTTCAGTGGTAACCAGTTATTGCTATTCTGGTAATCGGTTACTGCATGTAATTTTCACCAAAATTTCCTAAAAATTGATCAGGTAACCGGTTACTGCAATTCTGGTAACCGGTTACCACTGTTCCAGTGGCAGATTTCTACTATTTTTTAGAATATGAGATTTATCCCCTTTAACCCTAAAACTCCAATTTTTACCAATTGAAACTCAGAATCAGTTTGCACAATATTACTACACATCAACATACAATCTAACACCAATTTACATGTCAATTTCATCATTCAAACATCATTATAATCCATAATTTAATCATAATCACACAAACAAAATAATATTCATTTAGAGTCATATTATTAGACAACACCTACCTCTACCTTAACCAAATATCAATAATAATAAACTCGATTACCCATCCTTACCTCAAAATTGCTGATAATCAGTTTTCCCTTTTGTGTTCTTAATTGATTCCTCTCTGGGTTTCACTCTATGCCCTAGCTCTGCTCTCCAATTTCTACGATATCTTCAAAAGTGATATCACAAAACCTTATTCCTTATTTTAAACTCTAGGGCTCTTATTGTGACTTCCCCAATTTATCCACACTAACTCTCTCACTTTTACCATTCTACCCTTATCATTTCTAACACCAATTATATTATTAATTTAATTATTCTATTAAATATAAATAATATAACTAAATTATTTAAATATAATAAAAACTAATTATTATCCTATATTTCATGTAATAATCCATACGCATCATAATACGACATAATCCCTCATATAATTCACACAAAAATTCATAAATAATTATAGAAACCGGGATATCCCCTCATTAAGAAGGGCTTGTAATAACATGACCTTAACAACTTATGGGTCAAGGCTCACCCACAAATATGTTTGTCAAAATCCCCTTGATGTACTTCAGCTAAAAGTTGTAAAGATAGACATTATCGAAGCTTTTTAAGTTGGTGTAATTATTGCAAAAAGGCCATCTTCAAGTAAAAGCTATAGGAAGAAGTTGTTGGATAGTTTTGAGGAATTCTCACTAGAGAAAATCTAAAAACACATTTGAATCAAGAAGGAATCAAAGGATAAAGAGAAATCTGAATCTGCTAGATTTTCTAAAGCCAATGTTGTTAGTGCAATAGAAAAGAATAAAAATGATGGCATGAAGAAACACCTTGGCCTAAGAAGGAACATAATAAGTTCAAGAATTCTAGTAGACCAAAAAGACCCAAAGGCAGTTGTTATGTGTAACAGCCCCATTTTTTTAGTTATTATTTTATTTTATTAATTGTGATTTTTGTGTGTTTAATTGATTATTTGATAAAATTAATTAAATGAATATTGCTGATATGGGTGTGTGACCTTATGGTGGGAGTGTGAAGAGTAAATAGAGATTAGTAGAATTATTAGAAATCATCTTTATAATTCAAATAATATTATTTTATTAGATTTATTTAATTTAATAAAAAATAGAAGGTTTGGGGCCAAAATGTGACCTTTTGCATAAAATTTTCTTACTACATCGGGATATCTTTCTTTAGGTTTTTCTAAAACAAAGTTTTTCAAACCTACAAAGTTGAATGCTTTCGTGAAGGTGCAATCTTTGAAGAGATCTTCATCTAGGTAGTGGGAGGTGAAGAGATCTCTATCTGAGTAGTAAAGATTGACGTTGGTTTCTTTAGCTTGTGTTAAGAAATCTTCTGGGTAGTAGGAGGATGAATCTTGGGAAGAGCAGGTTATTCTTGGATCCATATGGATGATGATGATGATGGTTTGATTGTAAAGAGTGTTTTTATGCAAGCAGGTAGAATAAATGATGTAGTGAAGAAGAATGAGAACATACCTCTTTATATATTCAATAATTAATCAATTAGCAAGAGTAATTTTTGAGAGTTTTCTGTTGTAATTATCCGTTACAACATTTACTCCTTTAACTATCCATTGAGAAGTCATTCAATGTTCCTTTTTTATTTATTTTTCAAATGATTTAATCGATTAAGCCAATCTATTAAATGCCCATTTGGCTTTGGGCTTCTTGAATCCAAATGATGCTTTTGTACTCCCAAGATAAATATACACTCAATTTATGGGTTAGAGATAAATAATTTAGAAATAGTTATTTTTAAAGCATAAAGTAATAAAAATAATTATTTTAAGGGGTTAATCAGATTTAGCTGATTATTTAGACCTTACAATAATTTTACCTTTCTCAAGAAATAATTCCTGATAATTATTTCCCATGTGGAATGAGCACCTTACGGTGTATCCTTCTCATCACATTGTTGGATGCGAGATTTGGTAAACAACAGAATAAATAAATCCATTACAGACCTTTCATTTAATTGATCATTTTTTATCATTTAATCTTGGGACTTTTCTCAAATATTTTGCTTTGATCATAATGGTTGACATTTGTCAACCTCGCTCATTTGTGGGATCAAAGACTTCAAATTGAGTATACAGATGCTTTGTAAATAATTACTTAGTCTCAGAGCTATAAAGCCATCCTACAAAAACAAATAGGGTTTTTCCTTTGGTGTACATAATATAGTAAGTATTGGAAACTTCCCTTTTTTGATATTTTTATTTTCTAATTCTGAGATCTAATCTTCCTTGTAGGGTGCCTTTGTGCATATCTCTTCTTCTTTATTTTAAGATGGTATTTTCATGATTCTACCTAAGGTTGATGTTTATCTCTTCTTTGTTCCAATGTTTGAAGATGCTTCTTCATCTTCTCTGTCGTTCTTTGAACAAGAGGATCCTTCATCTGTTGTTGATCTTTCAATGATTGAGTGTTGCCTTATGAAGGATCAAACTGGGTTTGTATGATAGAAGAAAGATGAGGATAATGATTCTTCTGTTTGGATTTGTTCATCTTTGATTCAGCTTGTTCATCTTCTTTATGATTTTCTTCTTCCCTGAAATTTATGAAATATTTCATCTATAGATTTAAGAGTTGGATTAATTTTCCAAATCTTAATTCTTAGATACGTGTTAGAAAATGTTTAAAGCAAATATTTATTTTCTTTTTCGCCTCGTGTGTTCATTTTCTCTTGTCCGATATTTTTGAAGAAACTTAATATTCCCTTTTCAGAGCTCCCACATTTCCTCAGCGGTTGAATGATAAAGAGTTCATATAACAAAAAATTCATAAAGCTTTTGGTTTTTAAAGAATCTATACCAATATTTCTTTTCTTCTTTGGTCAAAAAGGATTCTTCTGCTACCAATCATAATTTTTATGAGTAGGGTGAACCGGACCATCAACTATTGTTTTCAAGGAAAAAAATTTAAATTTAATTTTCAAAAAGTGAAATCTTGTTATTTTCAAACAGGTGGTGGTTATTGAAAATAGAACTTGTGTAGTAGGTCATCTTCCTCCTGAGATGATTAGTCATTTAAACAAAAGTTTAGCTCTGATGCCACTTGTTGGACTTGAGACTTCACACACAAGAGGGAGAGGGGGTGAATTGTGTGGTTTGAAAAAACATGATTTTTGAAAACTTTTGGAAATTTAATCAAAGATTGAAACATATTTTCTAAATCTAAGCAGCATAAATAAAATATTAAAGTGCGAAAATTAAAAAGTTAAAGGAAGAATAGAGAAAACATGAATTATAGAGGCTCGGTCAAAACAAAAAGGACCTACTTCACTCCCCAAGACTTAGTCTTGAGAGTTTCTAATAATAATTGAGAGATTTTAGTAGGAACGACTCACAAACTCTCTTATATAAGGAAATAGTGGTTGTCCTACAACCATAATAATACAAGACAATAAATATGGGTCTTTGCGTCTTTTCTAATAAGTTACTGAGATTGAAGTGGTCAATCTTCCTTCTCAACTATAGATTGAAGTAGTTAGTCTTCTCTCCTCGAACATGGACCTTGTAGCGGTTAGTCTTCAAGTTCAAAAATATATCTGTGCTCAATTGGTTTAACATGATTAGCAAATAACCTCTTGAGATTTTAATCGGGTTGATCTCAAAACTTATTATGGTTTCAATAGGGCTAACCATGAACCAATGGTAACATCTTCAAACCTTGATGATCTTCAACCTATATGTATAAACAAGTAGGAACTGATCACACAATCCTCGACCATAAGCTTTTTATGGATTTAGCTTCGAATCACACATGTGATCCCTAAATGGATGGTATTTATCCAAGGCATATAAACAACATTCTTTGGAGAACCTATACAATTCTAACCTTCCAAAATTTCAATGAACATCTCACTCGCGAATGAAACTTTCCTCACCAAAGCATTTTCCTATAAGAACTACTGAGAGAATGTAAAAAAAACTTTTTAGAGAGAGAGAGAGAGAGAGAGAGAGAGAGAGAGTGTGTGTGTGTGAATACACAAATCATGTTCTAGATGACTTGAAACAAGAAATGAGGCCTCTATTTATAGGTAAGAAGAATACCCAAAATGGAAATCTCATTTAATGATTTAGACTGTTGGCTAATCAATTGGATTTTTATTCTAATTGATTAGATTTTGAAAATTTATAGCAGTTGTCAGTCATTTAAAAGGAAAGAGAATATTATTAGCCATTGTACATCATTAAGGTGCTGTCTAAATAACTTGGGGCTTACGTTTGAGCTTTTCTAATCGATTAGATTAGTAAAATATTTCTTTTTAGCTATTTCCACTGCTCCTAAGTCATTTGGCACAAGTAAAGACACTTTTAAAAATATGTTTTCTTGGTTAATGTATTTGAAAAAAAAGTTTTAGCGCGCACGTGCTTACAATCATATGTTAGACGTTGTGGCAAGTGATCGAGAGGGGGGGGGGGTGAATATATCACCACTTACTTTTTCAAGGATTTAAAATTATTTTATTAAAGCGTGTTGAAAGCAGCGGAAAATCAATGTCCTGAATCAATTTCGTCTACTTTGAACCGACTACTAGAAAACTTGACATGTGAAAAACTTGCTGGATTTTTATTAAATGAAATAGATGAATATACAACTCAGATATCTTAACGTTTCAATGCTCTTATCATTAAAGTAGTATTTCCAATGAATTAAGAAATTTGTTAGGAATTTTGTCAAACACTTGGCATATGCTTGTTTAATGATTTAATAGTGGTGGTTTGATGAAAGTGTTTGAACCACTATGTTTATCATTAGACAGAAAAACTTAGAAAGCCAATTGAATTACAAAATTATGGAATATGTAAAAAGATAAAGAGAAATAAAGAAATAACGATACGCAGGCAGTTTGGTAAGGAATTTCCCCACTAGCGTCCTCGCGTGTGGGTACGTCTCCCTCTCAATTTCACAATTGAAACTGAGAACTTTTATAACAATTTGTTGAATGTTTGATAACAAGGTTACACTACACAGAAAGATAGAAATCCCTATGATGTTCTTCTTCTTGTAAGAACCACCACTTGATATGAGCTGTATCAAGATTTCCTGTAAGGTCCACAAACGATCCTCCACTTCCACGACCTGTTTTCAAAAATCCTTCCGATTTCCAAACCCCTCCCTACGGCTGAATCTGACTCGTGCGACCGTGACTAATAAAACCCTTAAGAACACACCCGTTCTTGAAGGAAAAACCCCTTGGTTTATTTCTTGAAGCCTCCTTTTCAACCTTTAACTCACCTAAGATTCTTTCAATACACAATTAAACATTATCTATGACCGCTTGATTCACTTCAACAAGGATGTTTTGATTTTCTTTGTTGTTGTTGAATGAAGATGGTTGAGAAGATGAAGTTTTTTTAGGCATCTGGTTGCTCACAAATTTTTGCACAGAATTCTAATATGTTGCAATTTTTTTATGCTGAGAAAAAATAGTTGCTTATATATGTAAAAGAAAACGGTTAGCCAAAAAGAAAGTATTATGAGTCGATGCATGTTGGTCATGAGTCGACTCGTGTTAGTTATGAGTTACAGGATGGGTCGACACATGTTGTTTTGAGTCGATGAAAAATCATATTATAACATTTTATAGAACTAACAATTTTATATTCGTCGATGAATAACACGTATATGTCGATACATACTGATTGTAATTTTAATTTTTTAACATAAAATGTGGTATGAGTCGACACATGATATTATGTATCGATGCATATAAATTCAAAAATGTTTCCCAGGAGCATCAGAATGTCATGTGTCGATGCATGAGGTTTTGTATCGATGGATACAAGTTTAAGTTTGTATTACAGGGGCATCAAAGTGTTATGTGTCGATGCATAAGATTTTGTATCAATGCATGCAAGTTTAAGTTTGCATTACAGGGGCATCAAAATGTTATGTGTCGATGCATAAGATTTTGTATCGATGCATGCAAGTTTAAGTTTGCATTACAGGGGCATCAAAGAGTTTATGTGTCGATACATTAGCTTTTGTATCGATGTATAATAGTTTGAGATAGTATTCCAGGGACTTCAGTAAGTTATGTATCGATACAAAACCTGTTGTATCGACTCATAATGATGTATTATGAGTAAAATATATTTTTAGCTTATTTTAAACATGTTATATTATGTTTTTGTAATTCACACATGTATTTATTATTTAACATATATTTGTAATCATTCAAAATCAATTATGAAAGGGTTGCTCACAAACTCCCCCTTTTTGATGATGGAAAATATCTGATGATGTGTGGTGATATAGTGTAGATGAATAAGCTTGCCCCCCTGAGTTTATGCATCTTCTTTATAACACAAACATAATCTTCACTGACACAATCTTCTTCTCCCTCTTTGACCACATCAAAAATAGAATAAGCAATATTTTCAGCAATCTTAGCACATAAGAAAATTGATATACAATTTCAGCAAATAATTGTCTTGGCTTTCACACAGAATGTCTTGGCATAATGTTATAAATAACTGAGTAAATAATAGAGTAAACAGGAAGTAATCAAGTTAAAAGTAATTAATTACAGATAAGAGTTAGATTACATAAGCAAAATAGATTGTTTGAAGGAGACATTAGTACAACTACACGAGTCGACGGGAAGGAATATGTGTTGATGCAAATCTTGATGTGTCGATCTGAAACCAATTCTTACTTTCTGTTTTTATAAAAATTTTGATATATGTCGACTCAAAACTGTATGTATAGACTCATAACACATATTTTGACAGAAATTGCAGTTTTTCACAGGTTCTTATTAACAGATGGATATGGTACCTAATTCCAATTTAAATGATTATGAAAAAATGAATCATCTGAAGAGTATTATGCATGCGTAATGATGTAATGCAAATTGCATATGTCAAGTTCAACCAATTTATGTAAAAGAGATATACATAGACATTATCAATGGAACATTTAGATCAACTTATAAGTAATTGAGAAAGTAGATAGGAAGGGTATTACCTCGTTTGATGAGATGTTAAGACACATGTATTAAAGCTGAAAAACACATCTCAACAGTATGGTGAGACATAAATATATTTCAACTGCATATATGCTTAAGACATCATGTAAGAGAGATCTAAAATCCCTAGCTCACGACGAATGTTGAAGAATAGTTCCGTAGCTAGTGGTTTTATAAAGATGTCAACAAGTTGATTTTTAGTATCAACATGCTCAAACGTAACATCTTCCTTTTCAACATGATCGCGAAGAAAGCGATGTCTAATCTCTATGTGTTTAGTGCGTGAGTGTAAGACTAGATTCTTAGTGAGATTTATATCACTTGTGTTGTCACATTTTATTAGAATACGTTTTAATTGAATATCATAGTCTTGTAATTGTTGCTTCAGCCATAAGATCTGAGCACAACAACTACCGACTGCAACGTATTCAGCCTCAACAGTTGACAAAGCAACATAAACTTGATTTTTTCTATGCCAACTTACTAGAGAGTTTGAAAACAAGTGACATGTTCCACTAGTTCTTTTCCAATCTGATTTGCAGCCAACAAAATCAGAATCAGAGTAACCTACTAAACTGCAATCGCTTCCCTTGGAATACCATAGCCCATACTTAGATGTATTATTGAGATACCTAAGTATACGCTTAACAGCTTTCAAGTGGGATTCCTTAGGATCCGATTGATATCATGCACACATGCAAACACTAAACATGATGTCAGGCCTAGATGCTGTAAGATACAAGAGGGATCCGATCATACCTCTATATTTCTTGACATCAACACTCTTACCATGTTCATCCTTGTCTAAATTTCTGTTGGTAGGCATGGGGGTGTCAATTGGTTTTGAGTTGTTCATCCCAAATAATTTAAGCAACTCTTGGCAATATTTTGTTTGACATATAATTGTGCCTTCATTGAGATACTTTATTTGGAGACCGAGGAAGTAGTTTAGCTCCCCCATGAGACTCATCTCAAATTCACCCTGCATGACTTTGGAAAATTCCTCGACCAAGTGTAGATTAGTTGAACCAAAAATAATATCATCTACGTATATTTGAACTAAAAGGATGTTCTTTCCTTTATGTTTAATGAAAAGAGTGGTATCCACTTTACCTCTTGAATAACCATGATCAAGTAGAAATTTACTAAGTCTTTCATACCAGACCCGAGGGGCCTATTTAAGACCGTATAAAGCTAGTTTTAATTTGAAGACATGATCTGGATATTCGTTATTTTCAAAACCAGGATGTTGTGAGACATACACCTCTTCATTTATGACTCTGTTAAGAAAGGCACTCCTTACATCCATTTGATAAAGCTTAAAATCTTTTGCACACGCATAAGCGAGTAAGAGACGTATAGCCTCAAGGCGAGAAACTGGAGCATAAGTCTCCTCATAATCAATGCCCTCCTCTTGGTTATACCCTTGTGCTACTAAGCGTGCTTTATTGCGGGTTATCATTCCATTTTCATTAAGTTTATTTCTAAAAACCCATTTAGTGCCTATGATATGATGGTCTCGCGGACGAGGGACAAATTCCCAAACATCATTTCTTTTAAACTGATTTAGCTCTTCTTGTATGGCCATTAGCCAAAATTCATCAATCAAGGCCTCTTTAGCATTTTTAGGTTCTACTTGTGAAACGAAAGCAAAATGATAACAAAAATTACTTATCTTGGAGAGAGTCATTACTCCTTTTGAGATATCTCCCAATATGTTGTCAACGGGATGGTCTTTAGAGACTTCCAAGCTAGTGGAAGATCATTAGCTTCCATTAGCTCTTCTTCCTCATCTTTTGAAAGGCTTGTATCTTTTTCTTCTTCATCATCAACTGTTTTGGACTGAACAATTTCCTCAACAGTTTCTTTGAGTATATTTTCAGTAGATACACCTACACCAAGAGAAATACCTTTTTTGACATGTTTCAGACAAGATTCATCAAAAGAGACATGAACTGACTCCTCAACCGTAAGTAAACGTTTATTGTATACCCTATATGCTTTTCTTGTTTGTGAGTATTCGAGAAAGATACCTTCATTTTCTTTTGCATCAAATTTTCCAAGATTTTCTTTTCCATTATTCAAAATAAAACATTTGCAACCGAATACATAAAGATGTGACAAGTTTGGCTTTCTTCCTTTTTAAATTTCATAAGGTGCTTTATCCAAAATGGGACGAATTAATATTCTGTTTAAAACATAACAGGCTGTACTAATTGCATCAGCCTAAAAATATTTTGGTAATCCACCTTCATTGAGCATTGTTCTCGCCAACTCCTCTAAGACGCGATTTTTGCGCTCCACAACTCCATTCTTCTGTGGAGTTTGAGGTGCTGAAAAGTTATGCTCAATACCATGCTTGTCACAATACTTATCAAAGATATGGTTTTGAAATTCATCTCCATGATCACTTCAAATTGCAATTATTTTCAATTCTATTCTGTTTTGAGATAGTTTTTCAAAACTCTTAAAAGCAGAAAAGGTTTCATTTTTGCTATGAAGGAATATAGTCCAAGTAAATCTAGAGTAGTCATCAACGATCACAAAACCATAATAATTTCCTCTTAGACTTTTTGTTCTAGAAGATCCAAAGAGGTCCATGTGGAGAAGCTCAAGGGGTCGTGAAGTGGAAATCATATTTTTAGATTGGAAAAAGACCCCTGTTTTCTTTCCCATTTGGCATGCATCACATAGGTGATACTTTGTAAATTTTATATTTGGAAGACCTACTATTAGATCCTTGGATACAACCTTATTAAGCAAATCAAAGTTAACATGCGCTAGACGTCTATGCTAAAGCCAAGAATCATCATTCAAGGTGACTAGACACTTAGTGCTTGTTAAGGATACGTAAAAAAGGTCAAGCATATAGACATTGTTTACTCTAATGCCCTTAAACACAATATCTTTTTTCAGTATTTTCAATTATGCAGCAAGTGTTTGTGAAGGTAAGTTTATAACCCTTGTCACACAATTGACTAATACTCAACAAATTATGTTTAAGCCCCTCTACTAAATGGACATCAGAAATAGTAGTGGTAGAGGGATTACCTACACTACCTTTACCGAGTATAGCTCCTTTGTTATTGTCTCCATAAGTGACAAATCCTTTCTTCTTTGCTTTGAAGTCAATGAACAGTGATATGTCACCGGTCATGTGACTTGAACACCCGCTGTCTAGAAACCATCTTCTATCCATGGATGTAAGACACTTTTCCTGCAATATCAAAAGAGAGAGGTAGGTACCCAATTTTTATTGGGTCCATGTGGGTAAGTGGTAACATGGTTGCCTTTAGGCCTCCATTGGTAAATGCCTTTAGGAACAAGAAACCTCCTAAACATGCATTTTTCAATGGTATGATCAAAACGACAACAATAATGACATAAACCATGATGATGATGTATTGTTTTACTTCTGCTCATTGAATCCTTTGGTATCTTTTCAACAAAAGAATATTTTGAATATGGTGGATTCAATGTTTTCTTAAAAATTCTAGGGTCGACTGCAAAAGTAACCTTCGGCTGTAAAGATTTTTCTAATTTGGCATTAAGAGTTCTAACCTCTTGTTGCCAAATATGGAAAACTTCACATTCCCTTCTAGGAATACATCATGTAACATCCTTATCTTTTGAACTTTCTGCAATACTAGCTTTTAGACTTTTTAAGTCTTTTTCAGCTTTATAGACTTTACTCTCCAGAAATGAAAATATTTATTTATCGGAGGATAATCTCTTAAAAGCATCTTCGGCTTTGTATTGCAGTTTTTCAAAAGCTATTTTTAGTTCAGAAAAGGTCATAGAAGAAAAGTTGTTAGGATATGCTTATCTTACTTGCTTGTTGTGGTTGTCTTTCTTGTGGTAGGATTGAGTTTTGGTATGTGCCATCAGACATAAATTTTCACTTTCATCACTACCACTTGAACTGTCATCATTTGATGAATCACTATCGCTTTCCCATGAAATGTAAGCTCTTCTTTGTTTGTTGAACTTCTTTGGTGGAGCTTTTCCTTTATCCTTTTTCATCTTTGAAACTTTACCACAATTGTAACAAGGTCCTTTACCTCTTTGCTTTTATTTTCTTCTTGCCTTGGCTCTTTGGATTATTTTCGAAAGTTTATGAGATTCTTATCAGAGTGCTTGATTCCATTATTTCGAATAAATCTATTGTATCTCCGAACAAAAAGTCCCATTTATTAATCATCAGAATTTTCATCACTAGTTGAGTCATTATCATCTTGCTCTTTGGTTGAGGACTTAGAGCTATAAGCCACTAGAGCTATTGACTTCTTCTAACCCTCCCTGTATTTGTTCCTCTCCTTCTTACTCTTATTTTCATATCTTTCAAGACTTCGTAATTCTTGTTGATATTCTTCCAGCTTTCCAAACAGAGTTGTAATGGTAAGCGTAGTGAGGTTATTTTCTTCCTTGATAGCTATTACTTTAGGTTGCCATTCCCTTCTAAGATATCTCGTAATTTTATAAGTAGAAATTTCATTGGAAACAGGTTTTCCAAGTGCATTTAAACGACTCACAAGATGAACAAATCTCTTCTGCATGTCAGAGACAGATTCTCCTTGTTTCATGCGAAAGAGCTCAAACTCTTGATTAAGTGTATTGATGTGGGACTGTTTAACTTCATTAGTGCCTTCATAGGCAATTTCTAAAGCATCCCACATTTCTGCCTCTCCAATTGCATGACCATTTCTTTTCATCCATTTCATTCCATTGATCCTCAGGTTTAGGTACTATTGCACCTGCATCATTCCTCATGGTAATTTGAAAGGGAACATTTTGAATAGCAGTCCATACATTATTGTCAATGGAATTTATGTGTACTCACATGAAGTCTTTCTAGTATCCATAGTTTTCACCATTGAAAACAGGAGCTCTATTATACACGCCTTTGGTTCAAAGGCCATAGCGTTACTGATAGATATAAAGCACCAGCTAACCTGTACTCTGATACCACTTGTTAGACGGTGTGGCAAGGGATCGAGAGGGGCGGGGGTGAATATATCACCACTTACTTTTTCAAGGATTTAAAATTATTTTATCAAAGCGTGTTGAAAGCAGCGGAAAATCAATGTCCTAAATCAATTCCGTCTACTTTGAACCGACTACTAGAAAACTTGACATGTGAAAAACTTGCTGAATTTTTATTAAATGAAATAAATGAATATACAACTCAGATATCTTAATATTTCAATGCACTTATCATTAAAAAAGTATTTCCAATAAATTAAGAAATTTGTTAGGAATTTTGTCAAACACTTGGCATATGCTTGTTTAATGATTTAATAGTGGTGGTTTAATGAAAGTGTTTGAACCACTATGTTTATCATTAGTCAGAAAAACATAGCAAGCCAATTGAATTACAAAATTATGGAATATGTAAAAATATAAAGAGAAATAAAGAAAGAACGATACACAGACAGTTTTGTAAGGAAGTTCCCCACTGTCGTCCTCGCGTGTGGGCACGTCTCCCTCTCAATTTCACAATTGAAATTGAGAACTTTTATAACAATTTGCTGAATGTTTGATAACAAGTTTACACTATACAGAAAGATAGAAATCCCTATGATCTTCTTCTTCTTGTAAGAACCACCACTTGATATGAGTTGTATCAAGATTTCCTGCAAGGTCCATAAACGATCCTCCGCTTCCACGACCTGTTTGCAAAAATATTTCCGATTTCCAAACCCCTTGCTATGGCTGAATCCGACTCGTGTGGCCGTGACTAACAAAAACCTCAAGAACACAATCGTTCTTGAAGGAAAAACCCCTTGGTTTATTTCTTTAAGCCTCCTTTTCAACCTTCAACTCAGCTGAGATTCTTTCAATACACAGTTGAACGTTATCTATGACCGCTTGATTCACTTAAACAAGGTTGTTTTGATTTTATTTGTTGTTGTTGAATGAAGATGGTTGATAATATGATGAAGATGAAGTTTATTTAGGCTCCTGGTTGCTCACAAATGTTTGCACACAATTCTAATATGTTGCATTTTTTTTTTGCTGAGAAAAATACTTGCTTATATATGTAACAGAAAACGGTTAGCCAAAAAGAAAGTATTATGAGTCGATGGATGTTGGTCATGAGTCGACTCATGTTAGTTATGAGTTACAGGATGGGACGAAACTTGTTGTTTTGAGTCGATGCAAAATCATATTATAACATTTTACAGAACCAACAATTTTATATTCATCGATGCATAACACATATGTGTCGATACATACTGATTGTAATTTTAATTTTTGAACATAAAACGTGGTATGAGTCGACACATGATATTATGTATCGATGCATATAAATTCAAAAATGTTTTCCAGGAGCAACAGAATGTCATGTGTCGAGGCATGAGGTTTTGTGTCGATGCATACAAGTTTAAGTTTGTATTACAGGGGCATCAAAGTGTTAGGTGTCGATGCATAAGATTTTGTATCGATGCGTGCAAGTTTAAGTTTGCATTACAGGGGCATCAAAATGTTATGTGTCGATGCATAAGATTTTGTATCGATGCATGCAAGTTTAAGTTTGCATTACAGGGGCATCAAAGAGTTTATGTGTCGATGCATAAGCTTTTGTATCGATGCATAATAGTTTAAGATAGTATTCCAGGGACTTCAGTAAGTTATGTATCGATACAAAACCTGTTGTGTCGACTCATAATGATGCATTATGAGTAAAATACATTTTTAGATTATTTTAAATATGTTATATTATGTTTTTGTAATGCACACATGTATTTATTATTTCACATAAATTTGCAATAATTCAAAATCAATTTTGAAGGGGTTGCTCACATCATATACTTTTACAGAAAATCCTTTTGCTTTTACAAAAGGTCACTCACTTACTAAATTAGGAGTTTAACTCCTTCTACAAGCTTTTTTCAAGATATAATCTTCTGTCTTGACACAACTTGAGACCTCTTACATTGATGGTTTGTATCTTTAAACGCTTAAGTGATTTTTGACTTATCCTTTGATGTTCTCTTATAATGATGGAAGTCTTCCTAGTATTTCACTTTGTAGTTGTCATCATAAAAAAAAACCTATTACCTACAAAACAAAGGTTCCATAAAAACAACATTCCTAAATGGAGATATTGATGGGAAATCTACACGGAGCAACCAAAAGGTTACATGCTTTCTGTTTTAGACGACAACGACTTATCTAGAGGGGGTGAATAGATACCCAAGTAAAATTACCTTTAAAAAATAGGAAATTAAAAATTTATTTTGAAAGACAATACTACACAAGATTTTTAGCATTGATCGAAAAGTCGTCTAAACGAACCTAGTTATTGGAAGCTTGGATATGTGAAATCCGTATGAAATTAACATGGATAAAAACAACCAAAATAATTGTATCACAATTAATCATTTATAACAAATCACAACAACTATATTTTTCCAATGAAATTGTGTTAAAAACAAAACTTGACAATTTATTGAACACTTGGCGCATAATCAAAAATTTCAGATTTTCTTTTGAGATTTATTGATTTTAGAATAACACTTACAATCAAAGTGATTATATTTTTATCAACAAAGAAATTTAAACTTTAACAATCAAAGAAAAGTTCTATACAAATCGATCAATTAAACACCAATTTCAACAAATTGCATATAGTAAGTAAATGTGTGTGTGTGTGAGAGAGAGACAATGATTTGTTTAGGAAGTTCACCAATAGTCCTAGCTATGGCTATGTCTTCCCACAATTCTATTTTGAAATTGAGATAAATTTATTTCTTTGCAAAAAATATTGTTTATAAGAGAAATGTAGCAATACAACCCTACAAACTCCATGTTTAATGTTGATCTTACAAAGTTCCGTTCCCTTGATCATAACTCGATTAAGTAACCCAACAAATAAATTTAGCCCACTGTCTCGCGCTACTAGTTTGTAAGAAACCAATGTTCTTCAAAGTCTTCACTAGGTCGAATCCTAATTGCAAATTATTGTAACCTAATATCTACCAATTTAATTAACCGTTTCACCCTACTAGGTTTGCAAGAACCTCTTGTTCTTTAAAGTCTTCACTCAATCGAATCCAAATTGTGTAGCCTTATCCAAAACCTTCAATTTGAAGGAAAACCCCATCTTAGTTTTCTTACTGAAATAATCCCCAAATCCACAACAATGATCTTAAAGGACAAACACTCAGTTTTCTTGATGAAGCCCCCCACAATTCTCAACCCCATTAGTATTCTCGGTCCGTTAATTCTCATCAACCTAATTGGCCATTATCAACCTCGTCTAAATGATAACCCAACAAAGAATGATTATGTGTAATTTGTTAGTGTGTATTCATAGGCTGGTGGTTGAAGATGAAGAGTAATGGTGGTAAGTGTTTATAGTTTCATCATGTTGAAATGATGCATGTATGATGTATTTATAGTTGAGAAAATATGGTGGCAAAGAGGGAAACTTTGGATTTAAAAAAATTGTGAAAAAATTTATCAAATAATCAGAATGTGTCGGCACATACAATTTATTTGACGATATATGATGTCAAAAATTGACACATGTTCCGATCTGAAATGAGCCATGTGCCGACACATGAGAAACAAAAGCTACATGATTTAATAATGCAACACATGTATCGTCCTGAAAATTGTATGTGCTGACACATACTGTTATTTTTCTTAATATGCCGACCTGAAACAGTCTATGTGTCGACCTGTGCAAAACATATACTACAACCTTTAATAATGCAATACATATGTCGGCTTGAAAAGAGAATGTGCCGGCACATGTTGTTACTTTTTGTGCAGAAAGTGAATTTTCATATTTGTTTTGTCAAATTTGAACTTGTGTTTAATGCTTTCTAAGACCTCTAATGCAAGGATGCACCAAACGACATAGAGATACCGCCTAATATACAAAAATGATAAGTTTTCCTAGTTTTGACATCATGCAAAACATATAGTGGTGAAGTTGCACTCACATACTCCCCCTTTTTGATGACGGAAAAACTTGCGACATTTCATTTCATGTATTCATTGGATATGTGAATGCACATTCTTCTTTGCAAAAACACCTTTGTGTGATATATTAGTATTTGTGTTGAATCATGATATTTCTCATAGTTTGCTATCTTTATTTTTGATGTTGTTATATATATATATATATATATATATATATATATATATATATATATATATATATATATATATATATATATATATATATATATATATATATATATATATATATATATATATATATATATATATATATATATATATATATATATATATATAGAATGACGCAAGATTGATAAATAATCAACACAACACATTACCAGCAAGTAATGCAATGCATGAATAATAATGAATGCTATGCAAGAGCAAACTTCTTGAGTTGCTTCTATAGTGTCACAATTAGCTAAAACATCATAATAGAACACTCGATGCTGCATACGCATGTGCCTAGCTTGGAAAAAAAATATCACCACTAAATCCAAGATGAAAATGCTCTCATAACATGTGACACAACTACAACAAGAACTAAATTTACAAGATAATATACATACATTCAATTCATGCATTAATGCAAGAATCAATAATAGCAAACATGTGTGTACACCAAGAACATATATTTCAAATGATAAAGAGTTAATACATGAAGTCACTATAAGTATAAATTGAAAAAACCCACAATGGTTGTCAATTGAAATTTTTGGAAATAAATATTCATGGGTTGTATCATTTAGAATATATCAAGCATTAACAACATGCAATAAGAAAAGTCTTACTTTCAAGGAGAAATTTGAAACAACATTACCTCAATCTTGATGAACGGAAGATCCATTCACATGATATTAAATACTCAAACAAAGGTTAGAGAAAATTTATAAAAGGTAATGCAACAAAATTGATTAAGCAACATTGGAGATATTAATAATCCCCAATTTCTCACGTATGTTGAAAAATGGTTCGGTTGCAAGAGGTTTTGTAAAAATGTCATAAAGTTGATTTTTACTACCAATATGATAGAATACAATATCCCTTTTTTCAATGTGATCACGAAAGAAGTGGTGATGTATCTCAATATGTTTAGTGCGAGAATGTTGCACCGAATTCTTAGTTAGGTTGATTGCACTAGTTTTGTCGCGCATCATAGGAATACGAGAGAGTTTAATGTCAAAAACAAGTAATTGTTGCTTGAGCCATAACATTTGGGTACAAAAACTACTGGTGGCCACGTATTCCTCCTTGGTCGTTGAAAAAGCTACAAAAAATAACTTTTTACTATGCTAACTAACCAAAGAATTTGAAAACATGTGACAAGTGTAACACCCTAAAATCTAGATTTATTTATTTAATTGATTATTTGTGATTTATTATGAGTTTATGTGATGCATGTGTGGTATGTTATGGGGTAGTGAAGAACTATGGTGCTCATTAGAATGATTTTAAATTTAAATAATTTTGTTATATTATTTAGATTTATTAATAATTAAATATAATAAATAGTTGTAATGGAGAATAAGGGAATGGTGGTAGATTATGAAGATAAGTGAAGGCATAAGGGGAATAACATAGAAAGGGTCCTAGGGGTAAAAATAGAAAATAGAAGAATAACGATCATTCTGTACGATCGTAGAATAAGGAGAAATGTGAAGGGATCAATCGATAGGAATTCAAGGTAAGGAGTTTAGTCTCGATTTATTATGATTTATAGGAGGTTAAAGTAGAAGTAAGTTTTGTTGTATGTGATGATTTGATGAAATATATGATAAAATTATTGATTTATGATGTATGTACATTATGATTTGTGTTGAATATGACGTGATGATGCAATTTGATGTCAATATGTGATATATGGTGATTGATATGTGTTTTGGATGAAGAATGGAAAAACACAAGAAGGGGGGGGGGGGTTGAATTGGGGTTCTCAAAATTAAAATAGTAGACACGTTGGTTATCCTGGTTTGTTTAAACTCAAACTACTTCAGTCCATCTGCCAAGGTGATTCCGCCTCTCTCAAACGAGGTCTTAATCCACTAATCAAAACTTGATTACACAGATACATTGACTACTGTCAATGTCTTCTTGAGTTTAAACCACAACTCGTTTTTCTCAAGGTATTACAAGATAAATCAATTAAAAGCGTGTACAAAAATGTTTTCTAAACAAAACTATATCATAACAATGATGTATACACAATTGTTAAGCACAAGATAGAACTGGGTAATAATATTTTTCTCTTTCAATACACAGTAGTGTTGTATGATTTCTTCTTCAAGTCTTCTTTATATAGGTGATGCATAAGAGACATGAGAAGATGCTTTTGGAAGGTTGATAAAGTGTTGTTAATGCACTTTCCAAAAATATAGATCTTGTCTTAGTTTAGCCGTTACTTTTTGATTTGTAATGAATGACTTGTAATGCATCAGAACATTGTTTCTTGGGATCATATCAGAAGAAGAATGTTACCGTTGATACTTTAGATCCTCAAATATTCTTGATATCCATTAGAACTTGGATGATACGTTGGAGCTTCTTTTGCATATCAGAGCATTTACTAGCAGAGTGTAGCTCAAGTGTTGAATCTTTAGAACATATGAGTAGATGAGTCCATTGACTTCTTTTGTTATTCCAGAACTTTACTTATCAGAATATCAGATTTTTCTCGCAGCGTTGGTGCTTTCAAAAGTTGTAACATTAGAACTTCTTTATTTTAGCGTGTTACACAGATTTTCTTCTAAGTATGTTGTGTCTAAACAGAGCTTTAAAACGTAACTCTCTCCTATTCTATTCTTCTTTCATCACAATTTATCTACACACTTAAATACATTATTAAAGAGCATATTTGTTCTTTATATACATCATGCGTTTGTTATCATCAAAACTATTACAAGGATGTAGAACCAAACGATGTTCTAACAATCTCCCCCTTTTTGATGATGAAAAAAACTTGTATATTTTGATAGATTACTTGAGTATAAAGAATTGGAGTCTCCCCCTGAGTTAAATATTTAGATAAAAAAATACTTCCCTGAACATGTTCTGATCAGAGCTTTGTGATTGGAAGTTTTTATACGTCCCATGACAAAAGTTACTTTCAAAGGTCACTTTCAAGAGATTTTTCCTGTTTGGTTTCAGAAGATAAAAACAGAAGTTATGATATTCAAAATGTTTGAGACTAAGTCTCGATACTGTTATATTCAAAATATCTTATGTTCTCCCCCTTTTTGTCAAAAATCAAAAAGCAATAAAAACACGTAAATATAACAAAATGAATTTTGTATTCAAGATGGATTAAGATAAATAGAATGAGGTAGATAAACAGAAGATTGAAATAAGAAACAAATATAGAAAAATAAGACAATTTACAAGAGCTAAGGTTGAGGAGGTGGAATTCGCGTGAACAAGGCTTCTAATAAACTCTTGATCTAATTGTTTGATTCCTCTTGTTTCCCAAGTATCCGCTTAATTTATTTGCTAGTTTCAACCTGTTTGTCTAGCCTTTTCTTAAACACAACATTTTCTTTCTTCTACCCCTCCAGAGTTTTAAAGACAAGAGAAGAGGAGTCCGTTTCAACAGAAGAACCCATATTCTCAGAATTAACTGCAGTAGATTCTTGCTCAGGAGATTCTTCGACTGCCTTGCTGTTATACCCAAAAATTTGCCATGTCATGTGTCCCAATGTTTCTTTTACATGGTTGGTCACAAACGCTTACCTAAAGAAAAATGAAAATTTTGAATTATATCAAAGGGTCTTTCGATTGGCATGCCAATAATGCCTTTCGATTGGCATCTGAATAATGTCTTTCGATTGGCACATTAGAGCAGTGTCCTTCGATTGGCATAATGGCAAACTTCGTCTGGGCTCCTAAAACCCTTCGACCAAGCATTGGCCCATCAGCTTCGAATGCATGTTGGTTCCTCTTTCGAGCAATCATTGGTCCAAGTTTCATTTAGGCGAGAATCCCATACAAATGTCCTTCAATCCACAAACAGTGGCCTCCTGCATGTATATTCTGAGTCACTAGGAAATGGCCTCTTTTACGCTTACTTTGACCTGCCTCATGCTAGTGCCTACAAGGAATTGGCTGTCTTTGTGCCATCTTTGAATGGGCAAGGGTCCCCTTTGAAATAGTTTTTCACACTTTGACACGCATGATAGTCCCTTCGAAGGCATATTCATGTGGACCCTTCGAAGAAGCATTCACCGATTCATTCGAAGGACACATTATTATTGAAGACAAGTTGGCTTTGTGGTGAGTTTTAGTCCAAGATGCTTGCTGGCCAAAATCCCGCATATTGCCAAGTCCAAGCCCCTGTACAGGTACATTCCTGCCAAAGGTAGATTCGACTAGCCAGAGTAAAGTCTTTTGATTGGGCTAGTTGAGTAAGGTCAGGGCAATCAAGGAAAGCGAGATTAGGGGCTGATTAAAGAAGTCAGGATGTTGAGGCCTTATATAATTTGAATCAAGACCTGAGCAATTTAAATTGAGGTGGACAGACTCAATCGAAGGAACTATAAGGGTGAAACCAAATCCAGTAGAAGGAGGCAACTTGAGGCCCATTCGAATGATATACAAGAGGTCCAATCAAAGGGCAAGGACTAAAGGTATTCGAAATCCAAAATTGTCCATATTCATTCAAATTCAAAAAAGAGACAAGTTTCCATGACTTGGCAAAGTTACAAAACATCATTCATGGCTTTGAAAACACTTGTTTATGGCTATTTAAACCTTTGTTCTCTTGTCCCCTCCATCCCCTCTATATAAAGAACACACTAGCAAGCTCCAAAGAGGCTGGACACAACTGGAGAGAGAGTCACACGAAATTAAAAACACATTCTTGGAGGTTTCCTGAAGCTTTTCCAATCATCCCCAACCCTTAAGTAAGTATCCCCATATCCAGAAGTACCAAATTGAAGCAATCCTTAAACAAGGGTACCCACGCCGGAAACCACAAATTCATACATCACCCTTGGTAAGGATGGGTAAAAAGATCAAACTTACATTTGCATGACATATTAGCATTTGTAGCTCATTCGATCTGTATTCAAGATTAAGGACCTGGGTTTGACACCCAGGCCTGCATTTTGCTTTGTTTCTAACACTTGTTGCAGATTTAGCCTGAATAGACCCAACACGCACAAGATCGAAGGACTTGGGTTTCAATACCCAGGTCCTGCATTTTTGTTTTGCTAACATATCTTTGCTGATTCAGTGCCCTCACAGGTGATCCATCAGGCCTTTCCAGCAATGCCCTCTACATCGAAATCCACGTCCTTTCATTGGATCAAAGGGTAACACCCTTCACAGAATCGAAAGGCAACATCCCTCCTGGATCAAAAATCCTATCTTTCCCTGGATCGAAAGGAAGCTTCCCCTATGGATCGAAAAGCCCCCTTTTCTCTCTGGATCGAAGGAAGCCCCCTTTGTATCTTTATTTTTGTTTTCATTATTTCTCTTATTAAACTAACTTTAAATCAAAAAAATCACAAAAAAAAAAATTAGGATAGTTTATTTTAATCAAATTAATTTGTAAATAAATAAATTAATTATTTAAACCTTTTCCTTAATTTAAAATTAAATAGACTTAAGTTTTATTTTCTTTTATAAATAAAAAAACAAACAAAAGATTTCTTTTCCTTAGGATTTAAGCGTCCATTTTAATTTTTTGCGCATTTATTTATTTTCGCATATTTTTTTCATCTTATTGTAACTGCTTCCCAGTTTGTAATAGTAACTAGGACTTTACTTTTCACATTTCTATAATGTACCTCTCACAAAGCCTTGTAATATCGTAGAATTTACATTCCTGCACTTTACATTTCTGCACTTTAAATTCCTGTATATATATTAACTGCTAGTAACTAGGATTGCATGATGTTGTACCCCAAAATTTACCCTCTCATTTTTCAAGGCATTTCTCACAAGGGTTCTCAAAGATCCAAGCTTTCACAAGTATAATTGGATTTTCCAGTATCAAGTTAGAAGGGAAACTGTTAAAATAGAAAAACAGGTAAAAATAATCTTTTTGACAAAATTGGAGAAAAACAAGTCTTTTCGATTCAGCTCTTTCGATTGGCCTCTTGGCCTCTTTCAATTCAAGCTTGGCTTGCATCCTTCGACTGGACGTTGGCCTCTGGCATGATGGATTGGATTCACAAGGCATGAGCTTCCTACACGCCACCTTCGATTGCACCTTTGGCCTCACAAGGTTCACAATGCAATGGTTGCCTATGTGCCTGCTTGGATTGGATGTTTAATGCTTGCATGCTTATGTTGATTGGAAAAATATCTGCCACCACGCTAGCATGCACAAGGCACAAAGCCTCATGTATCCTCCTTCGTTTACAAGGCAAAAGGCCTCCTTTTGGCATCCTTCGATTGCATCCTTACCTCCCGTGTGCACCCTTCATTTAGGCATGTGGCCCCTTTTGTTGCAAGCTTTGTTTGGGCGTTTATACCTCTTGCATATAGGCTTCGACAGGGCTTTGACTATGTTTATACTAGCTTCGACTGGACAACATTTCCCTTTAGTATGTTTCAGTTCCACCGTTGGCAACCTATAGCACACATGGTTGGTAGATTTGAAGGGCCTACATAGGAGTCCATGTCAAAGGTTTGCATAGTCCATTCGAAGGGTACATTTGGCCTTTTTCAAAGAAACATACATGACCCATTTAAGGAACATATCTGGGTGTCCCATTCGAAGGAAATGTTTGATGGCCCATTCGAAGGATTTACAAATCCCACCTTAAGGCATGCTTTGATGACCCATCCAAGGGGCACACTTTTTTTTCCTTCGAAGGATGCCCAAAAGTGACTCAATCGAAAGGCACTTGTTAGAGGAAAATCAAATAGTATTGCTTGGAGAAGAGTCTGGTAGAAGAAGGGTCAAAACAAAAATATGATATTCAAAGATGCTTGTTGCCAAGTTCAGGCATGGTACACTGGCCAAGACTACTGCACAGCAGTCCTGAAACACTGTCCCATTCTTGTACCAAAATAGCATACAAGGCACTGTCTCTCAAAAGCTACAAAGAGCCTTACTCAAATTGTTCAAACTTTTTGTTTTCCCTCCAAAAGCTTCAGCCAACTTTTCCTATAAATAAAAGGCTTCACAACATGTTCAGGGAGGACGTTTTGGCCAAAGGAATGAATCTCCAAAATTTTCTCAAACACAACAAAACTATCAAAATCTCAAACACTCAAACACTTGTGAAAAGCAAAAACCCAGTCATCCTTAAGCTTGTCCCCTTCGAATCTAAAAGGTCCATGTACCTTGTTGTGATACGGTGGCAGAACCGACTGTTATACTGGTTTATGTTTTTTGTTCGCAAAATGTTGTGGTAAGCAAGAGTCGCCACCGAATTTTATTTTATCCAATTAGGAAAAGGAAAAAGAACAGAAAAAACCTTTTTCGAGATGTTTCTGAGTACGAGGGGTAGATTATAGAGAGGTAAGGTGTTAGCACCCTTTCTATCCGTGGTTTTCCACGGGCTCTTAGGTACTTGCTCATTTTGAAAACTGCTTGTGTGTGCTTGTTTTGAAAAGTTTTGTCTTACTTCATTTTAACCCTTGTTTCTATCCTCAAGAGTGTTACGAAGTTGTTTTTGAAAACATTGTTTGAAAAGTGTTTGGTGTGAAAAAGTTTGTTTGTTTTGAGCAAGTACTTAAGAACTAATCTACCTACTCGAAAAAGACTGTTCGTTTTCCTTTAGACAACGCTATCCTATTATTAAGGAATAGGTAGCACCGTCGTTGGAGTTTGAGGGACTATCGAAAGGGACAAAATGGTCATTGAAGGCAACATGTAAGGATACCTTAGCAGTTCGAAGGGACTGTCATCATATATTCGTAGGCAACATCGAGGGACAAGATCATTTCTTGTAGGCAACTCGAGGGACATTGAGGGACTATGATCTTTATGATGACTTTTAGATTGAGGGTCTTTTGCTAAGATATCCCTATGTTCGAGGGACACGACCATTATTTCCGAGGCAACCAAGTGAGGCAAACCCTAGGAATGAGCATATGCGAGTGTAATTTTCAGTTAATTTATCTTTTCACATTTAGGGTTTTCTACCGTATTAATTTTCAGTTTTTCTTTCCATACAATCCTATTGACATACATCTAAGCAGTTTATAGTTTGCGGAATTAAAAGCAAGAAAGTTTAAAGTCCTAGCTATTACAAGGCTTTTGTAGATACATAATTATTTCGGACTGAAAATAGAAATGCGGAATTTAAACCCTAATTACTATTACAACCTCAAAATAGTTACAATAATAAAAGGAAATTAAAAAATGCACGCGGCGAATTAAATGCGAGAATAATTTAGGAAACCTAAAAAATCTAATTGAAAAAAAGATTTAGGTTAGTTTTTTTTTTATAAAAATTAATTAAGTTATGTAAAAATTAAAACCCTAATTTCTAATTAATTTAAATTATAAAAAAGGAATTAAATTTTCCCTAAATTAAATTAAACTAATTAATTAATGAAATAAAATATTTTTATGAAAAAAAATGATTTTTTATGTTTTTTTTGATGATTTTTTGATTAAATAAAAAATAATTATTTTTTGGTGTTATTTTAATAAAGGAAAATAATTAGTAAAACAATTAAAAAAAATAAAATAAAAAAGAAAAGAATGGGTCTGTGTTGTGCCAGCCTGAGAGTACACCATAGTCCTTCATTGTTTGAGGCGTTGGATCTGAATTATTGATACATCCAATGGCCAGATGGTGGTAGCGCATGGTAGGCGTTTTGGAGGATGATGCATTGAATCTGTAGAAACAAAGTAAGAAAACAAAATTTGCTGGGATGGTTAGTTGTAAATATAATAACATAAATAAAATATAAAGGAAATAAAGTGGTCTTTCCCAAACGCACGCGTGATTCAAATCACCCAATAGGATTCTGCCACCTAATTATCTTCTTCCCTATAACTGTTGTTTTTTGCCACACTTTTACCTACAGTCGTTTCCGTCACTAAAGGCTATAGTGACATATTTTGTTCGTAGCCATAAACCTGTAAAATTCAAAACAACGCAGCACAAGTAGAATAAATTCAAACCAAAGACATGGATCAACTGCAAATCATCTCCTGAGCACGATAATACCCCTAATTTGTCCAATTTTGCCTTTATATAGAATTCCCAATTTGGGACCTCAAAACCCTAAATGGCATCGTGCCATTCCTACACTTAAACTTCAATCAAACCAATCAAAAACATTGCAAATATGATAGCAAGCATGGATATATGATCAAAACATGTTTATGATAGATAAATCATTGAAAACGAATCTTGAAAAAAAGATGCAAACCGTGGCACGGTGAGGCGTGATTTCTGAAGGTTTTAAGGCTTGAGGATGATTGGAATGGCTTCAGAACACGTCCAAGAACAGATTGTTGGCTTTGGAATTACTTGAAACGGCCTATGGAAGAGAATACAGTCTGCACTTTTTCTTTAGAAATTTGCAATTTCTTCCTCTTGTTTTCACGACCCCAAAACCTCTTTTATGCTTTAGAGATGTTAGGTATATATGATAGAATGATTTAGGACAACAAAAACTGATTATATCTTTGCAAATTATGGAGATTTGATTTCATTCTTTTCCTTGTATGATTTGTTTCCAAAATAGACCAAATTAAGATCTTTTCCAATCAATTGGCTCTTTCACGAATTTTTTGATTTGCTAGTTATTCATGGGCTCATAATATGCTCATAAAATCAAATCTTTGATTTTATTTGATTATTCTACTATTTAAATTGATTTATTTTGATTTAAATGGATAAAAAATCAAAATAAATAATAAAAATAATAAAATAATAGGTGGATAAGATCAGGGGTCGTGGGTCATCTTAGGAACAAGTTTCAAACAAGAAAACATGGGCCCATTTAGAAAAAAATGTCATTTTGATCAATGTTGACTTCATGCACATTTCCAAAAATTGGTCAACTTTGACAATACACATCTCTCTCATTTTTAACCCTAAGAAGGTGTTCTTGGACTTTTTAGAAAGCTTAGGATGTCCCCTAAACAACCATAAGAAGGTGTTCTTGAACTTGTTCCCTTCGAATACACTAGAATCATAACACTTGTTTCTTTCCTCCTTCGAATCCAGAAGCATCTAGGCAGCAGCTCAAATTCCAACACTTACATTCCAACGTCAAGCAAGGTAAGTCCCCTTAAACTTAAGCTTTTCGTTTCAAACATAACATGTAAATAATATTTTCTCACTTTTTATTTCTATACTTTCGATTGTATGCTTTTTCTTGTCCAAGTATATGTTAAAGCTAACCTGTACATACCCTAAACGAAAGAAAAAGTCTTGTGTGAAACGAAGCTTCAGTCTTCATGCCCTTGCTGCTTCACATTCCAAATGAAGGATCCAAAAGGTAGAAACAAAAGATGCTCACACTGATTCCCTGGCCCAATCGAAGAAGGCAACAAGGAGATTGGCGTGAATAGTGCACTTCATGCTGATTCCAGGCCCCAACCGAAGGAGGCAAAGAGGCAGAATCGAAGGTTGCATCTCATGCCTCAGGCTAAGCCCAATCGAAAGACATGACCTTACTGGTGCCTGCCCCCAATCGAAGGAGGCCAGAAATTGCAGAATTGAAGGGTCTCCTTCCCCAATCGAAAAACCCTCATTTTTCTAGCTTTTATCTTATTTTTGTCTTTATAGTTTCATGAACTTAAATATGGTTGTAATAGCGTAGGATTTTATCTTTCTGTATTTTATTACTTTTGTATGCTTTCTAGTAAAATAGGATATGTATGACAAGATAAAAACAATAAGTAGACAACCCCTAATCAAAGATTAAATGCATGCAAATCAAACACACTATTCACACACATGCACCCCTAGGGTAATCTCACTTATTTCCTTTCGGAAAATATTCATGTCCCTCGAACATGGGCATTTTAGCAAAGACCCTCGATAAATGATCGTAGTCCCTCGATGACCCTTAATGTTTCCTTTGGTAAACGATCTAGTCCCTAAAACGACATTGCTAAAATGATCACGCCCGTCCCTTCACATCCAACGACGGGGCTTCTTACCAAATCAATGGTAAGATAGAAACATCTAAAGGAGGAGGAAAATAACATCTAAGACTTTTTGAGTAGGTAGATTTGCTCCTAGTTACTCGCTTGCTCATAACAAAAACATTTTATACATCAACACACTCATTTGAAACATTTTCAAAAGTTAAAACACTTTGTACGCATTCTTATAGAAACGAGAGCCATTACGAAGACACATTTTCAAAATCACTTTCAAAAACACACTCCACAAACACCTCTTTGAACTATTTTCAAAACAACACTTTGTACGCGTTCTTATAGAAATGAGAGCCATTACAAAGTCACATTTTCAAAGTACTTTCAAAACCCACACCACAAGCACATTTTCAAACAAAAGCAAGTGATTTAGAAAGAAACTAAGAGCCCGTAGATAACTACAGATGGAAAGGGTGCTAATACCTTCCCTTTTCATAATCTACCCCCCGAACTCAAGAAAATATCTTGAAAGGTCTTTCCTGTTCTTTTCAGCCTTTCCTTATTGGATAAAAGAAAAGTCGGCGGTGACTCTTGCTATCCGTAACAATTGCAATCAAATAGAAAACAACCAAGTCAGTTCTCCCACCGTGTTACAGAACTGGCGACTCAGATGGGGAAATAACTTAATAGTGGGGTTACCTTAGGGCTAGATCACTTTTACTTGCTTTCATTGTTTGACTTGTATGCTTTACATTTTGGTTCTTTGTTTGGGCTTAAATCCTCTACCCGGATCCGGGATACCTTATAGGTAAGTAGTAATACATTGTGGAAACTGTGCACGGTATACCAACATGGTCTAAGCAATAGCTATGTTAGTGTAACATATTTGTGGGTACCGGTAGCCCTTGAGTAGTCAAGGAGAATACGAGGCCTCTGAGTGATTTCATGAAGCACTAACTCACTTTAGAACCTTTACTTGACCAACTTGGCCATTAGGACGTAGTGAGATGATCGACTTTGGTGCAGTCCGAAGTTGGTAGATACTCGATACTACACTCATTGAGGTTTGGCTTTTTGGGATATTTCGGTCGCCGTGAAAGAGGCTTGCGCTGAAACAATGCCCAAGAAGACAGATCAGTGATATAGAGATCCTTTAGAACCCAGTTACTATTTCTAAGATAGGTTTAAGCCAACTAAACTTCAAGTGGGTATTTACCTATGAGACCCCACGCAAGCCTAAACCTAAGGACTTGTCTGCTTTTTGTGCATATGATTATTTGTATATAAACAACTTGCTTACTTGGCATATTTGTACATAACATCATAACATCATAACATAACATTTTCAATAGCCATTTCAAGGATCTCGAGGGCCCATGATGCAGGGACACGTTGAACTAGACATCTATCAATGGGAACGGGGATTTATTTTCCTCTAATCAAAACACCGTCAAAGATCAAAGCACAACGACTTGGGTCAAGGGCTATGACCCACTTGACATGGTGAGCTTGATTCTCGTGGAAGGACATCCACCGATACGAAATTCTCCAATCAAAGTTGTAAGTGACTACTAACATTTACCCCACGAAATCCTCGAAAACATGCATCCACATATCATGCATCATATCATGACAGGTTTCTCCCACACAGGTCTCCTTATCTTCCTACTGTTTATTTCAGTAAGATGGATATGGAACAAAAGGTGAAGGATCTCCAAGAACAAAATGACCAGTTCCAACAAATGTTTCTAGCTATGGCTAAGGGGCAAGAGGACCTGAAGACTCTTCTTCTCAAAGACAAGAAGAAAAAGTCCAAGAAGTTAGTAGGCGTCCTGAACGTGGGAAGAAGACTTAGAGGACCAGTCAAAAGGGATCTAGATCTCTCAATGCCATCCAACATGGGGAATAGTCATGAAGACGACAATAGTCTAGAGATTGATGAAGACGAAGCTGACTACTCTGAGGAACATTGTCCTCCCGCTGGTGACAATTACAAACAGTTGGAGGATCGCCTCAATTCTATGGAGATTCATCAGATACCTGACTTGGATTTAGGAGACATGGGTTTGGTTTTTGGAGTGGTCATCCCGCCAAAGTTCAAAATCCCTATCTTTTCCATGTACGATGGAGTCTTTTTCCCTAAGATGCACCTAAAGTCTTATGTCCACAAGATTCAACCATACACAACTAATCAGAAGCTTTGGATCCATTTTTTCCAAGAGATCTTAGTTAGGACTCAACTTGAATGGTTCTATCAATTGGAGGGTTCTCGTATCCACACCTGGGAGGATCTAGCTGCTGCTTTCTACAAGAAGTACCAATACAACGCTGATCTTGCACCAACTCATGTGTAATTGCAGAACATGACCATGTGTTCCAACAAGAGATTCAAAGGATACGCCCAAAAGTGGAGAGATCTGGTTGGTAGGGTGCAGCCCCCTTTAACTGACAGGGAGCTGATTGACATCTTCATGGGAACTTTGGCAGGAGATTTCTTTAATCACCTAATCGGAAGCTCCTCAGCCGGGTTCACCGAGATAATACTGACTGGTGAAAGGGTCGAAGCGGGCATCAAAAGCAGAAAGATCCAAGGAGCTACACCCTCCGATGCTAAAAAAAACATACAATAGGAAGAAAGAGTCCAATGCTGTGTATGGTCAAAAGAGTCGTCATGCAGGGGCAATCCTGATCTCTAATCCTACACATGTTCAACAAAGACAGGGCAATAGGCGTAGGGTAAGATACCAATAAAGGAAGTATGCTAACATCAAAATGCCTTTTTCTTAAGTGTTACAACATTTGCTGAAGGATAAAATGATCACACTAAAGGATCCTCCTCAAAACCCTGATACATCCTCTTCTAAGTACAATCCAAGAGTAAGATGTTCCTACCATTCTGATAGTCCGAGACACGACACTGACAGTTGTTGGACTTTGAAGAACAAGATTCAAGACTTAATTGATGCCAAGGAGATTGAATTCAACTCTCTAGGGGCTCCTAATGTGATCACTGCTCCTGTGGTGAATCATTGGAAGCGTCTTGTTCATTTTGAATTTTCAGTTGTAATCTCTTTTGTTGTTCAAACACTTATCTATTAATGTCAAACTTTGTTTCATTAATGCATTTCATATGTTTGTCTTGAATTGATCCATTCGTTTTCATTACATTTAAACTATGCTTTTTAATCTCTTTATGACATTCAACTCTTGCTAAAAGTTACGAGCCTTTAGAGGGAGGATGATGAAAACAATGCCTTCATCTCATACAATATGCTTTTGGACAGACCTTGCTGACAATGTATATGCATTCTTTCAAATCCTAAACACTGGAGTTATAAGGAAGATAATCCCCAGTCAACCCCTTTGAGCCAAAGAAGTAGGAGTTTCCTTTTAACAAAAATTGAAACCTTTAATCAAAACCCAGGGAAGGGTAGTCTCTCAGTTAATTCAAATGCACGTTCAAGTCGCAAACTTTCATTTCGTAATACAACGAATGGCAAAAAAATTCTTCTAGAATCAAAAGACTATGATGGTTCCCTATCACATAGGCAATCATTATCTCTCAAAAAGTAGAGCCCACTAAGTAAAAAAGGAGACTTAAGAAAACTGGGGCATCCCGCTGACTGTAATCTCAAAACAGGAACAATCAGGGATAAAAAAAAGAGGTCACTACAAATCCTCGACAACATGAAAAATGTTGCAAAATAAAAAGACCGCCTTCCGATAAACTAAACTTGTCTGAACCATAACCAAAACGTCATTCCATACTCAATTGGAGTTCAAACGTACAATTAACTGAGTTTAGGACTGAAGAACATCACGAAGAACGGGCAGGTACAAATACACTTTGAGCCTTATCCTTTGTTTCTTAAACCGTGAACCAAGCCACGTTACAACCCTTCAAAAATCCTAATTGAAGCATGGGTTAGTTCGAAAGCATACTGTTATAAAAGGTATCCTGACTCCTATAAGGCTTTACTCTAAATCCTGAGTTTGAATTTTCTTACAAAACTTCTTTACTTGCTAAAACGCATTTTCATAATTTCAAGACAAGCATAGACTTCGCGTTATTTGCGTATCATTGTTTGCATTTGGCTATTTATTTGACAGCAGAGAAATTCGCATGGTGAATATCCAGTGAACAAAGACCCTCTCAATGAACAAAATCACTTCAAGTAGGAAGACACTTCCAATAACAGGTCTCCTATAAGCAAGAGGATACGACATGTCATTATTTAGCACTCCTGGGGCAGTCCAGCCAAGATTCTAAGAAATCTCTCAAGAAATGCTGAATAACCAGGGGCAGGTCTCCATCACTTGGGGAATTGAATGCAAATCCCAACAAAGGGTTACATAAAGTCAATTAGTTCCTGGAAGTGCCACAAACACTTGCTACTAGGGGCAGTGACAAATCTCTCCAAAATCCTTTTCATGGGATGAGTCCTAGCCAGGGCTTCAATCTCTGAAAAATTCTCAAGAATCCTCGAGGATTTTCCATAGTGAAGTCGCCACCCCTCTTACAAATTAGCAACCAGGGTTTATTTCCCCAACAAATAGCGAGATTCCCCAGCTTAAGTTTGCCTCTCCGAATACTACAAATCAGAGAAACACAACTCCTCTTCCTCAAAAGACTACTCTACAATCCCCAACAAGTTACTGTGAAGCCTGGACCTGACCAGACATCAGTTCAACTTCGACTTTCCAGTAGAGCAACGGACAACTGAGACTCCTGAACTCTTTTCCCGAAACATGAATCAACACTCTCCATAGAGTTTTCAACATTCCCCAGTGAAGCTCTCCTGAAACAACAAAACAGGATACCTTGGTGGAAACATTCTAAGCAAAGTTTTAAGACACACCTACTCTTCAAACGCAATGCAGGATTTAATGATTCCCCAGCATTTGTCAAGGATTTATTTTCCCAAACAAAGATACACTTCAATAACATTTCACATTTCATGCATCATATTTACATACATAATAAATGCATACATCATAATCTCATTTTTGAGAACATCATTACATAATGCATCTCATCCATCATGACGTTGCATACAACTTTGTCTTTACCTTTTTCAGGAAAAGGTCAACAGATAAAGGTCATCATCTTTTTTGGAGTAGCAATCGTCCAAGATTCCTTCATCATCTTTTTAGAGTAGAAATCATCTCAGATTCCTTCATCATCTTTTTGGAGTAGAAATAGTCCAAGATTCCTTCATCATCTTTTTTGGAGTAGAAATCGTCTCAGATTCCTTCATCATCCATTGAGGTAGTAATCGCCAAAGATTCCTTCATCATCCTGATGAGGTAGTAATCGTCCAAGATTCCTTCATCATCCTGCTGGAGTAGTAATCATCTCAGATTCCTTCATCATCCTGCTGAGGTAGTAATCGTATCAGATTCCTTCATCATCCGTTGAGGTAGTAATCGTCTCAGATTCCTTCATCATCATGCTGAGGTAGTAATCGTCTAAGATTCCTTCATCATCCTACTGAGGTAGTAATCGTCCAAGATTCCTTCATCATCTTTTTAGAGTAGCAATCGTCTCAGATTCCTTCATCATCTTTTTAGAGTAGAAATCTTCCAAGATTCCTTCATCATCTTTTTGGAGTAGGAATCGTCTCAGATTCCTTCATCGTCCTACTGAGGTAGTAATCATCCAAGATTACTTCATCATTCTGCTGAGGTAGTAATTGTCCAAGATTCCTTAATCATCTTTTTGGAGTAGCAAACATCTCAAATTCCTTCATCATCCTACTGAGGTAGTAATCGTCCAAGATTCCTTCATCATTCTGCTGAGGTAGTAATTATCCAAGATTCCTTCATCATATTTTTGAAATAGTAATCGTCCAAGATTTCGTCATCATCCTGTTGGAGTAGCAGCCGTCCCAAATTCCTTCATCACATATCACTATCTAAAACAAGACATCCGTCTATGAACAAGTTGATTGTAGATCAATCCCTGAAACAGGGCAAGTTGCCTATCTACATGACAAACGCTTCCTTCAAAACATCTGATGGTTCAATTTAAATCTCTCAATGGTTTATCCTGATTCTTTCCCACAGACATTTCCTCTGGTTCAGATGAATCGCTCCAAGATTTATTCTAATTCTTTCCAGTTAAACAAAATTCAAGACCTCTACTGGTTCAGTTTAAATCTCTCAATGGTTTATCCTGATTCTTTCCCGTAGACATTTTCTCTGGTTCAAATAAATTGCTCCAAGATTTATTTTGATTCTTTCCAGTTAAAGAATATTCAAGACCTTTAATGGTTCAATTTAAATCTCTCAATGGTTTATCCTAATTCTTTCCCGTAGACATTTTTCTCTAGTTCAGATAAATCGCCCCAAGATTTGTTCTGATTCTTTCCAGACCTCTACTGGTTCAGTTTAAATCTCTCAATGGTTTATCCTGATTCTTTCCTGTAGACATTTTCTCTGGTTAAAATGAATCGCCCCAAGATTTGTTCTGATTATTTCCAGACCTCTGATGGTTCAGTTTAAATCTCTCAATGGTTTATCCTGATTCATTCCCATAGACATTTTTCTCTAGTTCAAATAAATTGCCCCAAGATTTGTTCTGATTCTTTCCAGACATCTACTAGTTCAGTTTAAATCTCTCAATGGTTTATCTTGATTCCTTCCCGTAGACATTTTCTCTGGTTCAGATGAATCGCTCCAAGATTTATTCTGATTATTTCCAGTTAAAGAAAATTCAAGACCTCACTGGTTCAGTTTAAATCTCTCAATGGTTTATCTTAATTTCTTTCCGGTAGACATTTTCTCTGGTTCAGATAGATCACTCCAAGATTTATTCTGATTCGTTCCAGTTAAAGACTATTCAAGACCTCTGCTGGTTCGGTTTAAATCTCTCAATGGTTTATCTTGATTCATTTTCGGTAGACATTTTCTCTGGTTCAGATAGATCGCTCCAAGATTTATTCCGATTCGTTCCAGTTAAAGAATATCCAAGACCTCTGCTGCTTTAGTTTAAATATCTCAATGGTTTATCTTGATTCCTTTCTGGTAGACATTTTTCTTTTGTTCAGATAGATCGCTCCAAGATTTATTCTGATTCGTTCCAGTTAAAGAATATTCAAGGCCTCTGCTGGTTCAGTTTAAATCTCTCAATGGTTTATCTCGATTCCTTTCCAGTAGACCTTTTTCTCTTGTTCAGATAGATCGCTCCAAGATTTATTCTGATTCATTCCAGTTAAAGAATATTCAAGACCTCTGCTGGTTCAGTTTAAATCTCTCAATGGTTTATCTTGATTCCTTTCCGGTAGACATTTTCTTTGGTTCACATAGATCACTCCAAGATTTATTCTGATTCGTTCCAGTTAAAGAATATTCAAGACCTCTGTTGGTTCAGTTTAAATCTCTCAACGGTTTATCTTGATTCCTTTCCGGTAGACATTTTCTCTAGTTCAAATAGATCGCTCCAAGATTTATTCTAATTCGTTCCAGTTAAAGAATATTCAATACCTCTGCTGGTCTAGTTTAAATCTCTCAATGGTTTATCTTGATTCCTTTCCGGTAGACATTTTTCTCTGGTTCAGATAGATCGCTCCAAGATTTATTCTGATTCGTTCCAGTTAAAGAATATTCAATACCTCTGCTGGTCTAGTTTAAATCTCTCAATGGTTTATCTTGATTCCTTTTCGGTAGACATTTTTCTCTACTTCAGATAGATCACTCCAAGATTTATTCTGATTCGTTCCAGTTAAAAAATATTCAAGACCTCTGTTGGTTCAGTTTAAATCTCTCAATGGTTTATCTTGATTCCTTTACAGTAGAAATTTTCTCTGGTTCATATAGATTGCTCCAAGATTTATTCTGATTCGTTCCAGTTAAAGAATATTCATGACCTCTGCTGGTTCAGTTTAAATCTCTCAATGGTTTATCTTGATTCCTTCTAGTAGACATTTTCTATGGTTCAGATGAATCGCTCCAAGATTTATTCTGATTCTTTCCAGTTAAAGAAAATTCAAGACCTCTACTGGTTCAGTTTAAATCTCTCAATGGTTTATCTTAATTTCTTTCTGGTAGACATTTTCTCTGGTTCAGATAAATTGCTCCAAGGTTTATTCTGATACTTTTCCAGTTGAAGTCAAGTTTAGACTTAGTCTAATTTCTGTAAATAATCACCTTTTGATGACATCTATAAGCCCATCTATGACAACTCTCCGTCTTCTCTACAAATGGAATCTTTAAGCCCTTTTCCTACACAATAAACCACAACATCATCAATTGCAAATTTCTGGACACTCTAGTGTTCAATCATCTTCCACCTTTAAGTCACGAATGACAAATTCACCAATCTAACTCTTCAGGTTTAAGAAGATTGAACAGGGGCAGCTATTGTACCCCTAAATTTTCCCTCTCATTTTTTAAGGCATTTCTCATAACGGTTCTCAAAGATCTAATCTTGCACAAGTATAATTGGATTTTCTAGTATCAAGTTAGAAGGGAAACTGTTAAAAAAGGAAAACAGGTAAAAATAATCTTTTTGACAAAATTGGAGAAAAACAAGTCTTTTCGATTCAGCTCTTTCGATTGCCCTCTTGGCCTCTTTCGATGCAAGCTTGGCTTGCATCCTTCGACTGGACGTTGGCCTCTGGCACGATGGCTTGGATTCACAAGGAAAGAGCTTCGTGCACGCCACCTTCGATTGCACCTTTAGCCTCACAGGGTTCACAATGCAATGGTTTCTTATGTGCCTGCTTCGATTGGATGTTTTATGCTTGCATGCCTATGTTGACTGGACAAATATCTCCCACCATGCTAGCATGCACAAGGCACAAAGCCTCTTGTAGCCTCCTTCGATTACAAGGAAAAATGCCTCCTTTTGGCATCCTTCGATTGCATCCTTACCTCTTGTGTGAAACCTTCGTTTAGGCATGTGGCCCCTTTTGTTGCAAGCTTTATTTGGGCGTTTATACCTCCTACATATAGGCTTCGACAGGGCATTGGCTATGTTTATACTAGCTTCGACTGGACATCATTTCCCTTTAGTATGTTTCAGTTCCACCCTTGGCAACCTTCAGCACACATGGTTGGTATATTTGAAGGGCCTACATAGAAGTCCCTGTTGAAGGTTTGCATAGTCCATTCGAAGGATACATTTGGCCCTTTTCAAAGAAACATACATGACCCATTCAAGGAACATGTATGGGCGTCCCATTTAAAGGAAATGTTTGATGGCCCATTCGAAGGATTTATAAAGCCCACCTTAAGGCATGCTTTGATGACCCATCCAAGGGGCACACTTTTGGCTCCTTCGAAGGATGCCTAAAAGTGACTCAATCGAAAGGCACTTGTTAGAGGAAAATCAAATAGTATTTCTTGGAGAAGAGTTTGGTCGAAGAAGGGTCAAAATGAAAAGATGATATTCAAAGATGCTTGCTGCCAAGTTCAGGCATGGTACACTGGCCAAGACTGCTGCATAGCAGTCTTGATACACTGCCCCATTCTTGCACCAAAATAGAATACAAGGCACTATCTCTCAAAAGATACAAAAAGCCTTACTCAAATTGTTCAAACTTTTTGTTTTCCCTCCAAAAGCTTCATCCAGCTTTGCCTATAAATAAAGGCTTCACAACATGTTCAGGGAGGACTTTTTGGCCAGAGGAACAAATCTCTAAAATTTTCTTAAACACAACACAACTCTCAAACTCTCAAACACTCAAAAACTTGTGAAAAGCAAAAACCCAGTCATCCTTAAGCTTGTCCCCTTCGAATCTAAAAGGTCCATGTACCTTGTTCCCTTCGAGTACACTAGAAACATAACACTTGTTTCTTTCCTCCTTCGAATCCAGAAGTATCTAGGCAGCAACTCAAGTTCCAACACTTACATTCCAACTTCAAGCAAGGTAAGTCCCCTTAACATTAAGCTTTTCGTTTCAAACATAACATGTAAATAATATTTGCTCACTTTTTATTTCTATACTTTCGATTTCATGCTTTTTCTTGTCCAAGTATATGTTAAAGCTAACCTGTAAAGACCCTAAATGAGAGAAAATGTCTTGTGTGAAACGAAGCTTCAGGCTTCACCCCCTTGCTGTTTCACATTCCAAACGAAGGAACCAAAAGGGAGAAACAAAAGATGCTCACACTGATTCCCTGGCCCAATTGAAGAAGGCAACAAGGAGATTGGCGTGAAGAGTGCACTTCATTCTAATTCCAGGCCCCATTCGAAGGAGGAAGAGAGGCAGAATCGAAGGCTGCATCTTATGCCTTAGGCTAAGCCCAATCGAAAGACACGACCTTACTGGTGCCAGCCCCCAATTGAATAAGGCCAGAAATTGCAGAATCGAAGGGTCTCCTGCCCCAATCGAAAAACCCTCATTTTTCTTGCTTTTATCTTATTTTTGTCTTTACATTTTCATGCACTTTAATATGGTTGTAATATCATAGGATTTTATCTTTCTGCATTTTATTACTTTTGTATGCTTGCTAATAAAATAGGATATGTATGACAAGATAAAAACAATAAGTAGACAACCCCTAATCAAAGATTAAATGCGTGCAAATCAAACACACTATTCACACACATGCACCCCTAGGGTAATCTCACTTGTTGCCTTTCGGAAAATAGTCATGTCCTTCGAACATGGACATTTTAGCAAAGACCCTCGATAAAAGATCGTAGTCCCTCGATGACCCTTAATGTTGCCTTCGGTAAACGATCTAGTCCCTAAAACGACATTGCTAAAACATCCCATAGGTTGCCTTCTATGACTATACGAACGTCCCACGCCTGTCCCTTCATATCCAATGATGGGGCTTCTTACGAAATAAATGGTAAGATATCAACATCTAAAGGAGGAGGAAAAGAACTTCTAATACATTTATAGTAGGTAGATTTTCTCCTAGTTGCTCGCTTGCTCACAACAAAAAATTTTTATACATCAACACACTCATTTGAAACATTTTCAAAAGTTAAAACACTTTGTACGCGTTCTTATAGAAACGAGAGCCATTACAAAGACACCTTTTCCAAATCACTTTCAAAAATACACTCCACAAACACCTCTTTGAACTATTTTCAAAACAACACTTTGTACGCGTTCTTATAGAAACGAGAGCCATTACAAAGTCACATTTCCAAAATACTTTCAAAACCCACACCACAAGCAAATTTTCAAACAAAAGCAAGTGATCTAGAAAGCAACTAAGAGCCCGTAGATAACTACCGATGGAAAGGGTGCTAATACCTTCCCTTTTCATAATCTACCCCCCGAACTCAAGAAAATATCTCGAAAGGTCTTTCCCGTTCTTTTCAGCCTTTCCTTATTGGATTAAAGAAAAGTCAGTGGCGACTCTTGCTATCCATAACAATTGCGATCAAATGCAAAACAACCAATTCAGTTCTCCCACTGTGTTACACATGACAAGACTGAAAACAAAAAAATGTTAGCAAACCTAACACAAAAGATAAAGAATAAGTGAACATAACATAAAATGCACATATGCACCTCTAAGGTACGCCCACTTTGTTTTCCTTCGGAAATAAAACAGTCATGTCCCTCGAGACACGAACGCTTTAGCAAAGACCCATAAATCAAAAGATCATAGTCCCTCAATGACCCTACAATTTCCTTTCGGTAAATGATCTAGTCCCTAAATAGAAATTGCTAAAGTGTCTCTACATTGTTGTCTTTATGACTGTATGTCCCTTATAATATCCCTCATGCATCCAACGAAGGGGCTTATTACCAAATCAATGGTAAGATAGCAACATCTAAAGGAGGAGGAAAAGAACGTTAGACCTTTTGAGTAGGTAGGACGCTTGTAGTTGCTCGCTTGCTCACAAAAAAATCATTTTCACACATACACTTTGTGATACGGTGGAAAAGAACGTTAGACCTTTTGAAAAGTTTTGTATTACTTCGTGTTAACCCATGTTTTTGTCCTCAAGAGTGTTACGAAGTTGTTTTTGAAAAATTTGTTTGAAAAGTGTTGGTGTGAAAAAGTTTTTGTTAGAGCAAGTACTTAGGAACTAATCTACCTACTCGAAAAAGGTCTGTTCGTTTTCCTTTTTGACAATGCTATCCCATTATTGAGAAACAGGTAGCATCGTCGTTGGAGTTTTTTAGGGACATTCGAAGGGACAAATACAATCACAAAAGTAATGTTAGGAAATCTTAGTAATCATCCTAAAGCCTTAAAGATCTTTTTCCGCGGCAACATTCGAATGGGTCATTTTAGATCTTTTGGGGATAGAGGACAACCACTAATAAACCCTATACTTCATGGACGTTTACCGAAGGCAACCGGAGTGGAGTAAACCCTAGGAGTGAGCATGTGCGAGCGTAATTTTCAGTTAATTTATCTTTGCATATTTAGGGTTTTCTACATTATTAATTTTCAGTTTGTCTTTCCATACAATCCTATTAAAGGCATGCGCGGTGGATTAAATGCGAGAATAAATTAGGAAACCTAAAAAATCTAATTGAAAAGATATTTAGGTTATTTTATGAGAAAAGAAAGATTAAACTATGTACAAATTAAACCCTAATTTCTAATTGATTTTAATTATACAAAAAAAGAATTAAATTGCCTTAATTTAATTAAACTAATTAATTAAAGAAATATAATATTTTTTTTGAAAAAAGATTTTTGATGTTTTTTTATGATTTTGATTAAATGAAAAAAAAGTAACGATTTTTGTGTGTTATTTTAATAAAGGGAAATAATTAGTAAAACAATTAAAAAAAATTAAAATAGAAAAGAAAAGAATGGGCCTGTATAAGCAGTTGGGAGAGGTGCATGCTGAATTTGTTTAGGCCCAAAAGTTGCTGCCCAGTCCCACGTTTGATTCAGTGCTGGTCCTTGCTGATGGTGCACCATGGTCATCCCTTGATGGGCGTTGGGTCTGGCTAGGCAATGATCCATTGGCTGGATCAGTAGGGTGCATGGAAGGCGCTTGGCAAGGAGATGCATGGGTACTGCTGAAACAAAGTTAGAAAAATAAAATTGTTGGGACCTGGGATCGAACCCAGGTCCTTCCACTCATACTATACGCGCCTTGCCATCTGATCTGTGTGTCTGAATTGTTAATACAATAAAAAAATTAATAATATATGAAAAACAAGTGGATAACTGAATAAAAGAAAACGTGCGCCAACCATTCAAATGGTCCAATACTATGGTGCCAAGTCATCATCTGCTTCGTTGAGACCGTCATTTTAGGTATGGACTTATACCTACGGCTTGTGTCTGTAGCTACAAGACCTGCAAACTCCAAGATTCATATCAAGCAATGTAAATAAAATTTAAAGCCACAGATCAACTTGTTTTGATATCATGAGTGTTGTGGTACTCCTCTTTTGGCCCAATTGTTCCTGCATTTCAAAGCCCTAATCTGTTTTGGAACCCTCATTCGAACCCATAATCCTTGAAACCCTCATTCGAACCCATAGACAGATTTTGGAGTTGTGTACGGGTGGGAGCGAGGTCTGCATTATACTGATATTGCTTATAAAATGCAGCAGCAAGGTCTTCCCAGTTACAAACATTGGCTCTTTCCAACTGATAGAACTAATCCAGTTGTGTTCCAGATAGACTGTCTTGGAAAAAGTGAACCCACAAGTCTTTGTCAGCAGTATGAGGCTGTATCTTCGTCACATAGGAACGGAGATGCATTTTAGGACAAGAGACCCCATCATACTTAGCAAATACCGGTGCCTTGAATTTTGGGGGGATGACAACCCCGGAGACCAGAACCAACTCTTCAAAATCCAGCCCAAGAACCTTCAAGATTTCCATAGCACTCATATTCTCTTCTAACTGCTTATACCTTTCATTAGTCAGAGGGTACTGCTCCTCATTATAATCAGTTTCATCGTCAGACTCTTTAGGATTAGGGTCCTCTTCTCTGGCTTCACCCTCTTGATTCTCTCCCTCTTTAGATGAAGAAGCTAAATCAACAACCCGTCTTAGAGGCCCTCTGAACCTTATGCTCATATGTGCCACACCAGTTGTCCTCTTGGTCTTCTTAGTGTTCTTCTTAAAAATCAGAGCCTCCAGCTCTTCCTGTCCTTTGGCCAGAGCCATAATCATTTGCTGGAACTGCGTGTTCTGAGTCTGAAGATCTTTCACAGTTTGTTCAAGAGCCATTGCTGAAATAAATAGTGGAGGAGATGAGAAACCTGTTATGAATCTTGTTATGCAATGATATGTATGATATGTATGCAATGTTTTCAAGGGTTCTTAAAGGCTCAAATTTGCTTAAACAAAAAGTAACAAACGCGAATTGTATCAGTAAACTTGAATTGTTACAAAGAATGTATTTTATAGTACAATTAAGCAAAATAAAACAAAAAGAAGACTAGGTTTCCCATGATCGCATCCTCTTTGGCGCGATGTAGGCGTTGATATTCCTCTCTTCATGAAGTATCCTAGTGAGTTCCAAGACCTTCTTCTTGCTGGCATATAATTGGGATTCAAATGTATCCTGCTACTCTTTAAGCTGAACCCAAGACTTTTGTAACTCTTCGTGATCAGTTGGCATGTCTGGATGAAGAACAATATGCGGAGTGTCTCCCTCGGCAACTGGTTCCATAATCATAGGCCGGATAGCGGGATAAGGCATCATAAGAGTTTGAGCGCGGGCTCGTACCCATCTGAGATAAGGCTCGAGAGGTATGGATTCTTATGCCCAAGTGTCTTGCTGTCAAACCTATGTACCATACTCCAAGCTTGTATGAACCTTTTGCGGTAACCCTGAACATCATTCTCGTAGTTGAAGGCGATTCCTTGAATAAGTGTATCATGAGGACCATCCCTTCTCGCATAACCAAACTATCGTAATGCAAAGCAAGGGTTATAAGTGATTCCTCCACTAATGCCTAAGAGAGGGACATTAGGGAATTCACCACAGTTATTGATGATAGTAACATCTTCTGTGAACCGTGAACACCAATGAATGTCTGAATGTGTAAGGGACATCAGTCGATGAGACCATCTTTTACCCTGTTCATTGTTCAAAGTAGATATGGGTAGGTGCGAAATAAACCACCTAGCCAATAGAGGAGTGCAACACTGGAGGGTCCCCCTTCTTTTTAGAGTGCGAGCATTAAGAGAGTGTAGAATATCCCCGAGTAATGTAGGTACCGGATTCTGAGACAGAAAAACCTGGATTGTGCTCACATCTACGAGTTAATCCGCATTAGGGAACAATACCATCCTGTAGAAAAGGAGCGCCAAAACCTCTTCAAAAGCTTGTAGATCCAAGGTATCCCAAAAATAGTAAGCCTTCTCGAACAGACATTTAACCGGAATTTCTTGAACACTCCCTCTGGTTTCCCAATTTGTCACTATGTTGGACCATTGTAAGGATAGAGCTTTAGCAATTTCTTCAGGTTTGGGATGTCTTTCCGTACCGCTGAAAAGTAGCTGATCAAGAATGGTTATCCCTAATAACTGAGAAAATTACTCCATAGTAGGCACTAACTGGTAATCCGAGAATGTGAAACAATGATGTAGAGGATCAGAGAACTGAAACAACACTTTCAACATTTCTTCATCAGGTTTTGCAGTGACCAAGTTGAGCAACCGACCATGCTTTTTAGTGAAAGGAGAGCTTTTTGGAATCCTTACTGCCAAGTCCCATAGTTGGGGGAGATACTTTCACTAGGTTAATCAGAATAGTGTTCCTACGGGAAGATGCCATATCCTACAAAACAGAGCAAAGATGAGCCCTAGAAACCCTTGAAACAATTAGTATGATATGCTATGGTATGATGTTTATGATGTCATGATAAATCACAGTTATAGAAAACACAGACAAATCACACAAAGTCCTTCGGTTTAAGGCCAACTTGAGTTTTAAGGTCATACCCTCTTGAAGCTGGATTGGTTCAACCTATCCTATAAATATGTAACTGGGTTCTAAAGGGATCTCAATATCACTGATCTTTCCCCCAAGCCTTGTTCAATCAACGATTGACTCGTAATCGAAAAAAAACTCAGAAGTCAAACCTCAATGAGTGTAACATCGAGTATCTGTCGACCTTGGGCCTACACAAAAGCCGGCCATCTCGCTACGTCCTACTAGCCAAGTTGTGCAATTAAAGGTTCTAAGGTCAGTTGATGCTTTATGACACCACGCGGCGGCCCCGTACATCTCCCTGATTGACCCAAGGGTTACGAGTACCAACCAAAGTGCCACATCAACGTAGCTACTGCTTCAACCGTATCGGTATACCCCAACACAACTCCCTCATAGTTTATTTCTACTTACCTAAAAGGTGTTTCCCGATCCGGGTGTAGGATCAAATAACCCAAACAGTTCCCATAAATATAAAGCAAGCAAGACAATCAAGAGAAATCAATTAAATATGACCTAGATCCTAAGGTTTACCCCACTTTATTTTTTAGTCCCCAGCAGAGTCGCCAGTTCTATGATACGGTGGCAGAACCGACTGTTAATACTAGTTTGCTTTTTTTGTTCGCAAATGTCGCGGTAAGCAAGAGTCGCCACCGACTTTTATTTTATCCAATCAGGAAAAGGAAAAAGAACAGAAAAAACCTTTTTCGAGATGTTTCTGAGTACGGGGGGTAGATTATAGAAAGGGAAGGTGTTAGCACCCTTTCTATCCGTGGTTTTCCACGAGCTCTTAGGTACTTGCTCATTTTTAAAACTGCTTGTGTGTGCTTGTCTTGAAAAGTTTTGTATTACTTCGTGTTAACCCTTGTTTCTGTCCTCAAGAGTGTTACAAAGTTGTTTTTGAAAACTTTGTTTTAAAAGTGTTGGTGTGAAAAAGTTTTTGTTAGAGCAAGTACCTACGAACTAATCTACCTACTCGAAAAAGGTCTGTTCGTTTTCCTTTTAGACAATGCTATCCCATTATTGAGAAATAGGTAGCATCGTTGTTGGAGTTTTTTAGGGACATTCGAAGGGACAAATACGATCATAAAAGCAATGTTAGGAAATGTTAGTAATCATCCTAAAGCCTTAAAGATATTTTTCCGAGGCAACATCCGAATGGGTCATTTTAGATCTTTCGGGGCTAGAGGACGACCACTAACAAACCCTATACTTCATGACCGTTTACCAAAGGCAACCGGAGTGGAGTAAACCTTAGGAGTGAGCATGTGCGAGCATAATTTTCAGTTAATTTATCTTTGTACATTTAGGGTTTTCTACCGTATTAATTTTCAGTTTGTCTTTCCATACAATCCTATTAACATTCATCTAAGCAGTTTATAGTTTGCGGAAATTAAAGCGAGAAAGTTAAAAGTCCTAGCTATTACAGGGCTTTTGCAGATACATAATTATTTTGACCGAAAATAAAGATGCGGAATTGAAACCCTAATTACTATTACAAACTCGGAGCAATTACAATAATAATAAAAAGAATTAAAGGCATGCGCGACAGATTAAATGCGAGAATAAATTAGGAAACCTAAAAAATCTAATTGAAAAGATATTTAGGTTATTTTTTGAGAAAAGAAAGAATAAACTATGTACAAATTAAATCCTAATTTCTAATTGATTTTAATTATACAAAAAAAGAATTAAATTTGCTTAATTTAATTAAACTAATTAATTAAAGAAATAAAATATTTTTTATGAAAAAATATTTTTGACGTTTTTTTATGATTTTGATTAAATGAAAAAAAAGTAATGATTTTTGTGTGTTATTTTAATAAAGGGAAATAATTAGTAAAAAAATTAAAAAAAATTAAAATAGAAAAGAAAAGAATGGGCCTGTATAAGCAGTTGGGAGAGGTGCATGCTGAATTTGTTTAGGCCCAAAAGTTACTGAGCCCAGTCCCACATTTGATTCAGTGCTGGTCCTTGCTGATGGTGCACCATGGTCATCCCTTGATGGGCGTTGGGTCTGGCTAGGCAATGATCCATTGGCTGGATCAGTAGGGTGCATGGAAGGCGCTTAGCAAGGAGATGCATGGGAACTGCTGAAACAAAGTTAGAAAAATAAAATTGTTGGGAACTGGGATCGAACCAAGGTCCTTCCACTCATACTATGCGCGCCTTGCCATCTGAGTTGTGTGTCTGAATTGTTAATATAATAAAAACAATTAATAATATATGAAAAACAAGTGGATAACTAAATAAAATGAAATGCGCGCCATCCATGCAAATGGTCTAATACTATGGTGCCAAGTCATCGTCTCCTTCGTAAGACCGTCATTTTAGGTATGGACTTATACCTACGGCCTGTGTTTGTAGCTACAAGACCTGCAAACTCCAAGATTCATATCAAGCAATGTAAATAAAATTTAAAGCCACAGATCAACTCGTTTTGATCTCACGAGTGTGATAATACTCCTCTTTTGGCCCAATTATTCCTGCATGTGAAAGCCCTAAAATGACAAGGTAAACCCTAGCAATGGCAAATATGCATACAGACACTAAAACATCAATTAAACCATTCAAACATGTTGCAAATATGTCAATGAACACAAATATATCATTAAAACATGTTTATGATGCAAGAATTGTTTTAATCAGATTTAGAAAAGGAAGCAAACCGCGTGAGTATTATGTCACAATTCTGGGCTTGTGGAAGCTTGCAAATGATTGGAGAACATTCTGGAGATGTCCAAGAATCGATTGGCAGCCTTGTAATGCTTTGAATTATCCTCTAGAGTAGAAACCGATCCACACTTTTTTTCAAAAAATTCACTTTGGGTTTGACGCTTTTCACGACTTCAACCCCTGTTTTTTGCATTGGTTGTGTTCTGTATATGTACTAGGACAATTTAGGTTAACAAAAACAAATTGTATCTTTGAAAATCATGGAGATTTGATTTGATTTTGCTCCTTGTATGATATCTTTCCAAAATAGCCTAATCATGCCAATTTTGATTCAATTTGCCTTGATTTGATTTGGTTTGATTAATCCAACTTGAATAGATTTGATTCCTACAAAAAAATCAAATCAAATTCAATCTTTTGTATTTTTTTGTCATTTTGATTTAATTTGTATTTTAAATAATAAAAAATCAAAATAAAATAAATAATGAAACAAATAATGTGTGGATGCTGATTTGGGTCGTGGACCATGTTATAAGTAAGATGCAAGCATAAAAAGTTAGGCCTATTTGACAAAAAATGTATTTTTGAGCATATTTCACTTTTTGCAATTTTGCAAAAATGGTCAACTTTGACAAGGCATATCTCCTCCAATTTTAACCCTAGAGAGGTGTTCTTGGACTTTTTAGAAAGAGTAGGATGTACCCTAAATAACTATTTTGGTTTCATATCAATTGGGTCTTCCATGTTAATGTAAGAAGCTTTGACCCAAAAGGTGCTTTTGCTGACTTTTCAAAAGGACCTATAGTGTAGAAATTCATATCTTTTGATGAGTGCATATTTTGAACTTGAGGGCTGAAGATGAATTGTAGGGAATTGCATCCTATTAAAAATGAGCCTTGGATGGAAAATTTCTAATAAAGTATGAAGAAGTTATGCCTAGTCAAAGTTTGGTTGACTTTTCCTATGAAACCCTAATTTAGCAACTTTTGGGTTTTGATGAATTTGGGGGCATTCCTTGAGGAATCATGATCAACCATTGATCAAATGATGGATATCTCTTAAAAAGGTTGATGTTGTCCAAAAATATTGAAGTTTGACTGTATGTGGGCCATAGTTGACTTTTGACATAATACAATTGATTTTCAGGCATCTGGGCAATTGACTGGGCAAACTCCTTGTGCAAGGCATGAAACTTGACATGGATGATCTTGAGAACATATTGGGACCATGGAAGGAATTTGGGACCTTTCGATTTCCCAGACCCGGATGAAAATGGAAATCCTAGTTTGAGGTACATTGCCTTAGGAGAGAGTTTGTCTGGTCAACTCTTGGGCATCCTTGAGCAAGTTGAGGACCTCAATGGGCATGTGTTGAGTAAAATGAGAGGGAAAATTTTGGGGTACAACTCACTTTTAATTGAAACATTTTCAAAAGTGAAAGTCCTTTGTACGCATTCTTATAGAGACGAGAATCATTACAAAGGCCTTTTTCAAAATCACTTTCAAAAACATCTTCGACAAACACTTATTTAAACTATTTTCAAAACCAACACTTTGTACGCATTCTTATAGAGACGAGAATTATTACAAAGACGTTTTCAAAATATTTTCAAACCCACACCATAAGCATATTTTCAAACAAAAGCAAAGTGAACTAGCAAGCAACTAAGATCCTGTAGATAACTATGGATGGAAAGGGTTCTAACACCTTCCATTTCCATAATCTACCCCCCTTACTCAGAAAATTCTCAAAAAGGTATTTTTCTTTTCTTTTCACCCTTTCCATTGTTGGATAAAAGAAAAGTCGGTGGAGACTCTTGTTTACCGCAACATTTGCGAACACAAATGCAAAACCAGTATTAAACAGTCGGTTCTGCCACCGTATCACAGAATTGAAGACTCTGTTGGGGATATAATAAAAGCGGGGTTACCTTAGAGTTAGTTCATTTTTTAACTGCTTTTGTATCCTTTGTTTTCTTTACTTTTGAGGGCTTTGTTTGGGTTACTATAGATCCTACACCCGGATCCGGGACACCTTTTAGGTAAGTAGCAATAGATCGTGGAAACTGTATGGGGTATACCGACACGGTTGAAGCGATAGCTACGTTGATGTGACACTTTGGTTGGTACCGGTAGCCCTTGAGTAGTCAAGGAGAATACGGGGCCGCTGCATGGTGTCATGAAGCATCAACTGGCCTTAAAACCTTTAATTGAACAACTTGACCATTAGGAAGTAGTGAGATAGCTGTTTTTGGTGTAGTCCTAAGTCGGTTGATACTCGATACTACACTCATTGAGATTTGACTCCCGAGTTTTGTTTGGTGGCAAGTCAATTGTCGGTCGAAACGAAACTTGTGGGAAAAATCAATGATATTGAGATCCCTTAGAACCCGATTACTATTGATAGGATAGTTTGAGCCAACTAAACTTCAAGAGGGTACTTACCTACAAACCCCACGCAAGCCTAAACCTAAGGCTGCTTGTGTGACTTGTTTGCTTTCAACTTGAACTACTTGCAGGGTTTTATTATCTAATAACATGATTTCCTTGCAGGATTTGTTTACAGTCATTATCCAATAACCTAGATTTCTTGCAGGATTTACTTGCATGCACCACCTTACACTTTTTCTTAATGCATACCATACACATCATAGCATCATACTATAGCATTTCCTTAACCATTTAAAGGATCTCAAGGTCCTGTGAGGTAGGTTATGATGAGCCTGACATCTACCAAAGGGCAAAGGTATTTATTTTCCTCTAGCCGATGCCGTCAAAAGATCAAAACACGTTAATTTGAGTCAGTGGCGATGACCCACTTGATATGGTGAGCTAGACTCGCGTAGAAGGACTTTCAATGACACGAAGTTCTTCAATCAAAGCTGCAAATTTCAAACTTCTGACGTTCTTTTGTTTACCCCACAAGATCTTTGAAAACATTGCATGCCTACCATTTCATAACAGGTCTTCCATTACAGGTTTCTCATCTTTTCGTTGTTTATTTCAGCAAAAGAAAAGGCTCTCAAACAAGACAACAAAGATCTCCAAACTCAAGAGGCTTTATTCATGGAAATGTTCCTAAACCTATCCAAGGGGCAGGAAGAATTGAAAGCACTCCTCGTTGGGAATCTGACAAAGAAACATCCTGACAAAAACAAGGATGACCATTTGGAACAACTACAAACTGAAATGGAACGGATGAGAATCCATATGATTAATCAAAGGGCTCTTATCCAAAGTTTAGCTTAGGAACAAGAAGAGTTGAAGTTTCTCATCAGCAAGCTTCATCAAGACGAATGCAACCGTATGAAGCAAACATTCGAGACTGGGGATCAGGTTATTAATCAGCCTCTGATGAGACAGGAAGTTGGCTGGGTGGCGAGTATACCTTTCCAAATTGCTGTTACGTCACAACCTCACCAACAACGACAGGGTAATAAGCGTAAGCGGAACACATCTAAAAGACGCTTTACCGAAATCAACATATCATTGTCTCAAGCATTGCAACACGTGTTGGAGGCCAAGATGATTACGATGAAGGATCCTCCTCAGAATCCCAACATTGCTTCCCTAATGTACAATCCAAATGCAAGGCGTGCGTACCACTCAAACAGTCCCGGACATGACACTAATAGTTATTGGACGTTGAGAAATAAGATTCAAGACTTGATCAATGAAGGATTTCTGGAGTTTACACAAGATGGTAAATTTGAATTCTTCTGCTATCCCTCAAAGGCACACCATCTGAAGTGACAAATTCAGACAAAAAGGCTTTTTGTTCATTTGAATTCTCAATTTGTAATTATCTTTTGATTGTTCAAATATTTGTTTCATATCAGACTTTGTTATTTTTTTAATTCATTGCATATGTTTGTCTTAAATTATTTCATTCGTATCCACTATATTCAAACTGTGTTTTTACTTCGTTTTTGTGATATTCAACTCTCGATCAAAAGCTCTAAGCCTTTAGAGGGAGGATGACAAAAACGATACCATAATCTCTACAATATGCTTTTGAGAAGACCCTGCTGACGATGTACAGGCGTTGTTTCAAATCCTAAATAATGGAGTTATAAGGAAGATAATCCGTAGTCAACCCCTTTGAGCCTAAGAAGTAGGAGTTTTTATTTTCACACAAGTTAAAACCCTTAATCATAACCTGGGGCAGGGTAGTTTGCTCAATTAATTCAGAGGTGCATTCAGTCGCCAACTCATCCTTCATACACGACAAATAGTGTAGAAGACACTTTCCAAAAGATGGTGATGGTTCTGCATAATCATCAAGACAGACATTCATTATCTCTCAAAATAAAAGCCCGTTAAGTCAAAAAACCTATGAAGGAGACTTAAGAAAAACTGGGGCATCCCGCAGACTATAATCGCAAAAAAAATAGTTCATGAAAAATTGGATATAACAAAAAAAAGAGGTCCTACAAATCCTCAACAAAAAAATAAAAGGTTACAAAAAATGACTGCCTTCTCAAACAAACGTTCAATTTATGAACCATCACCCAATATCAAAGCAAACATCCCAGACTCAATTGGGATCTAAACGCACAATTAACTGAGTTTAGGATTGAAGAACATCATGAGAGCAGGTTGGGTAGAAATAAAATTTGAGCCTTTATCCATTGTTTCTTGAACCGTGAACCAGGCCACGTTATAATCCTTAAAAGTCCTAGCTGAAGCATGGGTTAGTTTGAAAGCATAGTGTTACAAAAAGGTATCCTGACTCCTGTAGGGTTCACTATAAATCCTGAGCTGATATCACACTCTACAAAATTTGTTTGTTTTACTAAAAATGAATTTTCGAACTTCAAGATAGACATAAGCTTTGCATTCTTTAAATGCCATTGTTTGCATATGACTATTTGTTCAAACATCAGAGAAATTCAGACGTATATTCAATGAAAAAATATCCTCTAAATGGACATAATCACCTTAGATGGAAAGATTTTCCAGTGACAGACCCTTCATAATCAAAGGGCATGGCACGATATCCAGCTGATCTGGGGCAGTCAAGTCAAGATTCGAGGAATCTCTCAAAAATTCCAAATAGCTAGGGGCAGACCTTCGTCTGAATCATTTGGGGAATTAGACATGAATTCCAGCAACAAATTATGTGCGATCAAGCAAACATCTTCTAGCAGTATGATAACACTTACTACTATGGACAATGACAATTCTCTGTACCCGGTGAACATGGACATAGTCGAAAAATACTATACATGAACAAAGACCCACCAGGTTGACTGGCCTAGGCAAAAATAAGGGAATCCCAGTGAACCAAAAGGGTTTGGGAAAAAATTAGGGATATACATAAAAAAATATGTACACCCGACAAGTTGAAAACCTGAAAAGGCGGCTTGGGAAAAAAAGGGTATTCAGATGGACTAAAAATCTGAAAGGACATTCCAGGAAAAATTTAGGGATTAAAGCGCATGACTATGTCCCGTTATCTCTTCACTTGTCTATCAGTAGAAGGTTTGTTACCCTGATCTGCATTTACCAAGGACTCTAAGAGTAGGATAACAGTCAAACCATCTATAAAATCTTGGAAGATACCTTCTTCAGCAGGTACAGAGGTAGGGGAATTCTACTATAAGGTCACTTCCATATTCTCAACATGTAGCCTATTGATGTCAGTTGTTCTCACATCCCCGGCAGAGCAAAAATCTCCAATTACTGCACCAAACCCCCAGTGAAGTCTCCAAGCTTCTCAAGATTCCCCTACAGGATTTCAACAAAATCCATGTTGCACCCCAAAATTTTCCCTCTCACTTATCAATAATTTGCTCACAAGATTTCATTGGGCTCACGACTGCACTAGGGTTTGATCAGCTCAAGATACCTCCTTAAGCACTGATGACCAAAATTAGGGTTTGAGTTTGCACAAGGATTTTTGAACTATCAATGCTTCATATGACTTTCATGGATCATTATGGACTCCCAAGATCACTCATGTCAAGTTTCAAGTCTTGGATCACACTTTTGATCAGTCAATTGAACAGTTGACCTAAAAATCAACTGTATTGGGGAAAACGTCAACCATGGCCAATTACAGTCAAACTTCATAATTTTTGATCCACGTCAACATTTTAAACCCATATGTATCATTTGCTTAAGTTTGGACCATAATTCCTCAAGAAATTTGATCAAATCTCTAGAAGGGCAAAATGGTCAAAATTAGGGTTTTGACTGGGAAAGGGCAATTTCTGATTTTTGACCTAGAACATGATCAATTGGTTTAAGGAATGATATAAAGAGTCCAATTGCATCATTTTAACCTAATGACCATGATTCAAAACATTACAATAACATTAGATTGACAGATGGATTTTGCAGTCAACTGATCAAAAGTCAATTGTATACTGAAAAGTCAAACATTGACTTTTGGTCAAATTCAAGTACCAAAGATCATAATCCATCAAAGCATGTCAAAATATGAAACTTATTCATCAAGAAATCAAGAAATCAAGATTTCATTTTGAAAAGTCAAAATTTCTAAACTTAGAAATTTTTCTAAGTGTTGAAAATTTCTTATTTTTTCATAACTTTGAGCATTTTTTTCATTATGATGCAAGATGATTCAAAGGAAACTTCCAACATGAATGTTGTAGATCTCCATGAAATCTACAACTTTTCATCACACAACTTCTCCTAAAAATTCTTGGATCTCAAGTTATAATTTTGTGAATACACTCATGAACTAAAAAAGACAGTGAAATTTTGCCCTAGTTAGGCAGATTTTTTACCTAACTTCATGGGACTTTTTCATATAGTTCCAAGGGGAATATTCAAAAGAAATTCAAAGATGAGTTGTATAGAACATTGCAAGCTTTCCAAAATATCCAAGAACTCCTTGATATCATTCTTGAGTAGGGAGAATCGAAGAGGTGAAGTTGGTGTTTTGTCACTTGGATTACAAGCCATTTTGTGAAGAACCCTTGGTTCAATCTTCAAGCATACTGTACAAATATCACTTTGAAGGCTTATAACTTGACTTTCACTCCATAATTAAATGTTTTCACAGCTGTTGGAAGCTTTAATCCAAGCATTCAATGCATTGTACAAATATAATTCCATTTTGGGAAGAAAGGCAACATTGCCATTTTGGAAAAGCAAGCTTTATGCAAAGTCAGCTTGCATTTAGCCTTGCATTTGTTCTTTCTGCACAAACACACTCTACACAATCAGAACAAGTGTGTTTAAAGGTCTCCGCCACCCTACAAGCCTTGTAATTCTCATTGAAACCATGCTTGCTAACTTTGTTTCAAAAATAAGTAACCAAGCCAAAACATGTGAGTTTAAAATTCTGAGTTGTTACAAGCCTCAAAACCTCTTGCTTATAGATATACACACTATTTGCAAGTGGACACACGAATGCTAATGCCCTGAAACTATCTCAAACACTCAAAAACCAAAAACCTGTCCAAGAACACCATTAACACACAATTCTGAACCAAAACTCATGATCTTCATTTCCACTCGTGCGTTTTGAAAACTAATCACTCAGAAACTTTTTATACATCATACTAAAGCAATACATACCCTTGTTTCCCAAATGTAACTCCTCCATCACTATCCACCATTTTCAAATATCAATCTTGCAGTTTGACTTGAGTAGAGATATTCAGGGACTTTCAAGGCAAAGTAAGAGTTGGAATACACTCAAGGAAGTCCAGGCAAGCTAAACAGATCTTCAGGCTATCTCAAAAGTTTCTCAAACTCAATTCACGACTCCAGCTGCAAGAGGTAAAAACTCAAACTTCTATCTCTTCATACAAGCATCATTTGATCCTGGTTTGTGAAGACAAAATGTAGATATCTTTGCTCTAAAGCTGATCATGTTCATAGTTCCCATTTATATTGACCGTGTATAGAGAATTTTGGATTTGAAATTTCTGAGAAAATTAGGTTTCAATTTAGGGCCAACAAAATTAGGTTTTATCTTTGACTTTTAATTTACATAAGTTATATGGTTGAAATCGTGGGAAGGAACACCACAACTTTCATGTTTACATTTTCCATTTTCATTGAGAAATGAGCAAGTTACAGGAACCATGGCTGGAGGTTGAAGATGAAGTCATTTTCAGGACTGGACTTATGTTATGTATTTATTATTTCACTTATTTTAACAGATGTACAACCACCCCAGTGGTAAGGCAGCGCGCGTTATTGCTAGAGGTCATGGGTTCGAGCCTTAGCGCACTGTCTTTTGCATTTTCTCACATTTTTTCCATACTTTTTGTCTCTTGCAGCACTGGGCCTCCACTTCATGGGCCTAATGTTTTTTTATAACATTTCCTCCCTGTTTCATATTTGCACCCCTGGCCCATTATTATTTTATTTTTTTCATTTTTATTCTCATTTTATTTTCTTAAATATATTTTTCTTAATATTAAAAATCATAAAAATACAAAAAAATAATAGAGTTATGTTTTAACTTAGTTTATTTATTTTTTCACAAAAAATATATTTTATTTTGACCACACTTTATTTATTTTCACTAATTTCCTTGTAAATTAAAATAAAACCAGGTTGTTATTTATCTAAATATGTTTATTTTAATATAAAAAAGATCAAAAATACTTCATAACACCACATACTATTTTCAAGTCAAAATATAAAAAAATACTTTTTTTCTTTAAATTTATTTTCCTTTAATCAACTAAAATAGATTTAGGATTTTATTCAAAAATCTTTTCTTAATTCAAAAATATTTTAATAATCAATTTCTATTCTTAATTAACTTAAGTTAATTTAATTTAATTATTTTTTTCTCTAATTAGGCCTAGGTTAAAATCTCTTTCATACAAAAATCACAAAACAAAAATTATTTCTTTCAATTTGCATTTGTACTTTATATATTTCTTCAATTGTTTGTGAAAAATTCAATTTGGTTGTAATAGATTAATTAGGTTTATATTATTGCAATCCCCATTCATAAATTGTATATCCCCTTCCCACAAGTGTTGTAATACCGTAGTAACTTTAAATTTCGCAATTTATCGCTTTTACATAATATGCTAGTAATTAGGGTTTGTATGGGAAGATAAAAACAATCAAATAGAAAACCCTATTTGAAGACAAAAACAAGCATGAAAATGACACACTTGCACACAAGCACCCATAGGGTTATCCCACTTAGTTGCCTTACAAAAATGGCCATATTACGCATGTAAGGTATCTTAGCAAAAACAAACAAATACAAGATCATAGTCCCTCGATGACGCTATTCAAAGTTGCCTTACAAAATGATCTTAGTCCCTCAAAAAAGAATGCTAAGATACCTTGCAACATTGCTAGTCATGGTCATACGATGACCCACGCCCATCCCGTTTACATTCAAAGATAGGGTTGCTTACCAAATCAATGTTAAGACAACAATGTCAAAGGAAAAGGAAATAAACAATAAATACATTTGAGTAGGTAGATTGCTCCTAATTACTTGCTCCATTTCAAAACAAACATCCTTGCTATTTTCAAAACAATCACATACACTTTCAAACATCTTACAAAATTGAAAAACATTTTCAAAAGATCAAACATCTTTGTATACATTCTTACGAACAAGAATCATTACAAATATTGCCTAAACAAATGGCATCTTTAAAAAATACTTTCAAAAACCACACAAAGCATATTTTCAAACAAAAGCAAGTGATTTAGCAAGTAACTAAGAGCCCATGGAAAACCATGGATGAAAAGGGTGCTAATACCTTCCCTTTTCATAATCTACCCCCCGAACTCAAGAAATAATGTCAAAGGTCTTTTCTGTGCTTTTTCACCTTTCCTTTTGGATAAAAGAAAAGTCGGCGGCGACTCTTGCTAACCGCAACATTTGCAATCAAATGCAAAACACCCAAGTAGGTTCTCCCACCGCACCACAGAACTGGCGACTTTGCTGGGGAAATAATTCTAAAAGTGGGGTTACCTTAGGGATAAGTCATATTTATTTTCTTACATTGTTTGAATTGTATGCTTTACATTATGGTTCTTTGTTTTGGTTTGAATCCTCTACCCGGATTTGGGATACATTATAGGTAAGTAGCAATACATTGTGGAAACTGTGTGGGGTATACCGACATGGTCTTAGCAATAGATACGTTAGTGTGACATATTTGTGGGTACCGGTAGCCTTTGAGTTAATCAAAGAGAATACGGGCCGCTGAGTGATGTCATAACACACTAATGAACTTTTAGAACCTTTACTTGACCAACTTGGCCTTTAGGATATAGTGAGATGACTGGATTTGGTGCAGTCCGAAGTTTGTAGATAATCGATACTACACTCATTGAGGTTTGGTTTCTTGGGATATTTCGACCGCCATTAAAGAGGCTTGTGCTGAAACAAAGACCAAAAAAACAAACCAGTGATATTGAGCTCCTTAGAACCCGGTTACTATTTCTAGGACAGGTTTAAGCCAACTAAACTTCAAGAGGGTACTTACCTATAAAATTCCATGCAATCCTAAACCTAAGGACTTGTTTGCTTTGTTTGTATATGCATACTTGTACGTAACATCATGAACACCAAGAACATCATATACATCAACTAACCATTTCAAGGTTTTTTGGATTCATCTTCATTCTCGTTTTGTAGGGTATGGATTCACTTTGCAGAAAAACTATTCAAGTCAACCTTGTAAGGATCCCTCCACAACTTAAGGAGTTAGCTTCAAGGATTCTTGAAAACTCTCCATTCACCGAGAGACATGGTCGCCTACTCAACTTGGTCACCTCCAACACAGATGAGGATATGATGAAGGTGCTCTTTCAGTTCTTTGATCCTTTACACCATTGCTTCACATTTCCCGACTATCAACTTGTGCCTACTTTGGAAGAATTATCCCAACTCTTGAGGATTCCCATTCTCAATCAACTACCTTTCAATGGTACGGAAAGAGACCCAAAGCCAGAAGAGATTGCTCAAGCTTTACACTTGTACTCATCTGATATCACAACTCATTGGGAAATAAGGAGTGGTGTCAAAGGTTTCTTAGCAAAGTTCCTGTTTGAGAAAGCCCAAAGCTGTTGGAATTCCTTGGACTTGCAAGCCTTTGAGGAAATTGTGGCTCTCCTCATCTATGGGATGGTTTTGTTTCCAAATCCTGACCAACTCATAGATATCAGCATCGTCAAAATCTTCATATCCCGCAACCCGGTGCCTGTATTGCTAGGAGATATCCTACACTCTTTTCACACTTGCACAATGAGGAAAAGAGCTATCCTCATGTGTTGTGCTTATCTCTTAGAAAGATGGTTTATTTCGCATCTTTCCCTATTTGTATTAAAGAATGAGCAAGGTTCAAGGTGGTCACAAAGGTTGATGACACTCAAACATTCAGACAATCATTGGTGCTCCCGATCTAAAGAGAATGTTATCATTGTCGACCGTTGTGGAGAATTTCCTAATGTCCCTTTACTTGGCATTAGAGGAGGAATCACCTACAACCCTTGCTTAGCCTTAAGACAGTTTGGTTATGCCCGAAGGGATGGCCCACATGAGATGCTGATTCAAGGTTTGGTATTTGACTACGAAAACGACGATCAAGGTCTTCACCAGAGATTTATCCGAGCTTGGAGGATGTTAAACAAGGTGGATAGCAAGACTTTGGGGCATAAAAATTCCATCCCTCTTGAGCCTTACCTCAAATGGGTACGAACTCGCACTCAGAGTCTTATGATGCCTTACCCCTCCATTCTCCCAGTAATCATTGAGCCTGTCATGGAGGGAGATGTTCCATACACTATCCTACATCCTGACGTGCCCATATTTCTTGAATACCTACAAAGGGATTGGATACAACTCAAAGGGGAGCGAGATACTTTTGAAGCCCAATTCTACGCAAGCGAGAAGAAGGTCTTGGAACTCACTAGGCCACTTCATGAGTAGCAAACTCTCAATGCCTACATTGCACCAAAGAGGATGTGTACTACTTTTCTATCTTAGAGTTTTTGTATTATTTTTCCCAAGGGGCATTGATGTACTCAACCATTAATTTATTAATATATTGTGTGTTTCCTTTTTGTCTAAAACAAATTTGAATCTTTGAAATCCTTGAAATCATTAAATATGCATATACCATTCATCATGACATAAGCAGGTATTTTGCAACAAATCTCCTCATCTCTCTACTGTTTATTTCAGTAAGATGGATCTCGAGCAAACAATGAAAGACCTCCAAGCTTAGAATACACAGTTTCAGCAGTTGCTCTTGACCCTAGCCAAGGGACAAGAAGAATTTAAGACTTTACTAGATGAAGAGAGGAAAAAGAAAACAAAGAAGGTAACCGGTGTCCTAAACATGGGAAGAAGATTTCATGGGCAGACAAGAAGGACCTTAGACTTTGCGACAACATCCGGTGAAAGAGACAGCCAAGATGGTAAAGGAAAGGAAACAGTTGTCCCGTCATAATCAGAGGAGGAAGAGGAAGAAGAAGACTACTCTGAAGAACAATACGCTCCAGCTGATGACAAGTATAAACATCTTAAGGAGCGGCTGAGCTCGATGGAAATCCAAAAGGTGTCAGGCTTGGACTTTGAGGAATTGGGTTTAGTGTCGGGGATTATGATTCCTCCGAAATTCAAAGCACATATATTCGCCAAATATGATGGAGTTTCATGCCCTAAAATGCATCTTCATTCATATGTAAGGAAAATCCAGACCCATACCGCTGACAAAGACTTATGGGTATATTTCTTCCAGGACAACCTATCTGGAACTCAACTTGAATGGTTTTACCAACTAGAAAGAGCCAACATTCACAATTGGGAAGATCTTGCTGCATCTTTCTACAAATAATATCAGTAAAATTCCGATCTGCACCTACCCGTACTCAACTCCAGCGTATGGCCATGGCTTCCAATGAGGGTTTCAAGGACTATACGCAAAAATGGAGAGATTTGGCTGGAAGAGTTCAACCCCTTCTATCTGAGAGAGAGTTGGTAGAAATGTTCTTAGGCATCTTGTCTGGTCCTTTCTTCAACCATTTAATTGGAAGTTCATCTGCAGGCTTTACTGAACTAATATTGACCAGAGAGAGGATAGAAGCCGGTATAAAGAATGGAAAGATTCAGAAAGACACATCTTCTTCTACAACTGTAAGAAAGCCTTTCATCAGAAAGAAAGATGTGGCTGCTGTATATCCGCAAAGAAACCAAGATAGGGCCGAACTCCAACCAATGGTGGGGGCTGTTATGATTCTTAAGCCTACGTCTGATCAGCAAAGAAATAATCAACCAAGGATGGAAAGGCCAGTCAGGAAGTTCACACGAATCAACATGACCCCGTCTCAAGTATTACCGCATCTACTAAGACACAACTTGGTGAACTTGAAAGAAGCTCCGAAAAACCCCAATAAAACATCTCTTCATTATCATCCCAATGCCCGTTGCACATATTACTCTGAAAATCCTGGTCACAATACTAATAACTGTTGGGATCTAAAGAACAAGATACAAGACCTCATTGAAGCAAAAGAAATTGAGTTCGATGCGCCTGAAAAGCCAAATGTCATTTCTGCCCCTATGCCCAGACATGGCCACAATACCAATGCCATTGAAGAAGGATTGTTTGTTAGTTTAATTGATGAACTCATGACCAAACTTCTGACTATTAAAATGAATTTGTTGAATGCCGGTGTATTCCCGGGCTGTGATGAAGTTTTCCATTTCTATTTATCCTCACCAACCAGTTGTCCTTTGTTGAAAGCAGGCGTTCAATGCTTAATAGATAACAAAGAAATTTTATTCGAGAAGACTCCTATTCCACCTGTTCCTTTTGAATATGTTTCTATCATTACCATTTCCGCCAATTCTTCCAGGGTCTCCGCCAAAAGACCCATTAGAATTACATCAGTTATGAAAGCAACTCCTTTAATAATCACAATGCCTGGACCAGTCCCATATACGTCAGAAAAAACCATACCATGGAATTATGGAGAGGATGTCTATTACCATGGTATCAAGCAGGACTGGCCATCCGCCGAAGATTCAAGCTCTGAGAACGACAACTCCGACATCAATAATATTGCAGGAACTAACAAAATCACCCGAAGTGGTAGGATCTTTTCTCCAGAAATTGTTCCCCCAAAAGCAGTTTCTGGACCCGTAATCATTCCTGCTGTTGTTCCCCTAAAAGTTGTTCCCGGTCCTACAATTATCTCCAATAATACTCCAATTGTAAAAGCCGTTACAACCACTATAATCATTCCTACTGACACTCCTGCTGCCGAGTTAACCGAGACTCGAGGAAAAAGTATTATGATTGAGCCTATCCAGACGAAGGCTCAGTCACTGACTATCCCTGTGACCTCCAAGAAAGAAATGGAGGAGATCCTAAAAATTATAAAGAGAAGCGACTACGATGTAGTTGAACAACTGGGGAAAACTCCCTCTAAAATATCCATGCTGGAATTACTACTATGTTCCTAGGCGCATGCAAAAGCCTCGATGAAATTCCTGAAGACCGCCCATGTACCTCAAGAGACCTCTGCCAATCAGTTCCAAGACTGCGTAGCCAGCCTAATTGTGGACAATGGTTTAGGTTTTTTAGATGCTGATCTATAGCCGAAGGGAAGGAACCATAATGAGGCATTGCATGTCTCAATGGAATGTAGGGGCACAACTGTGGAGCATGTTTTGGTGGACACTGGTTCATCTCTGAATGTATTACCTAAAAAAGCTCTTGATAGACTTGACTGTGAGGGGTTGACTTTGAAGCCAAGCAACATAGTGGTAAGGGCTTTTGACGACTCAAAAAGGATGGTGCATGGGGAAGTGGATATCCCCATAAAGGTTGGAACCCAAACTTTCAATTCAACTTTTTATGTAATGGACATCCGCCCTTCATACTCCTGCTTGCTAGGGCGACCATGGATCCACAATGCTGGCACTGTTACTTCTACGTTGAACCAAATGCTGAAGTATCCAGTTCAAGGGAAGATTATCACCATTCATGGAGAGGAAGAATACATGATCAGCCATCTCAATTCCTTCAGATATATGGAATTAGACGATGAATTCATTGAAACTCCATTTCAACACTTTGAAGAGGTCCCCCAAGATATGGCAGTGACCAAGGCTGTGTCTCAGGTTCCCAAGATTACAAGGCCTCCACTCTAGATGTCATCTCTGAAGGATGCCAAAGCAGTGGTAGAAGAAGGAGGGTGCACTATTTGGGGACAACTCCCAGATATCCCATATAAGTCTGACAAGTTTGGCCTAGGTTTCACTTCAAGTGCTCAAAAGGTTGTACACCATGCTCGTGCTGGAGGACCACCCTTGAAGATCAACAACCGTGAAGTCAACGCGGTAGAAGATGTTGAAGATGGATGCAACCTGGAGGATTGGATCTTCCCGGCTGTCAATGGAGGGCTCAGCAATTGGGAGGCTAGATACTTTATCCCGATCACCTTTATCCCACAGTAATTTGTCTTTACATTTTGTTGGATCTGTAATATTCAAAACAATTCACACTCTTAAAACCTTGTGTTTTACCCGAGGCACAATGGTCCATTTATAAGGGTTATTATCTCATTTTCATATGACATCAATGAATCATGGATGTTTTCGCATACAAACTTTTGCGCTCATTGTTTTTCTTTGAAATTTTACTTTCTTTCAAAGATAGATATACCCTTACACACACCCACACTCACAATGCAGGTATACATCCATTCGGGATTCCATGGGTAACGATACTGCTATGGCCTTTTGTGACTCTGAGAATCTAATCTCCCGAGTCGAAGACGAAGGTGAGGAAGATTGTGAAGTACCAGGAGAACTTGCCAGACTACTTCAACAAGAAGAGAGAACCATTCAACCTCACGAGGACCCCATAGATACAATCAACCTAGGTACCGAAGAAGAAAAAAAAGAGGTCAAAGTGGGTGCCAATCTGGAACCCAGTATCAAGAAGCGTCTGATTCAGTTATTAAACGATTATTTTAAAGTCTTTGCCTGGTCGTATGAAGACATGTCGGGACTTGATGCGGACATTGTGGTACATCATTTTCCTACAAGAGAAGATTGTCCACCAGTAAAGAAAAAGGTTCGCTGCATGAGGTCAGATATGTCAGAAAAGATTAAAGCAGAGGTCATGAAGCAATTCAACACTGGATTCTTGGCTATCACCTCTTACCCCCAATGGGTTGCCAATATTGTTCCCGTACCCAAAAAAGATGGCAAAGTCCGAATGTGTGCAGACTACAGAGATTTGAATAGGGAGAGCCCTAAAGATGATTTTCCACTCTCCCACATTGATATCCTAGTTGACAATACGTCATAACACAAAGTGTTATCCTTCATGGACGGATTCTTCGGGTACAACCAAATCAAAATGGCACCTGAGGACATGGAGAAAACAACATTTGTCACATAATGGGGCACACTCTGCTACAAGGTAATACCATTTGGACTAAAGAATGCTGGGGTAACCTATCAGCATGCCATGGTAGCTCTATTTCACGACATGACACATCACGAAATAGAGGTCTACATGGACGATATGATAGCCAGATCTCAAACAGAAGAAAAGCATCTTGATCACTTACAAAAATTATTCGAGAGACTGAAGAAGTACAAGCTAAGGTTGAATCCTAACAAATGCACATTTGGGGTATGATCTGGTAAACTCCTAGGCTTTTTCGTCAGCAACAAAGGTATCAAGGTTGATCCTGCCAAAGTTAAAGCAATATAGGAGATGCCTGCTCCTCGTACTGAGAAGGAAGTCAGAGGATTCTTGGGACGTTTGAACTATATTTCCAGATTTATCTCTCACCAGAAAACTACTTGTGACCCAATCTTTAAATTGTTGAAGAAAGATCAGGTAGTCAAATGGAATGACGAGTGCCAAATTTATTTTGACAAAATCAAAGAATACTTACAAGAGCCTCCTATGTTGATGCCACCAGTCGAGGGAAGACTGTTGATCATGTATCTGGCTATTTTAGAAAACTCAATGGGGTGTGTATTGGGGAAGCATGACGAGTCTTGTCGAAAAGAGCATGCTATTTACTACCTGAGCAAAAAGTTTACCGACTGTGAAACCAGATATTCACTACTCGAGGAAACTTGTTGCGCTCTGGAATGGGATGCTCGCCGGCTAAGACAGTATATGCTGGCCCATGTCTTGATGGATACTGGTTCATCTTTGAATGTTTTGCCGAAGAAAGCTCTTGACAAACTAGACTGCGAAGGACTGATGTTGAAACCCAGTAACATAGTTGTAAGGGCATTTGATGGCTCAAAGAGGATGGTGCACGGGGATGTAGATATCCCCATAAAGGTTGGGACTCAAACTTTCAACTCAACCTTCTATGTAATGGACATCAGCCCCTCTTACTCCTGTTTGCTAGGACGGCCGTGGATCCATAATGCCGGTGCTGTCACCTCTACATTGCACCAGATGCTTAAATATCCGGTCCAGGGAAAGATTATCACTATCCACGGAGAGGAAGAGTATATGATTAGCCGCCTCAATTCCTTCTGGTATGTGGAATTGGACGACGAGTTCATTGAAACTCCTTTTCAACATTTCGAAGAGGTTCCCCAAGAGGTAGAAGTAACCAAGACTGTATCCCAGATTCCCAAGATTACGAGACCTCCGCTCCGGATGTCATCTCTAAAAGACGCCAAGGCAGTAGTAGAGGAGGGTGGATGCACCATCTGGGGGAAACTACCGGATATTCCGTATAAATCTGACAAGTTTGGTTTAGGGTTCACTTCAAGTCCTTAGAAGGTTGTGCACCGTACCCGTGCTAGAGGGCCACCCTTGAATATTAGCAACCGAGAGGTCAATGCGGTGGAAGATGGTGAAGAGTATTACAACTTAGAGGTTTGGATCTTTCCTACTGTCAATAGAGGACTTCGCAACTGGGAGGCCAGAGACTTTGTCCCAATAACTTTCATCCCTCAGTAATTTATCTTTACATTTTTGTTGGACTTGTAATATTCACAAACAATTCGCACATTTAAAACCTTGTGTCTTGCCCGAGGCACAATGGTCCATTTGTAAGGATTTTTATTTCATCTTCATATGACATTTAATGAATCATGGACGTTTTTTCACATACAACCATTTGTGCTCATTGTTTTTCTTTTACATTTTATTTTTAAGGATGGTTATACCCTTACACACACCCACACTCACAAATGCATGTACCCCTCCATTCCGGATCCCATGGGTAACGATACTGCTATGGCCTTTTATGACTCTGAGGATCTAATCTACCAAGCCGAAGACGAAGGTGAGGAAGATTGTGAAGTACCAGGGGAACTGGCCAGACTACTACAACAAGAGGAAAGAGCTATTCAGCCTCATGAGGAACCGATGGGTACAGTCAACTTAGGTATCAAGGTGGATAAAAAAGATATCAAGGTGGGTGCCAATTTAGAGCCTAGTGTCAAGGAGCGTCTGATTCAGCTATTACGTGATTATGTTGAGATCTTTTCCTGGTCATATGAAGACATGCCGGGACTCGATACAGACATCGTGGTACATCGTCTCTCTACAAGAGAAGACTGTCCACCAGTAAAACAAACAGTCTGCTGCATGAGACCTGATATGTCAGAAAAGATCAAAGCGAAAGTCATGAAACAATTCAATGCTGGATTCTTGGCTGTCACTTCCTATCCCTAATGGGTTGCCAACATTGTTCCCGTGTCTAAAAAGGACGACAAAGTATGAATGTGCGTGGACTATAGAGATTTGAATAAGGCCAGCCCTAAAGATGATTTTACACTCCCCCACATCGATATCCTGGTTGACAATACGGCTCAGCACAAAATGTTTTCCTTCATGGACGGATTCTCAGGTTATAACCAAATCAAAATGACATTTGAGGACATGGAGAAAACTACATTTGTCACACAGTGGGGCACATTCTGCTACAAAGTGATTCCATTTAGACTGAAGAATGCTGGGGCCACCTATCAGCGCCCCATCGTAACTTTGTTTCACGATATGATACATCATGAAATAGAGGTCTACGTAGACGATATGATAGCCCGATCACAAACTTAAGAAGAGCACCTTGATCACTTGCCAAAGTTGTTTGAGAGATTGAAGGAGTACAAGTTAAGGTTGAATCCAAATAAGTTCACATTCGGAGTACGGTCCGGTAAACTTTTAGGTTTTTTTGTCAGTAACAAAGGCATTGAGGGTAATCCTGCCAAGGTTAAAGCAATACAAGAAATGCCTGCTCCTCGTACTAAGAAGGAAGTCAGAGGATTCTTGGGGCGCCTGAACTATATTGCCAGATTTATTTCTCAACTAACAGCTACTTGTGAGCCAATCTTTAAACTATTGAAGAAAGATCAAGTAGTCAGATGGAACGATGAATGCCAGGTTGCTTTTGAAAAGATCAAAGAGTACTTACAAGAGCCTCCTTTTTTGATGCCACCAGTCGAGGGAAGACCATTGATCATGTATCTGACCGTTTTAGAGAATTTAATGGGGTGTGTATTGGGGCAGCATGATGAGTCTGGCCGAAAAGAGTACGCTATTTACTACCTGAGCAAAAAGTTTACCGACTGTGAAACCAGATATTCACTGCTCGAGAAAACTTGTTGCGCTCTGGCATGGGATGCTCGCCGGCTAAGACATTATATGCTGACTCATACTACCTTGTTGATATCTAAGATGGATCCGATAAAATACATCTTCGAAAAGCCTGCTCTGTCCGGAAGGATAGCTAGATGGCAAATGATCCTAACAAAATATGACATACAATATACTACCCAGAAAACTAAAAAGGGCAGTGTATTGGCTGATTACCTTGCTCACCAAGCTGTAGAAGACTATCAGTCCATGAAGTTTGAATTCCCAGATGAAGACATCATGACATTAGACAACTGTGAAGAAATCAGACCATATGACGGACCTGAACAAGGATCCCGATGGACCCTATTCATTGATGGGGCATCCAATGCACTTGGAAATGGTATAGACGATGTACTCATATCTCCAGAAGGGTGTCATACTCCATTTACTACCAGACTTTGCTTCAATTGTACAAACAACATGGCAGAATACGAAGCATGCATCTTTGGTCTCAGAGCTGCCATAGACTTGGGAATCAAATCTTTAGACCTGTTTGGAGATTCAGCTTTGGTCATCAGTCAGATCAAAGGGGAATAGGACACTAAGCACCCAAACCTTATCCCTTACAAAGAACATGTTTTGACATTGCTACCGCATTTTGAGAATATTACCTTCGAGCATTTCCCGCGAGAAGAAAATCAGCTAGCAGACGCTCTAGCCACAATGTCATCTATGTTTAAACTTAATTGGGATAACGAAGCTCCCCAAATCACCATCGAACAAATGGACGAACCGACACACTATCACGAGATTAATACTGAAGAGGTAGTGGACCAACCTTGGTTTCATGAAGTCAAGAGGTATCTCGAGGCTCAAGAATATCTAGAAGGAGCTTCAATCAATGATAAGAAGTTCTTATGGAGATTCTCTGCTAAGTTCTTCCTGAGTAATGGCATCCTGTACAAACGTAATCCTGACTCCATTCTGCTTCGGTGCATGGATAAGATGGAAGCGGAAAAGATCATGGCTGAATTACATGAAGGTACTTTTGGCACCCACTCCAGTGGGCATACAATGGCGAAGAAAATCCTATGGGCAGTCTATTATTGGTCTACCATGGAAGCAGATTGCTATCAACACTCTCGAACTTGTCATAAGTGTCAAATTTATGCTGACAAAGTGCACGTACCTCCAGTTCCTCTGAATGTCTTGACAACTCCTTGGCCCTTTGCTATGTGGGGAATTGATATGATATGAGAGATCAAGCCTACAGCCTCCAATGGACACCGCTTCATCCTAGTGGCCATTGACTATTTTACAAAGTGGGTCGAAGCAGCTTCCTTCGCTTCTGTTACCAAGAATGTCGTTGCCTGCTTCATCAAGAAAAATCTCATTTGCTAGTACGGTATCTCGGAAAGGATCATCACTGACAATGGTACAAATATTAACAACACTATGATCATCGCCTTGTGTGAGCAATTCAAAATTTAGCATCATAATTTTTCTCCCTACCGGCCAACGATGAATGGTGTTGTCGAAGCTGCAAATAAAAACATTAAGAAGATCATACAGAAAATGATAGTCACATACAAAGACTGGCATGAGATATTACCATTCGCTTTCCACGGGTACCGTACCACGTCTCGCACATCAACTGGGGCAACACCTTATTCTCTGGTTTACGACATGGAGGTTGTCTTGCCTATTGAAGTTTAGATCCCCTCTCTGAGGATTACGAAAGATGCAGGGTTGATAGAAGACGATTGGACCCAAACTCGACTTGATCAACTGAACTTAATTGATGAAAAGAGACTTACTGCTATTTCCCATGGTCAAATGTATCAAAAACGGATGATCAAGGCTTTCAACAAGAAAGTCAGATGCCAAGTATATCAAGTTGGGGATCTAGTGATCAAAAGTATGATCTTGCCACAAAGTGATCCCAAGGGAAAATGGACTCCTACCTATGAAGGACCATTTGTAATCAAAAGCATATTCTCCGGTGGGGCAATGATCTTGACCACCATGGACTGTGACGATCTGCCACACCCTGCGAATGTGGACATAGTCAAAAGATACTACGCATAAGAGACCCGCTAGGTCGACACACCTAGGAAAAAAAGGGCATCCCGGCGAACCAAAAAGGTTCGGGCAAAAATTAGGGATAAAATTAAAAAAAAACTGTACACCCGGTAAGTTGAAAACCCGAAAGGGCGACTTGGGCAAAAAAGGGTTTCCCGGTGGACTGAAAACCAGAAAGGGCGGTCCAGGAAAAAGATAGGGAATTAAAGCGTATTACTATGTCCCGTCGGACCACTTAACGGACAACATTTGACTTCCACTAACAAACTCAGATTTTATGATCAATTCAATCATCTTCGGACGAAGCAACAAATAGACAAGATGCTCGGAGATATGAAGGCTATAGCAGAATGGGAACCCCATGGGATTATTACACATAGTTATCATTCTTTATATCAAAATTTTCTTGTTTTACGACAACATTCTCTTACTAGAATGTTTGTTCCCTTTGTACAAAAATACTTATTCAAAGTCAATACAAAGATACCCCTTTGAAAGTACAAAAAACAATCTGTTTTTTTTTCTTTTTTTTTCTTTACGCTTGTGTTTTGTTTGCAAAAACGTCAAATGATTCATTAATGAACATATGCATTTGAACATAATTACTATTTACAAATAAGCAAAATGAGAAAGACAATTACTGATAGGTTGAAAGGATAGGAAAACGTCTCAAGGCTATTCCATAAGTAATCCCCACAGTACGTCATTTAAATCCCCAGCGGAACAAATTCCAAATTATTAATCCCCAGTAGAAATCGTCAAATTTCTCAAGATTCCCCGAGCAGATCTTACAATCAGTATATGGCATTTCCCTCACAATAGAATTTACTTCTCTCAACAAGAGTTCGTCAGTACTTCAACTCCAAGACATGAAAGTTCAACATATCCTCAACAACTTTCAAGGATTTATTTTCCTCAATCAAACAACAATACAGCAGATCAGCTTACATGCACATACATTGCATCCATATATCATAAACATTGATAAAGCAAATATATTACATCATACATTTCATGCAACATAACTTTGTGTTTCAGCTAACATTTTACCCTTTTCAGGATAAGATTAACAACTACCATTAACAAAATGCAATCAGATACAGTGCAGATACGCTCCAGACACGGATCCCATTCTGATACTCATTCAGATTCAACTTTCAGATACAGTGCAGATACACTTCAGACACGGATGCCATTCTGATACTCATTCAGATTCAACTTTCAGATACAGTGCGGATACGCTCCAGACATGGATTCCATTATGATACTCATTCAGATTCAACTTTCAGATACAGTGCAGATACTCTCCAGAAACGGATGCCATTCTGATACTCATTCAGATTCAACTTTCAGATACAGTACGGATACACTCTAGACACGGGTTCCATTCTGATACTCATTCAGATTCAACTTTCAGATACAGTACAGATACGCTCCAGACACGGATTCTATTCTGATACTCATTCAGATTCAACTTTCAGATACAGTGCAGATACGCTCCAGACACGGATGCCATTCTGATACTCATTCAGATTCAACTTTCAGATACAGTGAAGATACGCTCCAGACACATATGCCATTCTGATACTCATTCAGATTTCAAGTTCAGATATAGTTCAGATACGCTCTAGACACGGATTCCATCCTGATACTCATTCAGATTCAACTTTCAGATATAGTTCAGACATGCTCCAAACACGGACGCAATTCTGATACTCATTCTTTCAGCTTACAACTTGCAATTCAACAAACATTTTTAGATGGCTTCTACAAGCCCATATCCAACAAGATTCTATCACTTCTCCAAATGGCATCTTTAAGCCCATTCCTTCAACTACACATTGTCGAGTGCAAATTTTTGGGCACTCTAGTGTACAATCATTCTCTCACCTTCGAGTCACGAATGGAAAAAATCGCCAATCTAACTCTTCAGGTTTAAGAAGATTGAACATGGGCAGCTGTTGTACCCCAAAATTTTCCCTCTCATTTATCAAGACTTTTCTCATAGGATCTCTTTGACTCAAGACTGGATTAGGGTTTGGTCAGCTCAAGACACCTCATCTTACAATATTGACCCAAAATTAGGGATTGAGTTTGCACAAGGATTTTTGGATTATCAATGCTTCATATGACTTTCAAACATCATTATAGACCCCCAAGATTACTCATGTCAAGTTTCAAGCCTTGAACCACATTTTTGATCAGTCAATTGGACAGTTGACCTAAAAATCAACTATATTGGGGAAAAAGTCAACCATGGCCGATTTACAGTCAAACTTCATAATTTTTTATCCAAGTCAACATTTTAGACTCATATGTATCATTTGATAAAGTTTGGACCACAATTCCTCAAGAAATTTGATCAAATCATCAAAAGGGCAAAATGGTCAAAATTAGGGTTTTGACTGAGAAAGGGCAATTTCTGATTTTTGACCTAACAAATGACCAATTGATTTAAAGCATGATTTCGAGGATTCATTTCTATCATCTTGACCTAATTACATGGTTTAAAACATTGCAGATCCATTGGATAGACAGATGAAATTTGCAGTCAACTGTATACTGAAAAGTCAAACTTTGACTTTTTAGTCAAAATCAAGTGCCAAGGATCACAATTCATCAAAACATGTCAAAATTTGAAACTCGTTCATCAAGAAACCAAAGATTGAAGATTTCATTTTGAAATTTGAAATTTTTCTTAACTTAGAAACTTTTCTAAGTGTAGAAAAATTCTTAATTTTCTCAACTTTAAGCCCTTTTTTCACCATGATGCAAGATGATTCAAAGAAAGTTCCCAACATAAAAGTTGTAGAACTCCATGAAACCTACATCTTTTCTTCACACATTTTTCCATAAAGATGCTTGGATATCAAGATATAATTTTGTGAATACATGCCCATGAACCAAAATAACTTAGTGAAATTTTGCCCTAATTTAGGTAGGTTTTTGACCCAACTTCATGACAATTTTCACCTAGTTCCAAGAGGAATCTTGAAATTCACTTCAAAGATGAGTTATAGATCACATTGAAAACTTTCCAAAATATCCAAGAACTCCTTGAGATCATTTTTGAGTAGAGAGAATCGAAGAGATGAAGTTGGCAATTTCTCACTTTGAATTCAAGCCATTTCATGAAGAATAAATTCAAATCCTCAAGAATGTTGTACAATCTTCACTTTTCAGGCCTCAAGCTCGTTTGTCAACCCACCATTAATGGATTGCTGAAGATTTCATGCCCTAAATCCAAGCATTCAATGCATTGTACAAGAAAAAAACCATTTAAGGAAGAAAGGCAACATTGCCATTTTGGAAAAGCATGCTTTATGCATTTTTTCATTTCTTGAGCTTGGACTTGTTCTTTCTGCACAAAACAAGCCTCTAAGCCTGAACAAAAAATGTTTAAAGATTCACCCTAACCTACAAGATCAGAACCATGCACCAAGAAGTCATTTCTCACACTTTCTTCAAAAATAAGAAATGTAGCAAGACATGTGATCTTGTACTTCTGAGCAAGTACAAGTCCTACAATCTTTTGCTCTATATAAAGCTATCACTTTTCAACCAAAAGCACGAATGCCCAAGCCTTGAAACACCCTAGAATCAGAAATTGCATACCAAGCTCCCAAACTTTCCATTTCTGACTTGTGATTTGAATCTTCTATTCCACTCGTGCGTTCTCAGGCCTTTTGCTTCCCTAAGCTTCCTTACCTTACAAGAAAGCCATCCCACACTCTGAAACATCACTGTAACTCCATCTTCTCCATTTTTGAACTTCAAAAATAGAGTAACACAGGTGGACTTCTAGAGATCATTCCAGCCACCCTCAAGACAAGCTAGGCATTGCATTAGCTTCCTAGAGGCTCAAGGAAGCTAACTTGATCATCACAACATCCTAAAGCAAGCTCATTTCCAAAACACGATTTCCATTTTCAAAGTGAGTTTTCTGTTTTTCCAACTCTTGATACTGGCATAGTTAGCTTTCCATTTGTGAATATACAACGTAGACATCATTGCCACAATGCTGTACATATCCATAACTTGCATTTATTTGGCCTGAGTTGAGAGAATTTTGAGCTTGAAGTTCCTGAAAAAATTAGGTTAAGAATTAGGGCCATTAAAATTCTCTTTAATCTTGGACTTATAGCTTTAGTTATGCACATGGTTAGGATCGTGAAACAAAATACTATAACATTCATGTTATCAATTTCCATTTTGGTTGAGAGATGAAAGAGTTACAGGAGGTCCGGCTAGCTAGAGGAAGAAGACGAAGTACAGGGCCAAGGAAGCGCTTTATGTTATGTTTTTCTTGTTCACATAAGCTAACAGATGTACAGCCACCCCAGTGGCAAGGTAGCGCGCTGGAAATGCATAGGTCGTGGGTTCGAACCTTGGCGCTACCTTTTGTTTTTTTTCATATTTTTCCAGTTTCTTTTTTTGGCTGTTTGCAGGATGGGCCTCAATGTTTGGGCCTTAGCATTTTTTTGCTAACATACTACTCCCTGTTTTCTTGCAGCACCCCTAGCCCAATCTTTTTATTTTTTATTTTATTTTCATTTTTGTTTTATTAAAATATTTTCTCTAACACTAAAAAATCATAAAAAGTATAAACATGATAAATTTTGCATTTTGTTTATTTTATTTTATTTTCACATGAAAAAAATATTTTTATTAAACTATATATTAATTATTTCTTAAATAAGCTTGTAAATATAATAGAATTAGGTTAACTATTTTATTCCTTTTTTATTCATACTTGTAAATATTTATTTTTGATATGTAAAAAGACTAAACATTTTTTCATAAAATATTATTTATTATTTTCAATACAAAAAAATACATAAAAAAAATACTTAAAGAACTTTATTTTCCCTTTAATTAGAAATTAGGGTTAACCATTTTTTCTCAAGAAATAATTTCCTTTTTAAATATTTTTTAGGATTAGGTTAAAACTCCTTTTCACATAAAAAAACAAGACAAAAATCTTTTTTTCTTGCATATACACACATTGCATATTTAAATTATATTGTATATTGTTTATTCAAATATTTGTACAAATTCGATTTGGTTGTAATAGCTTAATTAGATTTACATTATTGAAAATCCCCATTCATAATTTGTATTCCCCCCTCCCATAAAAATGTTGTAATAGCGTAGTAATCTTTAAATTAAGCAATTTACCGCTTTTTATATACCATGCTAGTAATTAGGGTTTGTATGGCAAGATAAAAACAAATCAAATAGAAAACCCTAAATCCAAGAAAAAATCAAAGCATGAAAATAACACACTTGCACACAAGCATCCTTAGGGTTTCTCCACTTGGTTGCCTTATACAAAAAATATCCATATTACGCATATGAAGTATCTTGGCAAAACAAACAAATATAAGATCATAGTCCCTCGATGACGCTATTGAAAGTTGTCTTACAAAATGATCTTGTTCCCTCAAAAATGCTAAGATACTTTGCAATATTGCTAATCATGGTTATACGATGACCCACGTCCGTCCCGTTCACATCCAAAGATAGGTTTGCTTACCAAATAAATGGTAAGACAACAATGTCAAAGGAATAGAAAATAAATAAGAAATACATTTGAGTAGGTAGATTACTTCTAGTTACTTGCTCTATTTACAAACAATTATCTTGCTATTTTCAAAACAAACACACACATTTTCAAACATTTTACAAACATTGAAAACATTTTCCAAAAGACAAACATCTTTGCATACATTCTTACGAACGAGAATCATTACAAAGATTTCCTAAACAATGGCCTCTTTTACAAAATACTTTCAAATCCACACAAAGCACAATTTCAAAACAAAAAAAGAAAGTGATCTAGCAAGTAACTAAGAGCCCATGGAAAACCATGGATGAAAAGGGTGCTAATACCTTCCCTTTTCATAATCTGCCCCCCGAACTCAAGAAACAATCTCAAAGGTATTTCCTTTGCTTTTTCACCTTTCCTTTTGGATAAAAGAAAAGTCGGTGGCGACTCTTGCTAACCGCAACATTTGCGATAAAATGCAAAACCCTCAAGTCAGTTCTCCTACAGTATCACAGAACTGGCAACTCTGCTGGGGATTCTTATGAAAGTGGGGTTACCTTAGGGCTAGATCACATTTATTTGCTTACATTGTTTGACTTGTTTGCTTTACATTATGGTTCTTTGTTTGGGTTTGAATCCTCCACTCGGATTTGGGATACATTATAGGTAAATAGAAATATGTTGTGGAAACTGTGCGGGGTATACCGACATGTTCTAAGCAATAGCTATGTTAGTGCGACATATTTGTGGGTACCAGTAGCCTTTGAGTTAATCAAAGAGAATACGGGGCCGCTGAGCGATGTCATGAAGCACTAATGAACTTATAGAACCCTTTACTTGACCAACTTGGCCTTTAGGATGTAGTGAGATGACCGGCTTTGGTGCAGTCCGAAGTTGGTAGATACTCGATACTACACTCATTGAGGGTTGGTTTCTTGGGATATTTTGGTCGCCATTAAAGAGGTTTGATCTGAAACAATGACCAAGGAAACAATCCAGTGATATTGAGCTCCTTAGAACCCAGTTACTATTGCTAGGACATGTTTAAGCCAAGTAAACTTCAAAAGGGTACTTACCTATAAAACCCCATGCAAGCCTAAACTAAGAACTTGTTTGTTTTGCATGTATATGCATACTTGTACATAACATCATGGACATCATGGACATCATATGCATTCACTAACCATTTCAAGGGTTTTGGAGATTCATATTTGTTCTTGTTTTGTAGGATATGCATTCACTTCGCAGGAAAACTATCCAAGTCAACCTTGTAAGAATTCCTCCACAACTTAAGGAGCTAGCTTCAAGGATCCCTGAGAACTCTCCATTCACCGAGAGGAATGGTTGTCTACTCAACTTGGTCACCTCTAACACAGATGAGGATATGATGAAGGTGCTCTTCCAGTTATTTGATCCTTTACACCATTACTTCACATTTCCTGACTATCAGCTTGTGCCTACTTTGGAAGAATTCTCTCAACTCTTGAGGATTCCCATTCTCAATCAACTACCTTTCAACGGTACAGAAAGAGACCCAAAGCCAGAAGAGATTGCTCAAGCTCTTCATTTACACTCATCTGATGTCACAACCCATTGGGAAACTAGAAGTGGTGTCAAAGGCTTCTTAGCAAAGTTCTTGTTTGAGAAGGCCCAAAGCTGTTGGAATTCCTTAGACCTGCAAGCTTTTGAGGAAATTGTTGCTCTCCTCATCTATGGGATGGTTTTGTTTCCCAATCTTGACCAACTCATAGATGTGAGCACCGTCAAAATCTTCATGTCACGTAATCTGGTGCCTACATTGCTAGGGGATATCCTACACTCTTTTCACACTCGCACAATGAGGAAAAGAGGTGTTCTTATGTGTTGCACTCCTCTCCTGGAAAGATGGTTTATTTCTCATCTTCCCCAATCAGTCTAAAAGAATGAGCAAGGATTAAGGTGGTCACAAAGGTTAATGACGCTCAAACATTCAAATGTTCATTGGTGCTCTTGATCCAAAGAGAATGTTATCATTGTTGATCGTTGTGGGGATTCCCTAATGTACCTCTACTTGGAATTAGGGGAGGCATCACCTACAACCCATGCTTATCTCTAAGACAATTTGGTTACACCCGAAGGGATGGCCCGCATGAGATGCTGATTCAAGGCTTGGTATTTGACTACGACAACGATGATCAAGGTCTTCGCCAGAGATTCATCTGAGCATGGAGGATTCTAAACAAGGTGGATAGCAAGACTTTGGGACACAGGAATTCCATCCCTCTTGAGCCCTACCTCAAGTGGGTATGAACCCGCGCTCAAAGTCTTATGATGCCTTATCCTTCCATTCTCCCGTTGATCATTGAGCCTGTTAAGGAAGGATAAGTTCCATACAATATCCTACATCCTGACATGCCCACATTTCTCGAAGACCTACAAAGGGATTAGATACATCTCAAAGGAGAGCGAGATACTTTCGAAGCCCAATTCTACGCAAGCGAGAAGAAGGTTTTGGAACTTACTAGGCAACTTCATGAGGAGCAGACTCTAAATGCCTACATTGCACCAAAGAGGATGCACACTACTTTTTTATCTTAGAGTGTTGTATTATTTTGCCCGAGGGGAATTGATGTACTCAAACTCTATCTTATTAATATAACGTGTGTTTCTTTTTGTCTAAAACGAACTTGAATATTTAAAAATCCTTGAAAACATTACATATGCACATATCATTCATCATAGCATAAACAGGTCTTTTGCAACGAGTTTCCTCATCTCTCTACTGTTTATTTCAATAACATGGATCTCGAACAGACAGTCAAAGATCTTTAAGTTCAAAACATGCAGTTTCAACAGTTACTCATGACCCTAGCCAAGGGGAAAGAAGAGTTGAAGACTCTGTTAGGTGAAGAAAGAAAGAAGAAAACAAAGAAAGTCACTGGGGTTTTGAACATGGGGAGAAGGTTTCAAGTATAGATTAGAAGAACCTTGAATTTCGCAACAACATCTGGTGAAGGAGAGGGGAAAGGAAAAGAATCAGTGGTCCTGTCCGAATCTGAAGAGGAGGAAGAATAGGAAGACTACTCCGAGGAACAGTATCCTCCAGCAGATGATAAGTACAGACATCTTGAAGAGCGTTTGAGCGCTATGGAAATACAAAAGGTGCCAGGTCTAGATTTTGAAGAATTGGGACTAGTGTCGGAATTGTGTTCCCACCGAAGTTCAAAGTGCCATTGTTTGCAAAATATGATGGGGTGTCATGTCCTAAGATGCACCGCCGATCATATGTGAGAAAGATCCAGCCGTACTCCGCCAGTAAATACCTGTGGGTGCATTTTTTCCAAGATAGCCTATCTGGGACACAACTCGATTGGTTTAACCAATTGGAAAAGGCCAACGTCCATAAATGGAAAGACCTTGCCGTAGCTTTCTATAAGTAATATCAATATAACGCAGATTTGGTGCCTACCCGTACTCAACTTTAGAGTATGGATATGGCTTCGAATGAGAGTTTCAAGGATTACGCGCAGAAGTGGAGAGATCTAGCTGGGATAGTACAACCCCCTCTGTCTGAAAGGGAATTGGTGGACATGTTCTTAGGCACTCTATCGGGCCCTTTCTTCAACCATCTGATTGGAAGCTCATCTGCAGGATTTACTGAGTTAATACTGACCAGAGAAAGGATGGAAGCTGGCATAAAAAGTGGAAAGATTCAGAAGGATTCATATGCCTCTACAGCTGTGAGAAAGCCTTTCATTAGGAAGAAGGAGGTATCTGCTGTTTATCCACAAAGGAACCAAGGGATAGCTGAACGCCGACCAATGGTAGGGGCTGTTATGATCCCAAAGCCTACATCTGATCAACCAAGAAGTAACCAACCGAGGGTTGAAAGGCCAGTCCGACAATTCACCAGAATTAATATGACTCTATCCCAGATTTTACTGCACCTTCTGAAATCCAATTTGGCAACTTTAAAAGAAGCTCCAAAGAACCCCAACACGGTGTCCCCTCATTATCACCCAAATGCCAGATGCACATATCATTCCGAAAGTCTGGGTCATGACACTAACAACTGTTGGGCCTTGAAAAACAAAATTCAAGACCTTATAGACGCAAAAGAGATTAAGTTTGATGCACCCGAAAAGCCAAACATCATTTCTGCTCCTATGCCCAGGCATGGTCACAACACCAATGCCATTGAAGAAGATTTTTTTGTCACCACAGTTGATGAACTCTTGACTCCACTCCCAATCATTAAGATAAGCTTGTTGAAAGTCAGTGTATTCCTGGGTTGTAATGAAGACTTACATCTTTGCTTATCCTCACCAACTGTTTTCCCTTTGTTGAAAACAGGCATTCAACGCTTGATAGACAACAAAGAGATTTTGTTTGAAAGTACTCTTGTTTTACCTGTTCCTGTTGAAGATGTTTCAATCATCACCATCTCCACCAATTCTTCCATGGTCCCCAAAAGACCCGTTAGGATTACATCGGTTCCAAAAACTACTCCTCTTATAATCACAATGCCTGGGCCAGTCCCGTATGAATCAGACAAAACTATGCCATGGAATTACGGTGGGGACATTTACTACCATGGCATCAAACAAGACGGGCTGGCCGTCAAAGAGATGAGCTCCAAAGAACAAGACGTCGACATTAGCAATATTGCCAGAATCAGTAAGATTACCCGAAGTGGTAGAATCTTCTCTCCAGAAATTGCCCCCTCCAAAGGCAATTTTTAGACCCGTGGCTGCTCCAAAGGTTACCCCCGTACCAATAATCATATCTGCAAGTGCTCCTATTGACAAAGACGACAACACCCTTGTTGTTATCCCTACCAACACTCCTACTGCTGAAACTCGAGGAAAAAGTATTCAAGAAGAGCCTGTCCGGACGAAGGCTCAACCACAGACTATCCCCGAAACCTCCAAGAAGGAAACAGAGGAGATACTGAGAATAATAAAGAAGAGTGACTACGACGTAGTTGATCAGTTGGGGAAAACTCCCTCCAAAATCTCAATGCTGGCATTGTTGCTGTATTCTGAGGCACATGTGAAAGCTCTAGTAAAGTTCCTAAAGACAGCCCATGTGCCTCAAGAGACATCGGCTGCCCAATTTCAAGATTGCATGGCCAGCTTAACGGCGGATAATGGTATAGGTTTCTCGGATGCTGATTTGACACCAAGAGGAAGAAAGCACAACGAGGCATTGCATGTCTCTGGAATATAGAGGACAACTCTGGCCCATGTCTTGGTGGACACTGATTCATCTTTGAATGTTTTGCCGAAGAAAGCTCTTGACAGACTAGACTGCGAAGGACTGATGTTGAAACCCAGTAACATAGTTGTAAGGGCATTTAATGGCTCAAAGAGGATGGTGCACGGGGAGGTAGATATCCCCATAAAGGTTGGGAATCAAACTTTCAACTCAACCTTCTATGTAATGGACATCCGCCCCTCTTACTCCTGTGTGCTAGGACGGCCGTGGATCCATAATGCCGGTGTTGTCACCTTTACACTGCACCAGATGCTAAAATATTCGGTCCAGGGAAAGATTATCACTGTCCACGGAGAGGAAGAGTATATTATTATCCACCTCAATTCCTTCCGGTATGTGGAATTGGACGGCGAGTTCATTGAAACTCCTTTTCAACATTTCGAAGAGGTTCCCCAAGAGGTAGTAGTAACCAAGACTGTATCCCAGATTCCCAAGATTATGAGACCTTCGCTTCAGATGTCATCTCTAAAAGACGCCTAGGAAGTAGTAGAGGAGGGTGGATGCACCATCTGGGGGGAAACTGCCGGATATTCTGTATAAATTTGACAAGTTTAGTTTAGGGTTCACTTCAAGTGCTCAGAAGGTTGTGCGCCGTACCCGTGCTGGAGGGCCACCCTTGAAGATTAGCAACCGAGAGGTCAATATGGTGGAAGATGGTTAAGAGGATTACAACTTGGAGGATTGGATCTTTCCTACTGTCAACGGAGAACTTCGCAATTGGGAGGCCAGAGACTTTGTCCCAATAACTTTCATCCCTCAGTAATTTATCTTTACATTTTTGTTGGACTTGTAATATTCACAAACAATTCGCACATTTAAAACCTTGTGTCTTGCCCGAGGCACAATGGTCCATTTGTAAGGGTTTTTATTTCATCTTCATATGACATTCAATGAATCATGGACGTTTTTTAACATACAAACTTTTATGCTCATTGTTTTTCTTTTACATTTTATTTTTAAGGATGGCTATACCCTTACACACACCCACACTCAAAAATGCAGGTACCCCTCCATTCTGGATCCCATGGGTAACGATACTGCTATGGCCTTTTGTGACTCTGAGGATTTAATCTACCAAGCCTAAGACGAAGGTGAGGAAGATTGTGAAGTACCAGGGGAAATGGCCAGACTACTACAACAAGAGGAAAGAGTTATTCAGCCTCATGAGGAATCGATGGATACAATCAACATGGGTACCAAGGTGGATAAAAAAGAAATCAAGGTGGGTGCCAATTTAGAGCCCAGTGTCAAGGAGCGTCTGATTCAGTTATTACGTGATTATGTTGAGATCTTTGCCTGGTCATATGAAGACATGTTGGGACTCGATACAGACATCGTGGTACATCGTATCCCTACAAGAGAAGAGTGTCTGCCAGTAAAACAAAAAGTTCGCCGCATGAGACCTGATATGTCAGAAAAGATCAAAGCGGAAGCCATGAAACAATTCAATGCTGGATTCTTGGTTGTCACTTCCTATCCCTAATGGGTTGCCAACATTGTTCCCATGCCTAAAAAGGACGGCAAAGTACGAATGTGCATGGACTATAGAGATTTGAATAGGGCCAGCCCTAAAGATGATTTTCCAATCCCCCACATCGATATCCTGGTTGATAATACGGCTCAGCACAAAGTGTTTTCCTTCATGGACGGATTCTCAGGTTATAACCAAATCAAAATGGCACCTGAGGACATGGTGAAAACTACATTTGTCACACAGTGGGGCACATTCTACTATAAAGTGATGCCATTCGGACTGAAGAATGTTGGGGCCACCTATCAGCGCCCCATGGTAACTATGTTTCATGAAATGATACATCATGAAATAGAGGTCTACGTAGACGATATGATAGACCGATCACAAACTGAAGAAGAGCACCTTGATCACTTGCAAAAGTTGTTTGAGAGATTAAAGGAGTACAAGTTAAGGTTGAATCCAAATAAGTGCACATTCGGAGTACGGTCTGGTAAACTTTTAGGTTTTGTCATCAGTAATAAAGGCATTGAGGTTGATCCTAAGATACTTTGCAATATTTCTAATCATGGTTATACGATGACCCGTGCCCGTCCTGTTCACATCCAAAGATAGGTTTTCTTACCAAATCACTGGTAAGACAACAATGTCAAAGGAATAGAAAATAAATAAGAAAGACATTTGAGTAGGTAGATTACTTCTAGTTACTTGCTCTATTCCCAAACAACTATCCTTGCTATTTTCAAAACAAACACACACATTTCCAAACATTTTACAAACATTGAAAACATTTTCAAAAAGACAAACATCTTTGTATACATTCTTACGAACGAGAATCATTACAAAGATTGCCTAAACAATGACCTCTTTTACAAAATACTTTCAAATCCATACAAAGCACAATTTTAAAATAAAAAAAGCAAGTGATCTAGCAAGTAACTAAGAGCCCATGGAAAACCATGGATGAAAAGGGTGCTAATACCTTCCCTTTTCATAATCTGCCCCCCGAAATCAAAAAAACAATCTCAAAGGTCTTTCCTGTGCTTTTTCACCTTTCCTTTTGGATAAAAGAAAAGTCGGTGGCGACTCTTGGTAACCGCAACATTTGCGATAAAACGCAAATTTTTGGGCACTCTAGTGTTCAATCATCTTCCACCTTTAAATCACGAAAGGTAGACAAGCCAATCACATCTTAAGGTTTAAGAAGATTGAACAGGGGTAGCTGTTGTACCCCCAAAATTTGCCCTCTCATGTTTCCCTAGGTTTCTTTTACATGGTTGGTTACAAACGCTTACCTAAAGAAAAATGAAATTTTTAAATGATAGGAAATGGTCTTTCGATTGGCATGCCAACAATGCCTTTCGATTGGCATCTCAATAATGTCCTTAGATTGGCACATCCGAGCAGTGTCCTTCGATTGGCATAATGGCAAACTTTGACTGGGCTCCTAAAACCCTTTGACCAAGCATTGGCCCATCAGCTTCGATTGCATGTTGGTTCCCCTTTCGAGCAAGCATTGGTCCAAGTTTCATTTAGGCGAGAATCCCCTATAAATTCCCTTTGATCCATAAACAGTGGTCTCCTGCATGTATATTCTGTGTCACTAGGCAATGGCCTCTTTTACGCTTGCATTGACCTGCCTCATGCTAGCTCCTGCAAGGCATTGGCTTCCTTTGTGCCAGCTTCGACTGAGCAAGGGTCCCCTCTGAAATAGTTTTTCACACTTTGACATGCATGATAGTCCCTTCGAAGGCATATTCATGTGGTCCTTTCTAAGAAACATTCACTGGTTCATTCGAAGGACACATGATTATTGAATACAAGTTGGCTTTGTGTTGAGTTTTGGTCCAAGATGCTTACTGGCAAAAATCCTTCATATTCCCAAGCCCAAGCCCCTGTACAGGTACATTCCTGCCAAAGGTAGCTTCGACTAGCCAGAGTAAAGTCTTTCGATTGGGCTAGTTGAGTAAGGTTAGGGCAATCGAGGAAAGCGATCTTAGGGGCTGATCAAAGAAGCCAAGATGTTGAGGCCTTATACAATTCGAATCAAGACCTGAGCAATTCGAATTGAGGTGGACAAACTCAATCGAAGGAACTATAAGGGTGAAACCAAAGCAAATCGAAGAACGAAACTTAGGGCCCATTTGAAGGATATACAAGAGGTCCAATCGAAGAGCAGGGACTGAAGGTATTCGAAAGCCAAAATTTTCCATATTCATTCAAATTCAAAGAAGAGACAAGTTTCCAATACTTTGGAAAAGTTATAAAACATCATTCATGGGTTTGAAAACACTTGTTTATGGCTATTTAAACCTTTGTTCTCCTGTCCCCTCCATCCCCTCTATATAAAGAACACACTAGCAAGCTCTAAAGAGGCTGGACACAACCGGAGAGAGAGTCACACGAAATTAAAAACACATTCTTGGAGGTTTCTCGAGGCTTTTGCAATCATCCCTTAAGCAAGTATCCCCATATGCAGAAGTGCCAAATCGAAGCAATCCTTAAACAAGGGTACCCATGCCTGAAACCACAGATTCATACATCACCCTTGGTAAGGATGGGTAAAAATGTCAAACTTAAATTTGCATGAAATATTAGTATTTTTAGTTCATTCGATCTGTATTCAAGATTAAGGACCTGGGTTTGACACCTAGGTCAGCATTTTGCTTTGTTTCTAACACTTGTTGCAGATATAGCCTGAATGGACCCAACACGCACAAGATCGAAGGACTTGGGTTTCGATACCCAGGTCCTGCATTTTTGTTTTGCTAACATATCTTTGCAGATTCAGTACCCTCACAGGTGATCCATCAGGCCCTTCCAGCAACACCCTCTGGATTGAAAGCCACGTCCTTTCACTGGATCAAAGTGTAACATCCTTCACAGAATCGAAAGGCAACATCCCTCCTGGATCGAAAATCACATCTTTCCCTGGATCAAAAGGAAGCTTCCCCTCTGGATCGAAAAACCCCATTTTCTCTCTAGATCGAAGGATGCCCCATTTGTATCTTTATTTTTCTTCTTCATTATTTCTCTTGTTAAATTAACTTTAAATAAAAAAAAATCACAAAAAAACATTAGGATAGTTTTTATTAATCAAATTAATTTGTAAATTAATTAATTAATTATTTTAACCTTTTCCTTAATTTAAAATTAAATAGACTTAAGTTTTATTTTCTTTTATAAATAAAAAAACAAACAAAAGATTTCTTTTCCTTAGGATTTAGACGTCCATTTTAATTTGTTTGCGCATTTATTTATTTTCCTTTTTTTTCCATCTTATTGTAACTGTTTTCCAGTTTGTAATAGTAACTAGGACTTCACTTTTCGCATTTCTATAATGTACCTCTCGCAAAGCCATGTAATAGTGTAGGATTTATATTCCCGCACTTTACATTTCTGCACTTTAAATTCCTGTATATATATTAACTGCTAGTAACTAGGATTGCATGACAAGACTAAAAACAAAAAACGTTAGTAAACCTAACACAAAAGATAAAGAATAACTGAACATAACACACATTACACATAAGCACCTCTAAGGTGCGCCCACTTTGTTTGCCTTCGGAAATAAAATAGTCATGTCCCTCGAAACAGGGACACTTTAGCAAAGACCCATAAATCAAAAGATCATAGTCCCTCGATGACCCTACAGTTTCCTTTTGGTAAATGATCTAGTCCCTAAACAGAAATTGCTAAAGCGTCTCTACATTGTTGCATTTATGACTGTATGTCCCTTAGAATGTCCCTCATACATCCAACAATGGGGCTTCTTACCAAATCAATGGTAAGATAGCAACATCTATAGGAGGAGGAAAAGAACGTTAGACCATTTAAGTAGGTAGGACGCTCGTAGTTGCTCGCTTGCTCACAAAAAAATCATTTTCTCACATACACTTTCAATTGAAACATTTTCAAAAGTCAAAGTCTTTTGTACGCATTCTTATAGAGACGAGAATCATTAAAAAGGCACTTTTCAAAATCACTTTCAAAAACATCTTCCACAAACACTTCTTTAAACTATTTTTCAAAACCAACACTTTGTGCGCATTCTTATAGAGACGAGAATCATTACAAAGACGTTTTCAAAATATTTTCAAACCCACACCACAAGCATATTTTCAAACAAAAGAAAAGTGAACTAGCAAGCAACTAAGAGCCCATAGATAATTACAGATGGAAAGGGTGCTAACACCTTCCCTTTCCATAATCTACCCCTTACTCAGAAAATTATCAAAAAGGTATTTTTCTGTTCTTTTCACCCTTCCTTTATTGGATAAAAGAAAAGTCGGTGGTGACTCGTGCTTACCGCAACATTTGCAAACACAAACGCAAAACCAGTATTAAACAGCCAGTTTTGCCACCGTATGAAACTTTCCTTTGTCTTAAAACATAATCAGAGGAAGAGGTTTAGGAGAAGGTTCATTATAATCTGATGTCTGAGAGGCTTCCCAAGGGATGTTGTCCAGAAGAATGAGGGGTTTCTGTACCCAATGTCGCAGAACTTGATCCTTGAATATTTTCAGGAGATCGCAGAAGTTCTGTTGAGCGATTTCATAGTTGAGTTCCTTTAGCTTCAGAGATTCAGAGTTAAACCATTTTTTGAACTGATTCTAGTGAGAATCAGAAGCATCTGAGTTAAGATTCTCCATGCAAGCTAGCTTTAAGGAGTTAACCCATTCATGTATTTCTGTTTCAAAAATCAGCAAAGATTTACCAACATCTGATTTGGACATTTTTGGTGTTGGTCTTGGAATGACTATTTTTTGAGAACTTGTGACAAGATTGTCCAAAGCTTCTAAGTCAATGACTGTTCTTAGGGGATATTCTATATAGTTATTGGGAGAGGGAGAAATAATTATAGGTGAGTTAGGTGATGTTGAATGATATAGAGATGAAATATCTGGAGTAGAGAAAGTTTGTGATGAATTTGAGAGGATTATTGGTGGTTGTGAGATCATGAGAGGGAAAGTGATGCCTGGGATGGATGTCGTGGTATCAAAGTCAATATTTTGATTTTCGATTTGGGGAGTTTCAAACAGTGGATCAAATTTATCAACATCAAAAAGAGCTTATGCAAGTTCTGGTTAAAGAGATAGATCTTCAGCGGGTTTTGAAGATGAGGAGATTTCAGATGTTGATAAAAATACTGATTCAATAACAGAAACAAAATACGAGTTACCTTTCTTTTTGGAAGCTTTGGGGGTTTTCTGAGAAGTTCCTTCTCCAACAACTATCCTTTTTCTTAACTTTCTAGTAGAAACATCCAGAGGTTGTTGCCTTAAATCAAGAATATTCACATCTGGAATCGTACCGTCACTCTTGTAGGCTTCCAAATACATGGGAACAATTTCTGGAGAGGAGACTGCTTGAGTGATGAGAGGAAAATACTTCAGAGGCACTCTTCTGGTGGTGATGACTTTCTTGGTGGTGATTGTTGGATCCTTCTTAATGGTTTCAATAATCTTCATCTTCTTCAGACTCTTGGCATTTAGAGGCTTTCCAGCACAAGGCTCCAGAACATTTGCTTGTTAAGCCTCAGTCAGATATTCTATCAGTCTGTTTTCTGTTGGAATATCTGAAATGAGTCTTCCCAGAGGAATCCAATCTCTCTTGGTTCTTTCTTCTTCCCTTGTTTCTTTGACACTAGTCTTCAGCTGGTTGAACAAAATATGAGGAAGATGAACTTTGGCTTTGGTTGGTTTTCTGTGATTGATGCACCCCAGAATTATTTTGGACCAAATTCTGAGATAATCCTTCAGATCTTTGATTTTGTTGAATGGTTGTCCAGAGGAAAAGATTTCTTTTGAGATGATGGTTATGGTCATAACCTTTTTCTTCCATTTCACTGCATCTTATACCGCTGCCGTCATGACCAATAAGCTTTCCAATAAGATCCTTAGTGATGATAATCTTTTTTCCCATAACGTAAGACGTTACCTGATGATTTGAAGTTGTGGCATGGATCCAAAATTCTTTCACTAATTTTGGGAAAACTGGACCTATGAGACGATCAAAGTATTTCGTCCATCCTTGGAAGTCAACATCAGGGGTTAAGTCATACCCATTTTCTTTCATACTTACGAAATCAACAATAAGTTCACATAGAACTTCTAGAGAATCAACAAGGGTGAGAAGAGTTCTTGATGTTTCAACGTACCTTTATTCTTTAGAGAAGGAAGAACCAGGAATAATTTGAGAAACTTGAGAAATTTGTTGAGAGGAAGCCATTATTCACATACTCTTTTAGGGTTTTGAAAGAGGAACAGATGAAGATAGAAAAGTGAGTGAAAGTGAATATGTAAGAGTGTTTGTGAAAGAGTGGAGTATAAATAGCCAATGAAAGAAAAACAAGAATTTTAATTTTAATTAAAAGAAATAAAAACAATGATTAAGTGCATTTAATGATTCCTGAAAAGAGGGATAGCGTAAAGATTTTGAACAGTTACCGATTTTCCTCTTACCTCAATGCATCAACACAATCGTTTCAGTCCCTTCAGATTTTGAACACGTGTTCAGCCTTAGAGGGTGACCTTGCATTTAGAGTTGACAGATGTTGATATTGTGAACTCCTTACTTCTATCTTAGAAATGAAACGTTTTTGGAAAATGTTCAGATCTTCTGGATAGTTTCTGATACAACTTTCCTTCTCACTTCTGAAGAACTATTGTTCAAATGTTCACACAAAAGAAATTAAAGCATAAATTTACGAGGATTAAATACACAGAAAATACATTTTCATTCTCGGAATAATTCCATACTGAGGTGATTCATAATGAAATTAATCAATCTTCAGAAAGGGGTTTAGTGAAGACGTCATCCCATTGATGGTCTGCGTCTATAAATTTTAAAGAAAGAATTCCCTTATGAATATAGTCACTAATTAAATGGTGTTTAATTTCTATATGTTTAGCCCTAGAATGTAAAATTGTATTTTTTTTAAAGACATATAAAAAAATTATTATCGCAGAGGATAGGAATGTTATTCTCATATATGTTAAAGTCTTCAAGCTAACTCTTCATCTAGAGCATCTGGGTACTGCATCCAGCTGCAGCTATATATTCAGCTTCAGCAGTTGACAATGCAATAATGGATTGTATTTTGCTGGACCACGAGATTAGATTGTCTCCCAAAAACTGGAAGCTTCTAGAAGTACTTTTTCTTTCTATTCTGTCTCTGGCAAAGTCAGCGTCACAATACCCTACTATAATACGGTGGGAGAACTGACTTTTTTTTAGCGTTTTATTGCAAATGTTTCGGTTAAAAAGAGTCGCCGTCGACTTTTCTTTTATCCAACAAGGTAATGTGAAAAGAACAGGAAATACCTTTGATAGATTTTGAGTTCGGGGGGTAAGTTATGAAAAGGGAAGGTGTTAGCACCCTTTTCATTCGTAGTTATCTACGGACTCTTAATCGCTAGCTCACTTTTTAAGATTTTCTTTATGTGTGTTATTTGTTTGAAAATATTTTGAAAATCTAACTTTGTATTGATTCTTGTATCAGTCCTCAAGAATGCATACAAAGTGTTTAAAATATTTTGTTTGAAAAAGTGTGATGTGTAAGGATGTTTTGTTTGTGAAAAAGGTTGTGAGAAAGCGATTAAAAGTTCCTTACCCACTAAAGGTCTTTCTTATTCTTTTCCTTCTCTGTTAGAGACAGTGCTACCCATACCATTATTTGGTAGGTAGCCCTATCTATTGTATGTGAAGGAACAGGCGTAGGGTCGTTGTATGGTCATAGAAAGAAACTTGTAAGGATACTTTAGCAATTCGAAGGGACTGTCATCATATTATTCGTAGACAACAAGGGACTAGATCATCTTTTCATATGTAACTCGAGGGACATCGTGGGACTATGATCTTTATTCGAAGGGACTATGACGATTTAATCGAGGGTCTTTGCTAAAGTACCCTTACTTTTGAAGGAAATGACCAAGTTTTCAAAGGCAATGAAGAGAGGTTATCCTAGAGGTGCAAAGTGTGCAAAGGTGATTCAGTTCAGTTATATTATCTCGAGTTAAGGTTTTCTAACATTTGTATTTGTCTTACCATACAAACCCTATTAGCATACATCTAACAGTTATGTATACATGTATATAAAATATAAGTGCGAGAAGTAAAGTCCTAGGACTATTACATAGCTTAGGGACAGTTACAATATTTAATAAAACCTTGCGAGAAATTAAATACTAAGCTATTACAACTTTTATACAACCTATACACTTGTCTAAAAATAAATAGCAATTAAATAAAAATACAAGTGTAAAATTATTTATAAAAAAAACCTAAATGTCTAAAATGTCACTCTTTTTTTGTATTTTTGGGTTAATTTTAAGCATTTAGAAAATAATTAGTTATCTAATTATAAATTAATTACAAAGGTTAATTAGTTTAAAAAACTAAGTCTAATAAAATTGAATTAAAAATATGTCCAAAATTAGATTAATTAATAAATACCCTAAGAATATTTTTATTTTATTTTTTATGGATTAAGACGATTAGTAGAAAATTAAATAAGAAAATAAGTAAAAATAATGGAAAGTGGAAAAGATTAGAAAACAGATAAAAGATGGTTGCAAGCACTCAGGCTCAAACCCACGCCCTCTCCTTTGCCAAGCAAGAACACTACCACTGCACCATGAAACAAATAGAATTTTATGCCCTAACAAGGGTATCTCGTATTCCTCATGTTAAAACATGCATGTAAGGCTTCAAACCTTTTCTAAACAATCATGCTAAGCGATTTGAATTGTTAGAATCAGTTAACTATTCGTATAATTTGTAATACGAAAAATAAAAAATAATGTAAATCGGACATGGCATGTATGCAAGTTTTAGGTACGAATAGGCATGGAAAGTTACCTATTCTTACCTTGGAGATGTTTTGGAAGTGATTTGAGGTGGTGATTTGGACTGAATCAAATTGGAACTTGAGATTTAATGGTGCACTTTCTTTGAAAATTGGTGATTTTTAAGACTTTTCTTGAGGCACAATTTTCGTGTCATTGTAGTGTGAGGGCTTGATTAATTATAGAGGAGGAGATTTAAGTCACCAAAGAAGGAAAGAATCAAGGGATCATGGTGTTACCAAGAATCAATGAAACATGTTTTCTAACTTGCCATTCTTGAAGATTTGTGTCTCAAACATGTCTCTCACGGTTTTGGCAAGCTTTTATGAGGTCTTGGGCCTTCTAGAAGATGTCCAAATGATCATAGTCCAACATTAATCCAACTATTTGTTATTTTTAATTTGATTCTTTTACAAAAATTAAATAAAAATTTAAATATATAGGATAAAAAATATGACCATGTACCAATGGACTTAGAGTTCTTCTATTATGTCATAAACATGTTTGATCCTTAAAAGTTAGGCCCATTAGTCCAAAAATTCAAAATTGTTCAATTGAGGTTTCATGCATTTTTCAAAAAAAATTCAACTTATGCCAACCATAACTCTCACAATTTTTGTCATATGAAGAAGATCTGGGACTTTTTGGAAACCTTAAGATGTCTCCTACAACTTTTATGCTGGACATTTTTTCATTTGAAGTCTTTAACTCGATGTAAATTTCCTTGACAAAAAATGTCTTTTTGTTGACTTTTAAAATGACCTGTAATGTTTTGATCCATATCTCTCAAATGAAGCATTTTTTGCCTTGAGCTTAGAGAGATAAAGTTGTAGAGAATTGAATTTTCTTCAAAATGGGCTTTGGTTGAGAAATTTTTAATGAAGCATGTGAAAATTATGCTTGGTCAAAGTTTAGTTTACTTCTCGAGTTTTCTTGATGAATCAGGATCAACCATTGATCAAATGATGAATGTGAGTTCAAAATATTGATGTTGAACAAAAATCTTAAAGTTTGACTGTATGTTCACCATGATTAACTTTTTGTCCAATATAGTTGATTTTCACTCAATTGAGCAATTGGCTGAGCAAATTTATGATGTAAGGCTTGAAACTTGACATGATGATTCTTTGAAGAATATGAGGAACCATATAACTCACTTGAGGCATTAGAAGCTCAATTTTTGTTGAAGATAGAAAAACCCTAATTATAGGTCAACTACTTAGGAAGAGGGTTTGTATGCTCAAACCCTTGAGTATTCTTGAGAAATTGAGGACCCTATAAGCATGAGGAGGTATCTTGGATAAATTTCCCTAAAAAATGGGAGGGCAAATTTTGGGGTACAATAGCTGCTCCTGTTCAATCTTCTTAAACCTTAAGAGTTAGATTGGCATGTCCGCCATTTGGGATCTAAAGGTGGAAGAGGATTGAAAATTTAAGTGCCCAGAAATTTGCGCTCGCATGTGCACAAAGTGATACTGTTGGTTGATTATACTACTTGAATGGTCTTAAAGATGTCATTCGGAGAGGTGATAGAGTGTTGCCGGAGATGGGCTTACAAATACCATCCAAAGTAACTGTTGATCAGAGTATTAGAGTGAGTCTACGCCTGACTGTATCTGAAGAATGCTTTTCGTAACGCTCGTAATTTAATTAATTATTTAATTAATTTATGTTTGGAATATTTGTGAACATGTGTGGTGATTAGTTGGATTTAATTATTTTATTAAGTGGTGAAATAATATTATGAGAAGGATAATATTATTTGATGTGGGCTTGTTTTAAAGGAATGGAAGTAGTAATAAGGGGGTGTATTAGTTTTAAGCCCATTAAGGAATAAAGAGAATAATAGAGCGACCTTCAATCCAAGGTAAGGGTGGGTTTCTGACTCTATAAAAGGGTTTATGATGATTGGTTTGTGGGATTAGATGTGAAAGTGTTGTTTTGTTCATGATTGAATTATATGTTGTTATATGATGAGAATTGATGATTGAAAGATGAATGATGATGTCCCAATGCTGTTTATTTGATGTAGAATTATAGGATAATTTTAAGTGATAATTATCTATGATTAGAGGATGTTTTTAGGGCCTAAATTATGGAACCCGTAGTGAAAACACAGAGGAAATCACAAAAATTATTCATGAAAGAGTAGTATGTGTCGAACCCAAATGTTGTATCGATACAAGAAGGGTTGTAGACTCAGGATGAATTGACACGAAGGAGTCATGTATTGATACATGAGGGCTTTTAGACTCAGGATGAGTCGATATATAGGGGCATGTGTCGATACATGCAGTGTTCCAGGCTCAGTATGAGTCGATACAAGAGAGTATGCGTCGACTCATGTGTCGTGTTCAGTTCAGTACGCGTCGACCCGAGGCGTTATGCATCGATCCATGTTGTCTGGTTTTTGGCAGAATCGTTTGAGAATGTTGTAACTTGAGTTTCAGACTCCATTTGAGGTGTTGTTCGAAGCGTTGAATAGCTAACACGATGAAATTCGTTCTTAAGGGTTAAAATGAAGAATAGGAAGGATAATCCTAGTATCCAAATTAGGACTAGAATTAGTTCCCGTGTTGATCGCTATGTTGATTTTTGTGAAGCATGATGAGGATGAAACATTTATAGATTACTGTCTGATTTGTAACAGTAGGATTAATGATGATAATGATGTAGTATTACAAAATAGTAATATATAGAGGTCTAGTAATTTATAAGTAAGCCTTAGATGATTAATTAATTATAGGCAATATCATGTTGTAGGCCTATGGCCAACATTGCGAGATTGGCGAATTGTTGTTGTATTACTGTTGTGGCTGAGTTGTTGGGAATATATGATGTATATATGATGTTTGATGAATTATGATGTATAAATGATGTTTGATGAATTATGATGTTGATGAAAGATGTTGCGATGCCTCTAATAATTGGCAGCTTTTAAGATGTAGGCTTATGGCCAACGATGATGTTGTGTTGAGATGTTGATAATTATGGTGTTGTCATTACATTCATGACTGACTTGCATACATTGAATTTCAAGATGGAGCTTATGCTCGTTAAAGATGGCCTGTATCAGAGAATATTAAGATGAAGGCTTATGCCTTGTTGATGCCTCTATTTATTGGCAGATTTTTAAGATGGGATTTCTGCTCCAATGGTACCACATGCATTTGCATAGTATTGAGTCGCATTATATGATTGCATAAAGAAGTTGTGTATTGATGTTGTGAATGTGTATTATTGTTGCGATTATTGTTGATTATGAGATTAGAAGTGGTGATGTTATGTGATCTAATTTAATATATTAATTATCATACGCTTTATTATATTGTTAGATATGTCACCCCTTCTGTTTGAATGTTACCCTTACATTGGTAACGTGCAGGTAATCAAGAGTGAAGGTTGTATACCTTCGGTAGTTCGAGTCGGTGTTATTGCTTTGATATGTAACACTCAGAGGGATAAACGCTTGTTGCTTTTGATTGTTGATTATTCAGTTGTTGAACTTTAAGTTGATTATTATTAAACATGTGTTGTTTTTAAGTTGTTGTAACGATGTTAAAGATGTTATTAATAACTCCGTTGCGTAGATGTTTAAATTATTTGATTAAAGTATTATGATGATGGTTCATCCAAAGTTTAAAGTGTTATGTATCCACGATGAATGCAATGAGTTTTTAATGATGAATTTGTGGAATCCTGATTCGTTTGCATGAATGATTTTATAACTCTGATTTATTTATATAATTGTCGGGTAGAATTGGGGTGTTACAAAGTTGCTATCAGAGAAAAAGGTTGGTCCGACCTTGTTGTCGAGTCATAGGTGTCTAACAATCGAGTATTGTTAATTTGAGTTCTAACTGTTGTTTATGTTATAGTGATAAGTTGAGATGGCTGGAAGGAATGATGCTGCACTTGCTGCTGCTTTAGAAGAAATGGCTCATGCGATGGAGAATCAGCCGAATACTGACGGGAATGCTGGATCTCATAGCTTGGCGACTTCCGAGAGAGAGAATCCGCCTACGTTCAAGGGAAAGTATGATCCTGACGGAGCATTGGATTGGTTGAAAGAGATTGAGAGAATCTTCCGTGTGATGGACTGCACTCCAGCGCAGAAAGTTTGGTATGGTACTCATATGCTAGAAGTCGAGGCTAATGACTGGTGGCTAGAGACTTGTTAGAAGTTGGAAGTTGCAGGTGAGAATGTCACTTGGGCTGTGTTCCATAGGGAATTTCTGAGGAACTATTTTCCTGAAGATGTTCGTGGTAAGAAGGAAATTGAATTCCTTAAGCTGAAGCAAGGGAATATTTCGGTTGTTGAGTATGCCGCCAAGTTTTCTGAGTTGTCTAAGTTTTATCTGCACTACGCTGAGGCAAATGCCGAGTTTTTGAAGTGTATCAAGTTTGAGAACGGGTTACGTTAGGAGATCAAGAAGGCAGTTGGATACCAGAAGATCCGTGTCTTTGTTGATTTGATTGATAGTTGTAGGATTTATGAAGAGGATGATAATGCTCATTATAAGATTATTAGTCAGAAGAGGGGTAAGAACCAACACAACCGTGGTAAGCCTTATGATACCCCAGCTGGTAAGGGTAAACAGAAAGTTGCTCAGGGTCAGGGGACTAGTGGGGGAGATGCTCCTGCTGGTGTGGTTTGTTTTAAATGTGGGAAACCTGGGGATAAGAGTAATGCGTGTACTACTGAAGTAAATAGGTGTTTCCGTTGTGGTAATAATGGACATGTTGTATCTGAGTGCAAGCATAAGGATGTGATTTGTTTCAATTGTAGCGAAGAAGGGAACATTGGTAGTCAGTGTCAGAAACCAAAGAGAGCGCATTCAAGTGGTAAAGTGTTTGCTTTGGTTGAGGATCAGACAACTGTTGAGGACAGACTTATCAGAGATACATGTTTCATTAATAATAATCCTTTAATTACTATTATTGATACCGGTGTTACTCATTGTTTTATTGCTGCTGATTGTGTTGAAAGATTGGGTCTTATGTTATCTTCTTTGAATGGAGAAATGGTCGTCGATACTCCAGCCAAGGGGTCGGTGACTACTTCTTTTGTGTGTTTAAAGTGTCCCTTGTCGATCTTAGACATAGACTTTTCTGTTGATTTGGTTTGTTTACTGTTAAGAGGTTTGGACGTGATTTTGGGTATGAACTGGTTAGAGCAAAACTATGTTCATATTAACTGTTATGACAAGTCTGTGAGGTTTTCTACTCCTGAAGAAGAGAAAGATAGTCTATTGTCTTCTAAACAGTTGATAAAGTTGATGCAAGAAGAAGCACATATGTTCTCTTTGATGGTGTTGCTATCTGTAGAGACTCAAGCTATAATTGAGGAATTGCATGCGGTGTGTGAATTTCCTGAAGTTTTCCCTGATGAAATTCCCAATGTACCACCGGAGAGGGAAGTTGATTTTGCGATTGATCTTGTACCTGGTACTAGAACTGTGTCTATGGCACCATACAGGATGCCTGCGTCTCAATTGTCAGAGTTAAAGAAGCAATTGGAAGAGTTACTTGAGAAGAAGTTTGTAAGACCAAGTGTATCGTCGTGGGGTGCTCCAGTGTTGTTGGTAAAGAATAAAGATGGAAGTATGAGGCTTTGTGTTGATTATAGACAGCTGAATAAAGTGAGGATTAAGAAAAAGTATCTGCTTCCAAGAATAGATGACTTGATGGACCAATTGGTGGATGCTCATGTGTTTAGCAAGATTGATTTGAGGTCGGGTTACCATCAGATTAAAGTGAAGGATGAAAATATCCAGAAGACTGCTTTCAGAATGCGTTATGGACATTACGAGTATTCGGTGATGCCTTTCGGTGTTACTAATGCGTCGGGAGTATTCATGGAATATATGACTCGTATCTTTCATACTTATTTGGATCGGTTTGTAGTGGTGTTCATTGATGATATTTTGATTTACTCTAAGTCAGAAAAAGAGCATGCAGAACACTTAAGAGTAGTGTTGTACCCCAAAATTTTCCCTCCCATATTCTTCAAGATTTGTCTTCAAATGGTTCAAGACTTCTCAAGGATTGCACAGTCCAAATGCCTCCTAAGCCAGTCAAAATTAGGGTTTTGGTTCCTTCAAGGAATTTGAGGTTTTCAATGGTTAAATCAAGTCCCATAGGCCAATACATATTCTCAAGAATCTACATGTCAAGTTTCAAGACTCACAGGGTCAAATTCCACAGTCAAAAGCTCCAATTGCTCTACAGTCAACTGCAGGGGTAAAATGGTCATTTTGCAGTCAAAAGTCATAATTTTTGGTCAACATCTTATTTTGAGCACACAATCATCATTTGATCAAGTCTTGATCATGATTCCACAAGAATGGCTCAAAAATCATCAAAGATGCAAAAGTTTCTATTTTTGGACAGTAGAAAAGTCAACTGTATCTTGACCAATGCATAACCTTTTCATGGTTCATCAGAAAAATCCCATCCAATGCAAATTTTGAAGGGGATGACATTTTCTACAACTCATCTTCACATTCCAAGTCCAAGAAATGCTCTCACAAAAAGTTATCAATTTCTACATTATAGGTCAATTTCAAAAGTCAACAAAAATGCACTTTAAGTCAAAGACCATAACTTGAGATTGGTAAATCCAAATGACATGGGACCAAAGGCATTGGTTAGAGGACTTCAAGAACTTTCCAAAATGTCTAAGAACATGTTCATAGGATCAAAATTGAGCAAGATATGCATTGGAGAAGTTGGGAAATTTTTGTGAATTTGCAAAAGTCAACTTTGCTCAAAACACATCATTTTTGCTAATGGGCCTCAAATTCCTTCTTGAAACTTTGTCCAAAGCCTATGCACGACCCATTGAGATTAAATTGAATTATTTTATTATTTTTTATTAATTAATTGAATTTTTAATCAATATTAATTCATTTAATTCATTTAATTCATTTAATTGTAGGAAAATATCAAGATATGGTTTTACAAACTTTTCATGAAGCAAATATGACCAATATATGCTGGAGATTTCGTGTGCACATCAAGGGGACAAGGATCTCTCAATTTGGCAAGATTTTTCAATCAAAAAGATGCAAAAGGATATGATTAAAAATCAAATATACAAACCATAATTCCATGGATTTTTGGTCAAAGATTTAACCTAAATTCAGTCTACTATATATGCACAAGCTAAACCTAAAGCATGACACGTGAAAAATTGCTGCACAAAGCCATAACCATATTAAAAAAAAATCAAGAAAACTCAAAATTATTTTCTTACTTCCAGGCCCTTTCAAAGCAATTTGAGGATTCAAACATATTGCTAGAACTCCCAGAAGCATTTTGGAATCAAAACCATGTGCTAAGGCCCAAGAAATCGCTACACACGAACTCAAGGTTTGCTTGACTTTTCCATAATCGTAACTCATGATTTATGCATAATTAACATGTTCTAATCATTGTTTTGCATTTCTTGAGTTCATACAAAACTTTTGGCATAGGTTAATTAGACTGAAACGCCCTGAATCACAAATCACCATTGACAAATATTAGGGTTCCGAAGCTTTGATTTTGGGGCTTTCCCATACAGGAAAAATTGGAACCTCTCATGCCTATGGTTGTAATCATTGCAACCAGATGAATTGAATGCCATACTCGCGCCATATTTATATAGCCTAGGGAGCTAATCACTATTATTCCTCATGCTATTTTGTGGGGGTTAAAAACCCCCGCTATCTGTTTATTATTTGCAGGCTTCAGCGAAGGAGATGAAGACGTGGAAGCACGGGGTTGGTTCATTCAAATATAACGCGCGCTTTTATTTGTTTCCAGCATAATTGATCTTTTTTATATATTATGTTCATTATCTATTATGTTAACAAACGCAGGCGAGTGGAGTAGTGGTTAGTGTGCTGGCATGTGACCATTGGGACCTGGGTTCGAATCCCAGGTCCCCCAATATTTGTTTCTATTTTTCTTAACAAGATCCTATGCAGGCTAGCCAAAGCGTCCCACCATGGACTCTCACATCCCAGGCGCCATGTGTCCTCAAGCATTGATCTAATGGCCATAAGGTGCTGAACACCATGCTCCTGGTCAAAGCCATCGTGGACAATTCCAGAAAGTCAACAGGCCTTGAAGCTTAATGGGCTGGAATTGCTAACATAACTCCATTATTGGGTCAACACCCCCCCTGGTTAATTGCTTTTCTTTTTATTTTCTTTTAACTAATTATTTTTGTTATTAATATTATTATTATTTAACTCACAAATTAATTAATTTTCATAATAAATTCAGACCATTAAAATGTAAATATTTTTTATTATTATTATTTATTAATTTCAATTATTATTTTGTAAATAAATTCTAATTAATTAGTTAGTTGTTTTAATTAGGTTAATTTTGACTATTTTTCATAATAAATAAATTAAATTTAGAATTAGGGTTTTCTTGACAACTTTTAATTCCTTTTATTTTATTTTCATTAAAAAGACCTAAAAAACTAAAAAATATCTTTTTCTTGTAAATAATTAATTAATTAGTTTTAGGTTTAATATTTAATTAATTGCAAAAAAGGACAAAATTCCATTCTTTTCTCAAAAAAAGGGTCAAAACCCTAAGGACGTCCCGATTCAATTCTTTCGTGCGCATATTTATTTTTATTTCATATTTATGTATCTGCTCCGAGAATGTAATAGATAATTAGGACCTTTATCGCTTTCTTTTATTTTCTTGCATTTTATTTTCCAAAGGGTTATGTTTTTGGCGATGTAAATACCCGACGCCTTGTAATAGCGTAGATTCACTTTCCGCAATTTATTTTCCGCACAACTTATTAACTGTTAAATATGCATGACAAGACTTGTATGAAAAATAAAATCAAAACGTAGCTCACAATGATGCATGTTCAAAGATAATTTAAACTGAAACAACACACATGCACATGCCACTCCTAGGGTACGCCTCACTTGGTTGCCTCGAGGTGGTCATCAAGTATAGGGTGTTTTAGAGGTCGCCCTCCTGTCTAAAGATCCAGTTGCCTCGAAACGGTTGCCTCGGATAAAAAAGGATCTAGGACATTAGGGTTACTGCTAAGGCGTCCTACTATTGCTTTGGTGACCACATGTCCCTATAATCGAATTGACCCAAATAACTCTAACGACGGTGCTACCTACTTCTCAATAGTGGGATAGTACTGTCTAAAGGACTCTTACACAGCTTAATTCCTTAGAGTAGGTAGATTTCTCATGGGTACTTGCTCTTTCAAAATATAAAAACAACTTTTCGCACCTACACTTTCAAAATATTTTCAAAAAAACACTTCATACACTCTTGAGGACTGATACAAGAGTCACCTAGAAGTTTTCAAAACGAAACTTTTTCAAAACCCACAAACACTTGAAAAGCAAACAATTTTTGAAAACATAGTGAGCAAGTACCTAAGAGCCCGTGGATAACCACGGAAAGAAAGGGTGCTAACACCTTCCCTTTCTATAATCTACCTCCCGAACCGAGAAACATCTCGAAAAGGAATTTTGCTGTGCTTTTGTCCTTTCCTTGTTGGAGAACATAAAAGACGGTGGTGACTCTTCCTTACCGCGACATTTCACGAACCAGCATTTCAAAACAGTCAGTTCTATTTCCACCGATCACAGAACTGGCGACTCTGCTGGGGAAACTTAATAAGTGAGGTGTACCTTAGGATTAGACCACTCTTGTTTTCAATTGCTTTCTTTGTTTGCTTTTATATTTGTGGGCTTTGCATCGAAGTTTCATAGATCCTAACCCGGATCTGGGGAATACCCTTTAGGTAGCATAAGTTGTGAGGGACCTGTCCGGCGTAGACCGACACGGGTGAAGCAGTGGCTACGTTGGTGTGACACCTTGGTCTGTACTGATATCCCTTGTGTTGCAACAAGGAGAATATGGGTCTTCTGAGGAGTCATTAAGCACCAACCGACCTTAGAACCCTAAATTGACCCAACTTGGCCATAGAACAGTAGCAGTATGCTACACTCATTGAGGCTAAACTCTCGCGATGGTTCTGGCCGCAAGAAAAGATTGCGATGCTGGAGTTATGACCGATTGAGGGTAGTCAGTGATATTGAGATCCTCTAGAAGCCGGTTACTATTTTCTAGGACAGGTCTTAACCAACTGAAACCGAAAGAGGGTAGTACCTAAACTTCATGCTGGCCTAAACTCTAAGGGCTGTCTTGTGTGACTTGTGTGCCTTATCATGTTTGCCTTTATGAATACTTGTGGTGTGCTTTATCATAACATCATACCATCATAACATTGCATGCATCCTGCATAAGGACTGACCCATTTCAAAGACAAGAGGGTTTCATATTTGCTCTGTTTTGTAGGACATCATGATGCTCGTGCGAAAGAATACTATCCGACTCAACTTTGTTCACCCACCTGATTTGCTTAAAGAATTGGTTGACAGAATTCCAAATACTACCTCCTTCATCAAAAGGCATGGTTCTCTTCTCGGCTTAGTCACTTCAAATTGGGACCAACAGCTGATGAGTGTCCTGACTCAGTTTTATGATCCCCTATACCATTGCTTCACTTTTCAAGACTTCCAGCTGGTCCCTACCCTGGAAGAGTTCTCTGATTTGCTTGATATCCCTGTTTTGGAACAGACTCCATTCACTGGTTGGGAAAAGACTCTTAGGCTTGAGGAAATTGCTGCAGCCCTTCCTTTGACCACCAAAGAGGTAATGGATAACTGGGTGACTAGAAGCGGAGTTAAGGGCTTTTTGGCTAAGTTTCTGATTGGTAAAGCTAACAGTTTCTGGAACGACTTAGACTTCAGGGCCTACGAAGACATCCTGGCTCTCTTAATCTATGGTCTGGTGTTGTTTCCAAATCCTGATACCTTTGTTAATGTCAACGCTATAAGGATCTTCATGTCTCGGAATCCTGTGCCCACTCTCTTGGGTGATATCCTGCAACAACTCTATGCTCGTACTGCCCGAAGACGGGGAACTTTATGGTGTTGTGCTCCTTTGTTAGTGAGGTGGTTTATTTTGCACCTCCCTGAGTTCGTGCTAAAGAACAAAGAAGGAAGGGGCTGGGCTCATAGGTTAATGTCTCTCACTGATAATGACATCATTTGGACTCTCAGAGGTTTAGATGATGTGGCCATTATTGATCGTTGCGGAGAATATCCTAATGTCCCATTGATTGGTACCCAGGGAGGAGTCTCTTATAATCCATGTTTAGCTCTCAGTCAGTTTGGAAGAGCCAGAAGAGTAGGGCCTTATGAGATGTTGGTACCTCACATCAGTTTTGAGTTTCGGGTAGATAGTGACGAGCTACGCCGTAGATTCATCAAGGCTTGGGACAGAATTCACAAAGCTGACCCACATGAGTTGGGACCAAAGACTTCTCTGCCTATGGAACCCTACTACAGATGGGTCTGCATCCGTGCTCAAAAATTAGGTATGCCATACGAAGCTGTTAGACCTATTATCCTTGAATTTCCTGACAGAGACGGGGTTCCTCTAACTGTACTCCCTCCTCAGATACCCACTGATGTTGATACACTAAAGAGGTCTTGGGTGCAACTACAGGCAGAACGGGATTCTTATCGGGAAAGGTTCAATGAACAGGAACAGAAGATCCAGAAGCTGACAAAGCAATTGGAGAACGAACGGATCCTGAATGACTATATCCGTACTGAGAAGAAGAGGCCATGGGAGCACTAATGGTATTTGGATGTTTCTTTTACAGCTTTTATTTCCTTTTCAGTATTTTCCATTATTGTAACGCCTAAGGGCAATTTGTTGAACAATTTAAAGTTTGAATCTAATAAAGTGTGTTTCCTTTTTGTCTACAAAGTTGAATCCCGATTGTCTTTGAAAACATAAATCATACGCATCTCATTGCATCATATGCATAACAGGTACCCTTTTTTTCTACAGGTTGCTTAATCTTCTTCGCTGTTTATTTCAGCAATCATCATGTCTTCTGAGCCTAGTACTGAACAAGCTATCAAGGCCCTCCAGGCCCAGAATGCCCAGTTTCAAGAGTTGGTCATGAGCTTAGCCTAGGGACAACAGGAATTGAAGACTCTGCTTTTGAAAAAGAAGAAGAAGAGGACCGTGTTGTTCAATACCGGACGCAGATATGGGAATACACTGCAGAATGAGGCTGGTATGGCTACTTCCTCTGTAGGGAAAGATAGTCCCCAAGGGGGAAGGGTCCCTAGTCCCGTGGTCTCCGACAACGAGACAGATTACAATGATGAACAGTACCCTCCTACTGAGGACATATACAAACAGCTGGAGGACCGTCTAAGTGCTATGGAGATTCAACACGTGCCTGGGTCGGATTTCAGAGATCTAGGTTTATCTTCTAGGGTAGTGATCCCACACAAGTTCAAGGCACTTGCTTTTGCGAAGTACGACGGAGCTTCCTGCCCTAAGCTGCACCTCAGATCATATGTAAGGAAGATCCAACCTTACACTACAGACAAGAACCTATGGATCCATTTCTTCCAGGATAGTCCTTCAGGGACTCAACACAAATGGTTCTATCAGCTGGATGGAGCCAGTATTCGAAACTGGGAGGACTTGGCTACTGCATTTTATAAGCAGTATCAGTACAATTCCGACCTTGCTCCTACGCATACCCAACTCCAGGGTATGTCACTAGGGACGAGTGAAGGTTTTAAGGAGTATGCTCAAAAGTGGAGAGACTTGGCTGGAAGGGTGTAGCCACCTTTGACTGACCATGAACTCGTTGACATATTCTGTGGGACCCTGTCTGGTCCATTCTTCAACCATCTGATTGGGAATTCTTCTGCTAAGTTTACAGATCTGATCTTGACTGGTGAGAGGATAGAAGCTGGTATCAAGTGTGGGAAGATACAAAAGGGTGCCTCCTCGAGCTCTGAAAAGAAGCCCTTCAAGAAGGAATCTAGTGATGTTTATGGTTCAAGAAGACAAAATAAACCGGAATGCCGCCAAGCTGTCAACGCGGTGGTAATCTCAAAGCCTGCTGCTGCTCCTCAGCAATATAACCAACCAAGGGGTGAGAGACCCAAAAGGCAGTACACTCGGCTCAGTATGACCCTGTCTCAGATATTGCCACAACTACTATCAACCAATCTGGTAACTGTCAAGGAAGCTCCAAAGGTTGTGAACACAATATCTCCAAAGTACAACCCCAACGCCCGCTGCGCTTATCACTCTGACAGCCCGGGGCATTCTACGGATGATTGTTGGGCTCTGAGGAATAAGGTTCAAGACCTTATTGATGCTAAAGAGATACAGTTCGAGGCGCCCGAAAGGCCCAATGTTGTGACTGCTCCCATGCCCCAGCATGGAGTGAATTCCGTGGAAGAAGACCTGTATGTAGCCTCTGTGGATGATATTGTTACTCCGTTGTTGACTATCAAAAGGAACCTGTTGCTAGCCGGTTTATTTCCGGGATGTGGTAAAGGTTGCCTTCTATGTTCTGTTTCACCTGCTGGTTGTCCTTTGCTGAAATCAGGTATCCAAAGCCTGATATATAATAAAGAGATCTTGTTCGAGAAGATTGTTGTTCCTGCTACCCCTACTGAGGAAGTGTCCATTGTTAATATTTTCAACAACTCTCCTAAGGCTCCCTCAAAGAAGCCTGTCAAAATCATGTCTACTCAGAAGATTGCTCCTATCATCATCACTGTTCCGGGGCCCCTCCCCTATACATCTAACAAAGCTGTCCCTTGGCACTATGGGGCAAATGTTTATGTTCTTGGAGTAAAACAAGAGTTTGATACTAGTACCGGCATCAGCAACATCACCGGGCCTGTCAAAGTCACTCGTAGTGGTAGACTCTTCTCACCAGATATTGCGCCACCAGCTATTCAGAGACCTCTTGTCATCACACCTGCCAGTGTGCCTGCTTCCCTGCCTGACCAAGTTCCTATTTCTACCCCTGCTGCCGAGTCATCTGACGCTCGGGGCAAAGGGATCGCTACCGATGTGCCTGCCCAGACGGAGGTACCAAAGACAACCACTGTTGAAGCTTCCAAGCAGGAAATGGAAGAGATTCTTAAGATTATCAAGAAGAGTGATTTCAACGTAGTTGAGAAGTTGAGGCACACCCCATCTAAAATTTCCATGCTATCACTGTTGTTTTGTTCAGAGGCCCATGCTAAGGCCATTATTACCTTCCTGAAGACGGCCCACGTGCCACAAGAGACGTCAGCTGATCAATTTACCGAATGTGTGTCCAACTTGACTGCTGATAATGGTTTGGGTTTCTCCGGCACTGATCTGACTGCTAAAGGGAAGAACCATAACGATGCCCTGCATGTCTCCATTGAATGCAGGGGCACTACTCTCGCCCATGTGCTGGTTGACACTGGTTCTTCGTTGAACGTATTACCCAAGAAAGCTCTAGACAGGCTGGATTGTGAGGGTTTAGAGCTCAAGCCAAGTAACATTGTTGTCCGGGCCTTTGATGGGTCCAAAAGGATGGTACATGGTGAAGTTGACATTCCAATCAGGGTTGGTTCTCAGGTCTTTGATTCAACATTCTATGTGATGGACATCCGACCATCCTATTCTTGTTTGCTGGGTCGTCCTTGGATCCACAAGGCTGGAGCTGTGACCTCCACATTGCATCAGAAGCTGAAGTACCCGGTCAGAGGGAAAATTGTGACAGTTCAGGGGGAGGAAGAATACATGGTCAGCCACCTCAACTCGTTCCGGTACATAGCGATGGATGGGGAGTTCATTGAGACCCCCTTTCAACACTTTGAAGAGGTACCTTAGACACTGGCATCAGCAGAAACTATGATTGAAGATTCTCCTTTGAAGATGGCTTCCTTAAAGGATGCCCGGGCTGTGATTGAGAAGGGTGAGTGTGCAAACTGGGGCCGACTTCCTGATTTCACTCCGAAGACTGACAAATTTGGTTTGGGTTTCACTGTAGAAGCTCAAAGGGCTGTTCGTAAAGCAAGGATTGGAAGACCTCCTGTGTTAATCCCTAACCCGGGAGTGAATGCTATTGAAGACGACATGGAGGAATCTGAATTCGACAGCTGGATCTACCCAACGACCAACGGTGGACCAAGCAACTGGACTGCCAAAGACTTCACACCTATTACTTTTGTCCCTCAGTAATGAACTCCTTTGTTTTGAATTTGTAACAAACAATAATCTGAAACTTTATGGCCCAGTGTCTTACCCGGGGCACCGTGGCTTCATTTGTGAGGGCTTTTGTGTGTCATTTTCATATATCATTAATAAAAGCATTGGAAGTTTTTGCATTTCAAATCTTGCGCTCCTTGTCTTTCTTTATTATATATTGCAAAACAGCTATATTTACACACACTCACCTATACAGGTTCCAATCCACTCTGGATCTCACTGGTAACGACTCTGCTACTGCCAGTTATGACTTCGAAAATCCGATCAACTTAGCCGAAGACGAAGGTGAAGATGATTGTGAAGTGCCTGGTGAACTTGCAAGACTGCTATTCCAGGAAGAGAGGGCCATTCAGCCACATGAAGAGCCAGTGGAAACGGTAAATCTGGGTACTGAGACAGACAGAAAGGAAGTCAAGATTGGTGCCAATCTGGAGTCCAGTTTGAAACAACGGTTGATTCAGATGCTGCATGACTCTGTGGAAATCTTTGCCTCGTCTTACAAAGATATCACTGGATTGGATACCGACATTGTGGTTCATCACTTGCCTACTAAGGAAGAATGCCCTCCGGTAAAACAGAAGGTTCTCCGTATGCGTCCAGAAATGTCCGAGAAAATCAAAGCTGAGGTTATGAAACAATTCAACGCCGGTTTTCTAGCAGTAACTTCTTACCCTCAGTGGGTTGCCAACGTGGTTCCAGTGCCGAAGAAAGATGGTAAGGTCCGAATGTGTGTTGATTACAGGGATTTGAACAGGGCGAGCCCTAAGGATGACTTCCCTCTGCCTCACATCAACGTTCTGGTTGACAACATTGCTCAGCATAAGGTATTCTCCTTCATGGACGGGTTCTCCGGATACAATCAGATCAAGATGGCTCCTGAAGACATGGAGAAGACCACTTTCATCACTCAGTGGGGCACCTTTTGCTACAAGGTCATGCCTTTTGGGTTGAAAAATGCTGGGGCAACCTACCAACGTGCCATGGTTGCCTTGTTTCATGACATGATCCATCATGAGATTGAAGTATACGTCGACGATATGATTGCAAGGTCCCAAACTGAGGAGGAACACCTTGACCATCTACAAAAGCTCTTTGACCGGTTGAAGTTATACAAGCTAAGGTTGAACCCGAACAAGTGCACCTTCGGGGTAAGATCTGGAAAATTGCTAGGCTTCGTCGTGAGTGACAAAGGTATTCAAGTGGACCCTGCCAAAGTGAAAGCCATACACGAGATGCCAGTTCCCATGACAGAGAAAGAAGTCAGAGGCTTCCTAGGACGGCTGAACTACATTGCCCGATTCATCTCGCACCTAACTGCTACTTGTGAATCAATCTTCAAGCTACTGAAGAAAGATCAAGTGGTACGTTGGAACGATGAATGTCAGGCCGCTTTCGAAAGAATCAAAGAGTATCTCCAAGAACCACCCATTCTTATGCCACCGGTTGAAGGGAGACCTCTAATCTTATACTTGACAGTTCAATGGGGTGTGTGTTGGGGCAGCATGACGAGTCTGGCCGAAAAGAGCACGCTATTTATTACCTTAGCAAAAAGTTTACCGACTGTGAGACCCGATACTCACTGCTCGAGAAAACTTGCTGCGCTTTGGTATGGGCTGCTCGTCGGCTGAGACAGTACATGTTGACTCACACTACTCTGTTGATTTCAAAAATGGATCCAATCAACTACATCTTCTAAAAGCCTGTCTTGTCCGGAAGAATAGCAAGATGGCAGATGATCTTGACAGAATATGACATCCAGTACACGACTCAAAAAGCAATCAAAGGAAGTGTATTGGCAGACCATTTGGCACACCAGGCAGTGGATGACTACCAATCTATGAACTTTGAATTTCCAGACGAGGATATCATGGTAGTAACTGATTGTGAAGTACCTGGACCGGATGAAGGACCTGAGGAAGGATCCCGATGGTTTATGCACTTTGACGGAGCCTCAAACGCTTTGGGTAACGGTATTGGCGCTGTGATCATCTCTCCTAAAGGCACTCATACTCCACTTACCGCCCGACTATGTTTCAACTGCACCAACAACATGGTTGAGTATGAAGCGTGCATTATGTAATCTCAAGCCTCAACTCAACTTTAGTTTTGATGAAAGACAAACAAGCTAGTTTGATGAAAGACAAACAAGCATTATGGAAAGAAGGAAAAGAAGTGGAAATCAACTTAAAGCATCATTCACTCAAAGCTTCAAGGAACTTGGCAAGCAATCAAGTATATCAATTCTCAATTAAACTACATTGATTAGAAATGCTCAAAAATGATATACACACTTGCCACATCACTTCAATTATATTTCAAAACTTTTTTTTAAGTTTTTCTCTGCTGTAAATCGATTAACATCTTGTGTAAATCGATTTACACATGCTTTTTCAAAAAACTGTTTGCTCCTGCCAGCAATCGATTTACAGGTTGTGTAAATCGATTGATCACAGAACAAACTGATTTTTTAACTCTTGTAAATCGATTTACACAACATGCTAATCGATTTACACTTCAAATTTTTTGAAATTCTGAACGTTACAAACACGTGCAATCGATTTGCATCTTATGTTAATCGATTTGCACATTGAAAATTTTGAAAAATCTGAACTGGTTTCAAGATATCCTTCACACCTTTTCTCCAATAGTTGCATGATCAAACATTGCATCTTGTCAAGTTTTTCAAACAGAAAAGTGTCCTTTTGGAAAGGTATCTTGATTACTATATATTACAAAATATTTCAAATCATAAACAACTCTTCTCTTGCAATAAAATCTGAATTTTGTAAAAATATTCAAACTTCATATTTCTTAACTTTTAAGAACAAAGATTTTCTGCACTTTCACACATATAAAGAACAGAAATCTTTGAGCATTATCTAACCATTGTGTTACAGTTTGAATTGCTTACAAGAGAAGAAAGAAGAAACTTCAAAGAAGTCACTCTATGTGATCAACATCTTTCAAGAAATCATACTTCATAAAAACATACAAAGTGTAACTTATTTCCAGGATTGTTGGAATTAAGTATTAGATTACTTTTGTTCCTTGTTGTCCATTATTGGAAACAAGAGGTATCTTTTGAGAGGATTGTTCTCATTAGACTTATTGGAAATCCAAGAGGGTGTTCTTGGTTATTTGTTAGGTTCTTTAGTGGATAAGACTAGGAAGAGTCTTGTAAAAGTTCTAACAATATAGTAAAATCTCTTGCGTGTTTGCAAGGGGACTGGACGTACTTCCGGGGTGTGGAAGGAACCAGGATAATTCTCCGTGTCTCTTTACTTTCTGCACTTTACAGTTTTCAAAGCACTAAATCAAAACCAGAAAGTATAAAATAAGTCAAAAATCGACCACCACCTAATTCACCCCCCCTCTTAGGCGCAATCTTAATCTTACAATTGGTATCAGAGCAGGTTATAGGTAACCTGCTCCTAGAGATCCAGAATGGCTTCCGCAAATCATCAACCAGTTTTCAGAGATGGTGGTAGTAACAACAAGCCTCCTCTATTTTGTGGTGAATATTTTGACTTTTGGAAAATACGCATGAAGGCGCATTTAGAAGCACAAGGAGAGGAAGTATGGGATGCTGTTGAAAATGGTCCATTTATCCCGATAACGGTAATCAATGGCGTTGGGTCTGCAAAGCCCAAAACTGCATGGGACGACGATGATAAAAAGAAAGTTCTCTATGACAAAAAGGCAATAAACCTTCTTCAAGGTGCACTCAGTATGGACGAATTTTTCCGTGTCTCAAACTGCAAAACAGCAAAGGAAATTTGGGATACCTTGGTTCAAACTCATGAAGGAACGGCTGAAGTAAAAAGATCAAGGATAAATACCTTGAGTCAAGAATATGAACTATTTCGAATGCAGCCCGGAGAATCCATCCTTGACTTACAAAAGAGATTTGTGCATTTGACAAATCACTTAATTGCTCTTGGTAAAACCCTGTCAAATGATGAACTCAACTTGAAAATCCTTAGATCATTGACTAGGGAATGTCAACCAAAGGTAACGGCAATCTCGGAAAAGAAGAGTCTCTCCGTAATGACTTCCGCTACATTATTTGGTAAACTTCAAGAATACGAAACGGAACTCGGTAGACTTGAAAAACATTAGAATCTAGAAAAGAAGTCCAAAAACATTGCTTTAAAAATTGATTCAAAAGAAGCGGTAAAAGAAGGCAATCCGGAAGAAGATGAAAATTTCATGCTTCTAGTGAAAAGACTTGGGAAGTTTTTTGGCAGAAATGACAAAGGCGGATCTCATGCACATAAGAGAAAGCACTTCAAGAAAAGAGAAGCCTCCACATCAACACAAGATGTCTCATGTTATGAATGTGGAAAGCAAGGACACATCAAGCCAAACTGTCCAAATCTCCCAAAGAAAAATGGATTCAAAGGAAAGGACTCAAAACAAAAGAAAGCCTACATAGCATGGGAAGATAATGATATGAGCAGTTCATCGGAATCGGAAAGCGACGAATGTGCAAACTTAGCCTTAATGGCATCGCATCACTCCGACAATGAAGAAGAGGTTAGTAATGAATTTAATCTTTTTGATGATGATGTTCAAGGTGAAATTGATGAACTCTTGAAAGAATGCAAAAGTTTATACAAAAAGGTGTCAAAACAAGAAAAAGAACTTCTAATTTGTCTAGAAAAAATTGACACCATGACTAAAGATTTTGATCTTCAAAAACAGAATTTTATTAAAGAAAAGGAAACCTTTGCATGCTCCAAGTGTGAATCAAATGTCTTTCAAATTGTTCAATTGAAAAGAGTCATTGAACGATATGAAAAAGGACAAATAGGATTGGAAGGATTACTAAGCCAACAACGTTATCCAAATGATAAAAGAGGTCTTGGTTATGTGAATACTAAGAAACCAAGTAACAATCCCACTATTTTTGTAAAGGCTAGTAATAGTTCCAATCCCAAGAAAGTAGAAAAGAAGCAAGTTGTTCATAATCATCAAAAGAAAAAGGCTAATGTATCTAAAAGAAAACAAATTCCTAGATACAAGAGCAAATTTGTTCCAAACTGTTTTTACTGTGGTATTATTGGACACACACCAAATGCATGCTATATTAGAAATTTCAGTATGGCTAGTGGACATTATGCATGGGTGAAAAAGGGAAATAACTATGAAGGACCCAAGGCAACTTGGGTACCTAACAAGAAATAATTTGGTTTTGTAGGTATGCTTGAAATCCACTTCAAATGTTTGGTATCTTGACAGTGGATGTTCAAAGCATATGACAGGAGATGTACACCAATTTTCATATCTAGTACATAAAGCCAAAGGGTATGTCACCTATGGAGACAACACCAAAGGAAAGATTCTTGGCGTTGGAATAGTTGGCACACCTCCATCCATTCAAATTGAGGATGTTCTCTATGTTGAAGGATTAAAGCACAACCTTCTTAGCATAAGTCAACTTTGTGATAGAGGGTTCAAGATCAAATTCAACAAAGAAGAATGCCTTATTATGGATGAGGCAACCAATAAGGTAAAACTCAAAGGTATAAGATCTAACAATATTTTTATGATTACTCTAGATGATTTGTCTATGAAGGTACAATGTCTTATGGTAAACAACAATGACGCTTGGTTATGGCATAAGAGGATTGCTCACATTCACATGGAGCACTTGAACAAATTGGTTAAGCATGACTTAGTTATTGGTCTACCAAAGATGAAGTTCATCAAAGACAAATTATGTAGTGCATGCCAAAAGGGCAAACAGAACAAATCAACTTTCAAACCAAAGAATGTAGTTTCAACAACAAGACCACTTCAATTGTTGCACATGGATCTTTTTGGTCCATCTAGAACAAGAAGCTTCGGAGGTAACATTTATGCATTAATTATTGTAGATGATTTTTCCCGTTTCACTTGGACTTTGTTTTTAGTGCACAAGAATGAAGCATTCAAGGCATTCAAGAGATATGCAAAACAAGTTCAAAATGAGAAGTCATCAAAGATAACATCAATCCGAAGTGATCACGGTGGAGAGTTCCAAAACAGTCTATTTGAAGAATTTTGTGAAGAAAATGGGATCTTCCATAATTTTTCAGCACCAAGAACTCCACAACAAAATGGAGTAGTTGAAAGGAAAAATAGGTCTTTGGTGGAACTTGCTAGAACCATGCTAAGTGACTCAAGTTTGCCTAAATATTTTTGGGCAGATGCGGTAAGCACGGCATGTTATGTAAGCAATCGCGTGATCATAAGACCTATACTAAAGAAAACTCCATATGAGATTTACAAAGGAAGAAAACCAAATATCTCTCACTTTCATATTTTCGGGTGCAAATGTTTTGTCCTTAACAACGACAAAGACAATCTCGGTAAGTTCGATGAAAAATCGGATGAAGGTATCTTTCTTGGTTACTCCCTTTCTAGCAAAGCTTTTAGAATTTACAATAAAAGAACTTTAACTATAGAAGAATCAATGCATGTTTCTTTTGATGAATCTAACACCTCCAAGGAGGAAGTTATTATTTGTGATGATGATGATTCTATAGATCTATCTCATGAGATTTCCTGCGGAGATGGCAAAATTGTCAATCCGGAACAAACACATGAACTTTCACATCAAAATGAAAATGATGATGATCTTCCTCAAGAATGGAGAACTCATCGTGATCATCCCATTGACAATATAATTGGAGATATTAGCAAAGGAGTATCTACTCGGCTAAATCTTAAGGATGCATGCTTAAATATGGCGTTTGTATCTCAAGTTGAACCTACTAAAGTGGCTCAAGCACTAGAAGATGATCAATGGATCCTTTCCATGCAAGAGGAGTTAAACCAATTCGAGCGGAACGAAGTTTGGGAACTTGTTCCTAATCCAGGAAATAAACGTATCATTGGAACCAAATGGGTTTTCAAAAACAAGATGGATGAAAATGGAATAATCACTCGAAACAAGGCAAGACTAGTTGCTCAAGGATACAACCAAGAGGAAGGAATTGATTTTGAAGAAACTTTTGCTCCGGTAGCACGTTTGGAAGCAATAAGACTATTACTTGCATATGCATGCTCATTGGACTTTGAACTTTTTCAAATGGATGTAAAAAGCGCATTTCTCAACGGATTCATAAATGAAGAAGTCTATGTAAAGCAACCTCCCGGATTTGAAGACTTCAAACATCCTAATCATGTTTTCAAACTGAAGAAAGCTCTCTATGGGCTGAAGCAAGCACCAAGGGCTTGGTATGATAGACTAAGCGCATTCCTATGTGAAAAAGGGTTTGTAAAGGGTAAAGTTGATACCACTCTCTTCATAAAAAATGTTAATCATCATACCTTACTTGTACAAATCTATGTAGATGATATTGTTTTCGGTTCAACTAACCAAAATATGTGCAAGGAATTTTCGTCTATGATGCAAGGAGAGTTTGAGATGTCTATGATGGGAAGATTGAATTTCTTTCTTGGTCTTCAAATTAAGCAACTCAAACATGGTATTTTAGTAAACCAATAAAAATATTGCAAAGACCTTATAAAGAAGTTTGAGATGGAAAGTAGCAAAGAAAGTGCAATTCCTATGGGATCCGGCACCTATCTTGATCCAGATGAATCAGGGAATTCTATTGACATAACTAAGTATCGTGGAATGATTGGCTCACTCCTCTATTTAACAGCAAGTAGACCTGACATTATGTTCAGCGTTTGCCTATGTGCAAGATATCAAGCCAATCCTAAAGAGTCTCACCTTGCAACAGTCAAGCGCATAATAAAATATCTCAAAGGAACAACCAACGTCGGATTATGGTATCCAAAAGGTAGTATGTGCAATCTAGTTGGTTATTCTGATGCTGACTATGCAGGTTGCAAAACTGATCGCAAAAGTACAAGTGGAACATGTCACATTCTTGGAAATGCCTTGGTTTCATGGTCATGCAAAAAGCAAGCAAGCGTAGCTCTCAGCACTGCCGAAGCAGAATACATTACGGCTGGAAGTGGATGCGCTCAAATTCTTTGGCTAAAACAACAATTACTTGACTATGGAGTAAACCTTGGATGCATTCCTCTTCGATGTGATAACACAAGCGCGATCAATATTACGAAAAAATCCATTTATGCATTCCCGGACGAAACACATTGACATCAGACATCATTTCATCCGAGACCATGTACTCAAAGGAGATGTCGAGATCACATTCGTGGACACTCAAAATCAACTCGCGGACATCTTCACAAAACCTCTTGCAAAGGATGCATTTTTCAAAATTCGTCGTGAACTTGGAATCCTCGATGAACAAGATATTTAAGGTGCACTCAATCCTTAACTATACCTTACTGTACATATATATGTGGTTAGACATTGTTTCAAATGTTAAAAATAATGATGTTTTAAATTTTTTCTTTAAGTAAATCGATTTACACCATATGTCAATCGATTTACTACTGAAGCAAATCATTTTTTTAATAAAATCTTTTGTGTAAATCGATTTACACAATATGTAAATCGATTTACCACTGAACGAAAATTATTTTTTATAAAAATGTTCTGTGTAAATCGATTTAACCAAGGGGCAAATCGATTTACCACAGAATCTGAAGCATTTTCTGTATATTTTCTCTATGCAATTTATTTTTTAACATGTGATACTTGTATGAGCTTTTAATATATTGGTCAAACATTCATTGTCTCTCAACCTCCCATCCTACTATTGCCCAATCAATGAAACCTTGACCAAATCACCAAATTAAAACCTCATAAAGACCTCACTTACTCTCTATATTATTTAAACTCACCAAAACTATCTCATAACACCAACACACTCTCTCACATAACAACACAAAGAACTCTATATCTCTCTTTCCAAAACCCTAACAAGATCCATGGCTCCCAAGAGAAAAGCCTCTGCCTCAGAGAAAGGAAAGAAGCAAGCTACGTCAACATCTGAAAACTCTGTGCTCGAATACCTCTCGGATCCACAGCGGGACAGATTTATCAAGCATTTTCAAAAGAAAATCATCTCTGCTCCAAAGTTTGGTATGTTATCTACTTTTCTAGATGAATGCTTCTCGTTTCAAAGAGATTTCATTGCTTATGGTTTAGAACCATTAATATCTTCACATGGTTTCTATTACCCGGATCTGGTTAGAATTTTCTACAGCAATATGTGTTATGACAACAACAAATGTTATACCTATGTCCTTGGAAAAAGAATCCCTCTGTATTCCAAAACTATTGGCAGAATTTTGAACATTCCATATTCTGGAAGTACCCTCTATGATCCAGAAGATGCTGCTTGGGAAAACTATCAGAAGCGAGAATTTTTCTATAGCATTGGAAGGTTATCAGAATCTGAATACCGTGCCAAGCGGATTCGAAGTCTTGGCGGGGTTATTCCAGCTAGGGACACATGGAGTGCTGGAAATTTTCATATAGATGATAGGTTGTTTCACTATTTTCTGGTGTATATTCTGTTTCCTAGAGCAGGGAATCATTGTACGGTGACCGACCTAGAACTGCAAATCATCTATGCAAGGAAAAATGGAATTCCGGTTAATTGGGCAAAATTAATTGTGATGCATATGCTAAAAGTTGCCGCAAGGGCCACCTTTCTACCATATACATATTTCATTACAAGGATTATGGCAGCTTTTGATATAGATTTCACTGGATTTGAGCGGATTGAAATGGATCCAATCACCACTAGGATCTCCATCAAAAATGTTGATTCAAGGATGGGTGTTCATTTCAATGCTGAAGCAAAAACCATCACTTACATTGGAGAGGATGTTGTCGGCGATGACGGTAATAATGCAGATGAAGAAGACCATGAAGTTCCTCCTCCTGCTGCTTCTTCTGGTCCAACAAATCAAGATGTTATGGATTTCATGACGCAAAAGTTTGCTTCTCTCAATTCTAACATCAATGCTCGATGGACTGAGATAAATGACTCTACCTCATCTCGAATAAATGCTTTTCAGAATGATGTGAACCAACAATTTTCATATCTTTATTCACATCTTCATATCCCTCCATACGACCCAACCAATCCTGCTCCTCCGCCTCCTCAATACACCAAACCACCTCTTCAACAACAATTTCCATATCAAGGACCTTTCTAAAATGTTCCTGATCAATGTTATTAAATTCTTGTTATAAGTATCATTATGGTTTTTATCTTGTTGTATTTCAAGTGTTCATTTTATGTATTGTGTTCTTAAACTTTGTTCGATAATTTTGAAAGTTTTTTGTTTTTTATTCATGTTCCTGTACATTTCTTTCTGTTATAATTTCTTGTTGCATCTTTCCCTTCTTTTTGATAATGTCAAAGGGGGAGAAGGATGTAATAGCACTTTATGGTTGTTTGTTTTCATTGTCTTTACAGAGCAAGCTTTCAAATCTTTTTCTCCATAGGGGGAGAAATCTTCTCAGGGGGAGAAAACACATTCTGCTAAAATTCTGATCAACACATAAAGGAAAATGGTTTGTCATCATCAAAAAGGGGGAGAATGTAATCTCAAGCCTCAACTCAAATTTAGTTTTGATGAAAGACAAACAAGCTAGTTTGATGAAAGACAAACAAGCATTATGGAAAGAAGGAAAAGAAGTGGAAATCAACTTAAAGCATCATTCACTCAAATCTTCAAGGAACTTGGCAAGCAATCAAGTATATCAATTCTCAATTAAACTACATTGATTAGAAATGCTCAAAAATGATATACACACTTGCCACATCACTTCAATTATATTTCAAAACTTTTTTTAAGTTTTTCTCTGCTGTAAATCGATTAACATCTTGTGTAAATCGATTTACACATGCTTTTTCAAAAAACTGTTTGCTCCTGCCAGCAATCGATTTACAGGTTGTGTAAATCGATTGATCACAGAACAAACTGATTTTTTAACTCTTGTAAATCGATTTACACAACATGCTAATCGATTTACACTTCAAATTTTTTGAAATTCTGAACGTTACAAACACGTGCAATCGATTTGCATCTTATGTAAATCGATTTGCACATTGAAAATTTTGAAATCTGAACTGGTTTCAAGATATCCTTCACACCTTTTCTCCAATAGTTGCATGATCAAACATTGCATCTTGTCAAGTTTTTCAAACAGAAAAGTGTCCTTTTGGAAAGGTATCTTGATTACTATATATTACAAAATATTTCAAATCATAAACAACTCTTCTCTTGCAATAAAATCTGAACTTTGTAAAAATATTCAAACTTCATATTTCTTAACTTTTAAGAACAAAGATTTTCTGCACTTTCACACATATAAAGAACAGAAATCTTTGAGCATTATCTAACCATTGTGTTACAGTTTGAATTGCTTACAAGAGAAGAAAGAAGAAACTTCAAAGAAGTCACTCTATGTGATCAACATCTTTCAAGAAATCATACTTCATAAAAACATACAAAGTGTAACTTATTTCCAGGATTGTTGGAATTAAGTATTAGATTACTTTTGTTCCTTGTTGTCCATTATTGGAAACAAGAGGTATCTTTTGAGAGGATTGTTCTCATTAGACTTATTGGAAATCCAAGAGGGTGTTCTTGGTTATTTGTTAGGTTCTTTAGTGGATAAGACTAGGAAGAGTCTTGTAAAAGTTCTAACAATATAGTAAAATCTCTTGCGTGTTTGCAAGGGGAGTGGACGTACTTCCGGGGTGTGGAAGGAACCAGGATAATTCTCTGTGTCTCTTTACTTTCTGCACTTTACAGTTTTCAAAGCACTAAATCAAAACCAGAAAGTATAAAATAAGTCAAAAATCGACCACCACCTAATTCACCCCCCCCCCCTCTTAGGCGCAATCTTAATCTTACACATTATGGGTCTTCAAGCTGCAATTGACCTAAGGATCAAGTTTCCGAGTGTCTTCAGAGATTCTGCTCTCGTAATCAGCCAGATCAAAGGCGAGTGGGATACGAAACACCCAAATCGTATTCCTTACAAGGAGTACGTATTGACGTTGATCCCCCATTTCGAAGAGATAACTTTTGAACACTTCCCAAGAGAGGAGAATCAGTTAGCGGATGCGCTGGCTATGATGTCTTCTATGTTCAAAGTCAAATGGGACAACGAGGCTCCCTGAATCATTATTTGGAAGTTGGATGAACCTGCACATTGTTGTGATCTTGAGGTTGAAGAGGTAACTGAAAAACCTTGGTATCATGAAGTGAAGAGGTACCTTGAAGCTCAAGAATACCCTGAAGGTGCATCTGTCAATGACAAAAAGATTCTGAGAAGGTTCGCGGAAAAGTTCTTCCTCAGCAATGACATTCTCTACAAGCGAAACCATGATTCAACCTTACTGCGTTGTGTGGATAAGACTGAAGCAGAAAGGATCATGGCAGAGCTGCATGAAGGTACATTCGGAACACATTCCAGTGGACATACTATGGCAAAGAAAATCTTTCGGGCAGGATATTTCTGGTCCACGATGGAAGCCGACTGTTACCAGCATTCTCGGACATGTCACAAATGCCAGATCTATGCAGATAAGGTGCACGTTCCTCCAGTTCCTCTGAATGTCTTGACAGCACCTTGGCCTTTTGCAATGTGGGGCATTGATATGATCGGCGAGATCAGACCTACGGCATCCAACGGGCATCGCTTCATCCTGGTAGCGATCGATTATTTTACAAAGTGGGTCGAAGCAGCTTCCTATGCTACCGTAACCAAGAATGTCGTGGCATGGTTCATTCGGCACAACCTGATCTGTCGATACGGTGTACCAGAGAGGATCATTACTGACAATGGTACCAATTTTAACAACAAGATGATCACTGAGCTCTGCGAGCAATTCAAGATACAGCACCACAACTCTTCTCCTTACCGGCCAAAGATGAATGGGGCTGTAGAAGCAGCTAATAAGAATATCAAGAAGATTGTGCAGAAGATGACAGTGACCTACAAAGATTGGCACGAGATGTTACCGTTTGCTCTTCATGGGTACCGTACCTCAGCGCGGACGTCAACAGGGGCAACACGCTTTTCCTTGGCCTATGGCATGGAGGCAGTCTTGCCTATTGAAGTCCAGATACCCTCTCTCCGGATAATGACGGATGCAGGTTTTAGCGAAGATGACTGGATCCAGACTCGGCTTGATCAATTAAACCTAATCGATGAGAAGAGACTCACTACTATTTGTCATGGTCAGACGTACCAAAAACGAATGATCAAGGCTTTTAACAAGAAAGTCAGACCACAAGAGTATCAAGTTGGGGACCTTGTAATCAAGCGCATTATTCTACCTCAAGGTGATCCCAGGGGAAAATGGACCCCTACGTACGAAGGGCCATTTGTGGTTAAGAACATCTTCTCAAGAGGTGCCATGATTCTAACCACCATGGATGGTGACGACCTTCCTCACCCCGCCAATGAAGACATAGTAAAAAGATACTACGCGTGATCAAAGACCCGCTAGGTTGACACACCTAGGCAAAAATAAGGGCTCCCCGGCGAACCAAAAGGGTTCGGGCAAAAATAAGGGATGAAAAATGAAAAAATTTGTACACCCGGCAAGTCGAAAACCTGAAAAGGAGGCTTGGGCAAAAATGGGTATCCCGGTGGACTGAAAACCCGAAAGGGCGGTCCAGGAAAAAGTTAGGGATAAGCGTAATACTATGTCTCATTGGATCACCCTGCATCCAGACTTCGGTATCAACTATCAGGTTCAGACGGCACCAATCAATCAGCTTCATCTTCAACTAAGCAGCAAAGTGATGAGACACTTGAAGACATAAAGGCGATAGCAGAGTTGGAACCCAGTGGGATTTTTCACATAGCTATTTTGTTTTCCTTTTCACAAAATGTATAAACTCTCTTGTTCGGCGGCATTCTCTTACTAGGACGTCAGCCTCCTGTACATAAAACGCCTATTTACAGGCAAATTTCAAAATCAATACAAGTTCAATTTTTCAGACAAATTGCCAATTGTTTTTCCTTTATCTGTTTTGTTTTGCAAAGAACGTCCAATGTTCATTTTTGATATATGCATTTGACACTAATTGCTAATCATAAATATTTGCATGCGAAACGAAGGACTAATTACAGGTGACATCAGAAACAGGGGCAATAATAAGAGTTGTCTAAACGGCCTAGTTGCTCTGTCCACCAAGGTACCAAGGTAAGTTCGAATGAAGAATGTAACCAGGATACCTTCACTCCCCGCAGAGTAAGGCAAGATTCAGCAATACTCTCCCCAAGCAGAGTTGATCTCCTATCAGCTCTAAAAAGGCACAGTATCTCCAGCAAGTCAGCATTACGCTCCCCGAGCAGAGTTAGCCTACTGTCAGCCTTAAGGAAGTTGGGTATCCCCAGAAGATCTCAACATTCCCCAGCAGAGTATACAGATGTTCCTAAGCAAGCATCCTTGGCAGTCTTAATATTCCTCGACGACAATATAAGATTGTTCCCCGGCGGAATACCAGGCACCCTAGTGGAGCCACTTCCCCAGTACAGTCCAAAGGTTTCCCCAGGAGAGTTGAACCTTATCCCCAGTAGATTCTGGAAGCTTATCCCCAGTAGAATCTGGAAGCTTATCCCCAGTAGAGTCTGGAAGCTTGTCCCCTGCAGAGTACATGCATCTCTCCCCGACCATATTCAAAGGTTATTCCCCACCAGAGCCCATAACTGGGTTATCCTCAGCTAATTACAATGGAAAGACCGTCCTCAGCGAAGTTCTTCCTATCCCCAGCGGAGTTCATCAAATCCTCCAACAAAACTTATCAACGGAATCCCCAATGGAGTTATCATCAAAATCTCAGCGAAGTATCTCTTCCCACAGAGTAATTCCCCGCAGAGTAATCTCTTCACCAAGTTTATTCCCCAACAGAGTCATCTTCTCCTACCAGTTTATTCTTGCAATCATCATCCCCAGCGGAAACGAAGAGCTCTACTCTTCAACATCAGCCCAGGATTCAACAAAATCCCGACATTTGTCAAGGATTTATTTTCCTAGACGAAAGTACATTCATAGACATTTCACATTTCATACATCCTGCTTACATACATGATAAAGTGCATACAACACGATCTCATTTATTTTTGAGAACATCCTGACATCATTCATTTCATACATCATGACATTGCATACAACTAACGCTTTGCCTTTTCAGGAAAAAGGTCAATCAAAAGATATTACCATCAACTTTTGAAGTTCCAGATTCGATACCTGTATCTAGCCAGGGCACATATGTGGGCGACTAATTCCAGATTCGATACCTGTATCTAGCCAGGGCACATCTGTGGGTGACTAATTCCAGATTCGATACCTGTATCTAGCCAGGGCATATCTGTAGACGACTAATTCCAGATTCGATACCTGTATCTAGCCAGGGCATATCTGTGAGCGATTGTTTGTAGATTCGATACATGTATCCAGTCAGGGCATATCTGTAAGCGACTGATTAGAGGTTTACACCTGTATCCAGCCAGGAAAGCTATCTCTACCAACCTTTTGAAATTCCAGATTCGATACCTGTATCTAGCCAGGGCATATCTGTAGACGACTAATTCCAGATTCGATACATGTATTTAGCCAGGGCATATCTGTGAGCGATTGATTGTAGATTCGATACCTGTACCTAGCCAGGGCATATCTGCATGAAGAGTTTGAAGTTCCAGATTTGATACTTGTATCTAGCCAGGGAATATCTGTGAGCGATTGATTGTAGATTCGATACCTGCATCTAGCCAGGGCATATCTGCATGAAGAGTTTAAAGTTCCAGATTCGATACCTGTATCTAGCAAGGGCATATCTGTGAGCGATTGATTGTAGATTCGATACCTGTATCTAGCCAGGGCATATCTGCATGAAGAGTTTGAAGTTCCAGATTCGATACCTGTATCTAGCCAGGGCATATCTGTGAGCGATTGATTGTAGATTCGATACCTGTATCTAGCCAGGGCATATCTGCATGAAGAGTTTGAAGTTCCAGATTTGATACCTGTATCTAGCCAGGGCATATCTGCATGAAGAGTTTGAAGATCAACCCCTGTAACAGGCCAGGAAATTATCTTTCTTTCTCAAGTACGCAAGTTCTCGCTAAGGAATCTCTTACGCGATCCACACCCCCGAATGGCATCTATAAGCCCATTCCCGACAAGATTCTGTCACATTTCCAGATGGCATCTATAAGCCCATCCTCCTATCCATCGTCTTTCCCAAATGGCATCTATAAGCCCATTCCCGACATCACATTGCTGATATTCTACTAGGCGAGTGCAAATTTCTGGGCACTTTAGTGTTCAATCATCTTCCACCTTCGGATCACGAAAGGCACGCAAGCCAATCTACATCCTCAGGTCTAAGAAGATTGAACATGGGCAACTGTTGTACCACAAAATTTGCCCTCCCATATTCTTCAAGATTTGTCTTCAAATGGTTCAAGACTTCTCAAGGATTGCACAGTCCAAATGCCTCCTAAGCCAGTCAAAATTAGGGTTTTGGTTCCTTCAAGGAATTTGTGGTTTTCAATGGTTCAATCAAGTCTCATAGGCCCATAGATATTCTCAAGAATCTACATGTCAAGTTTCAAGACTCACAGGGTCAAATTCCACAGTCAAAAGCTCCAATTGCTCTACAGTCAACTGCAGGGGTAAAATGGTCATTTTGCAGTCAAAAGTCATAATTTTTGGTAAACATCTTATTTTGAGCACAAAATCATAATTTTATCAAGTCTTGATCATTATTCCACAAGAATGGCTAAAAAATCATCAAAGATGCAAAAGTTTCTATTTTTGGACAGCAGAAAAGTCAACTGTATCTTGACCAATGCATAACTTTTTCATGGTTCATTAGAAAAATCCCATCCAATGCACATTTTGAAGGGGATGACATTTCCTACAACTCATCTTCACATTCCAAGTCCAAGAAATGCTCTCACAAAAATTTATCAATTTCTACATTATAGGTCAATTTCAAAAGTCAACAAAAATGCACTTTAAGTCAAAGACCATAACTTGAGATTGGTAAATCCAAATGACATGGGACCAAAGGCATTGGTTAGAGGACTTCAAGACCTTTCCAAAATGTCCAAGAACATGTTCATAGGATCAAAATTGAGCAAGATATGCATTGGAGAAGTTGGGAAATTTTTGTGAATTTGCAAAAGTCAACTTTGCTCAAAACACATCATTTTTGCTAATGGGCCTCAAATTCCTTCTTGAAACTTTGTCCAAAGCCTATGCACGACCCATTGAGATTAAATTGAATTATTTTATTATTTTTTATTAATTAATTGAATTTTTAATCAATATTAATTCATTTAATTCATTTAATTGTAGGAAAATATCAAGATATGGTTTTGCAATCTTTTCATGAAGCAAATATGACCAATATATGCTGGAGATTTCGTGTGCACATTAAGGGGACAAGGATCTCTCAATTTGGCAAGATTTTTCAATCAAAAAGATGCAAAAGGATATGATTGAAAATCAAATATACAAACCATAATTCCATGGATTTTTTGTCAAAGATTTAACTTAAATTCAGTCTACTATATATGCACAAGATAAACCTAAAGCATGACACGTGAAAATTGCTGCACAAAGCCATAACCATATTAAAAAAAAATCAAGAAAACTCAACTGTTTTCTCACTTCCAGGCCCTTTCAAAGCAATTTGAGGATTCAAACATATTGCTAGAACTCCCAGAAGCGTTTTGGAATCAAAACCAAGTGCTAAGGCCCAAGAAATCGCTCCACACGAACTCACGGTTTGCTTAACTTTTCCATAATCGTAACTCATGATTTATGCATAATTAACATGTTCTAATCATTGTTTTGCATTGCTTGAGTTCATACAAAGCTTTTGGCATAGGTTAATTGGACTGAAACGCCCTGAATAACAAATCACCATTGACAAATATTAGGGTTCCGAAGCTTTGATTTTGGGGCTTTCCCATACAGGAAAAATTGGAACCTCTCATGCCTATGGTTGTAATCGTTGCAACCAGACGAATTGAATGCCATTCTCGCGCCATATTTATATAGCCTAGGGAGATAATCGCTATTATTCCTCATGCTATTTTATGGGGGTTAAAAACCCCCGCTATCTGTTTATTATTTGCAGGCTTCAGCGAAGGAGATGAAGATGTGGAAGCATGGGGTTGGTTCATTCAAATATAACGCGCGCTTTTATTTTTTTCCAGCATAGTTGATCTTTTTTATATATTATGTTCATTATCTATTATGTTAACAAACGCAGGCGAGTGGAGTAGTGGTTAGTGTGCTGGCATGTGACCATTGGGACCTGGGTTCGAATCCCAGGTCCCCCAATATTTGTTTCTATTTTTCTTAACAAGATCCTATGCAGGCTACCCAAAGCGTCCCACTATGGACTCCCACATCCCAGGCGCCATGTGTCCTCAAGCATTGATCTAATGGCCATAAGGTGTTGAACACCATGCTCCTGGTCAAAGCCAGCGTTGACAATTCCAGAAAGTCAACAGGCCTGGAAGCTTAATGGGCTGGAATTGCTAACATAACTCCATTATTGGGTCAACACCCCCCCTGGTTAATTGCTTTTCTTTTTATTTTCTTTTAACTAATTATTTTTGTTATTAATATTATTATTATTTAACTCACAAATTAATTAATTTTCATAATAAATTCAGACCATTAAAATGTAAATATTTTTTATTATTATTATTTATTAATTTCAATTATTATTTTGTAAATAAATTCTAATTAATTAGTTAGTTGTTTTAATTAGGTTAATTTTGACTATTTTTCATAATAAATAAATTAAATTTAGAATTAGGGTTTTCTTGACAACTTTTAATTCCTTTTATTTTATTTTCATTAAAAAGACCTAAAAAACTAAAAAATATCTTTTTCTTGTAAATTAGTAATTAATTAGTTTTAGGTTTAATATTTAATTAATTGCAAAAAAGGACAAAATTCCATTCTTTTCTCAAAAAAGGGTCAAAACCCTAAGGACGTCCCGATTCAATTCTTTCGCGCGCATATTTATTTTTATTTCATATTTATGTATCTGCTCTGAGAATGTAATAGATAATTAGGACCTTTATCGCTTTCTTTTATTTTCTTGCATTTTATTTTCCAAAGGGTTATATTTTTGGCGATGTAAATACCCGACGCCTTGTAATAGCGTAGATTCACTTTCCGCAATTTATTTTCCGCACAACTTATTAACTGTTAAATATGCATGACAAGACTTGTATGAAAATTAAAATCAAAACGTAGCTCACAATGATGCATGTTCAAAGATAATTTAAACTGAAACAACACACATGCACATGCCACTCCTAGGGTACGCCTCACTTGGTTGCCTCAAGGTGGTCATCAAGTATAGGGTGTTTTAGAGGTCGCCCTCCTGTCTAAAGATCCAGTTGCCTCGAAACGGTTGCCTCAGATAAAAAAGGATCTAGGACATTAGGGTTACCGCTAAGGTGTCCTACTATTGCTTTGGTGACCACATGTCCCTATAATCGAATTGACCCGAATAACTCCAACGACGGTGCTACCTACTTCTCAATAGTAGGATAGTACTGTCTAAAGGACTCTTACACAGCTTAATTCCTTAGAGTAGGTAGATTTCTCCTGGGTACTTGCTCTTTCAAAAAACAAAAACAACTTTTCGCACCTACACTTTCAAAAAGTTTTCAAACAAACACTTCGTACACTCTTGAGGACTGATACAAGAGTTACCTAGAAGTTTTCAAAACGAAACTTTTTCAAAACCCACAAACACTTGAAAAGCAAACAATTTTTGAAAACATAGTGAGCAAGTACCTAAGAGCCCATGGATAACCACAGATAGAAAGGGTGCTAACACCTTCCCTTTCTATAATCTACCTCCCGAACCGAGAAACATCTCGAAAAGGAATTTTGCTGTGCTTTTGTCCTTTCCTTGTTGGAGAACATAAAAGACGGTGGCGACTCTTGCTTACCGCGACATTTCGCGAACCAGCATTTCAAAATAGTCAGTTCTATTTCCACCGATCACAAGTAGTATTGCAAGTTTTGAAAGAGAATAAGTTGTATGCAAAGCTGTCCAAGTGTGAATTCTGGTTAAAGGATGTTATTTTTCTTGGTCATGTGATCTCAGGTAGTGGCATTGTTGTAGATCCATCGAAGGTTGATATTGTGTTGCAATGGGAAACTCCGAGGTCAGCTACTGAGATTAGAAGCTTTTTGGGATTAGCTGGTTATTATAGAAGGTTTATCGAAGGTTTTTCTAAGTTGGCACTTCTGTTGAATAAGTTGACTTGTAAAGGTAGAGCTTTTGTGTGGGATGTTCAATGCGAAGAAAGTTTTACAGAATTGAAGAAGAGGTTGACGTCGGCTCCGATTTTGACGTTGCCTAATTCAGGAGAGCCTTTTGTGGTGTATTGTGATGCTTCTAAGATGGGTTTAGGAGGTGTGCTTATGAAGAACGGTAAGGTAGTTTCTTATGCGTGAAGGTAGTTGAGGACTTATGAGAAGAACTATCCTACGCATGATTAATAGCTTGCTGTAGTTATTTTTGTGTTGAAGATTTGGAGGCATTATCTTTATGGTTCTAGATTTGAAGTGTTTATTGACCATAAGAGCTTAAAGTATTTATTAGATCAGAAAGAGATGAATCTGAGGCAACGAAGATGGTTGGAATTTTTAAAGGATTATGATTTCGTTTTGAATTATCATCCTGGAAAAGTGAATGTGGTAGCTGATGCATTAAGTCGAAAGACTTTACATATGTCGGTAATGATGGTTAAAGAGTTGGAATTGATTGGGCAGTTCAGAGATATGAGCTTAGTTTGCGAGGTTACTCCGCGAAGTGTTATGTTGGGTATGTTGAAGATTAATAATGAATTTCTAGACAATATCAGAGAAGCTCAGAAGTTGGATGTGAAATTGGTGGATTCGATGGTTGGGATCGATCAGTCTGAGAACAATGATTTTAAGCTAGATGCACAAGGTGTGTTAAGATTTCGTAATCGGATTTGTATTCCTGATGATGCTGAGATGAAGAAAGTGATACTTGAAGAGAGTCATAGAATTAAGTTAAGTATTCATCCAGGATCTACAAAGATGTATCAAGATTTGAAAGGTTTGTTTTGGTGGCCTGGAATGAAGACTGACATGGCTCGGTTTGTGTATGCATGTTTGACTTGTCAGAAGTCGAAAGTTGAACATCAAAAGCTTGCAGGGTTGATGCAATTGTTAGAAGTTCCAGAATGGAAATGGGATAGAATTTCGATGGACTTTGTGAAGGGATTACCTAATACTATAAGAGGACATGATTCAATTTGGGTGATTGTTGATAGGCTTACGAAGTCAGCTCATTTTATTCCTATTAACATCAGTTTTCCAGTGTTGAAGTTGGCTGAGATTTACAGTAGTGTGATTGTGAAGCTGCATGGTGTTCCTTTGTGCATTGTGTCAGATAGAGATCCAAGATTTACTTCTGATTTTTGGAAGAGTTTGCAAGAAGCGTTGGGTTCTAAGTTGAGGTTGAGTTCAGCATACCATCCTCAGACAGATGGTCAGACTGAATGGACTATCCAATCGTTGGAAGACTTGTTGAGGGCATGTGTTCTTGAGCAGGGAGGTTCATGGGATACTTATCTTTCGTTGATACAGTTCACTTATAATAACAGTTACAATTCCAGTATTGGGATGGCACCTTTTGAAGCGTTGTATGGTCGAAGATGTAGAACTCCTTTATGTTGGCATGAATCTGGTGAAAGTGTAGTACTTGGACCTGAACTTGTTCGTGAGACTACTGAGAAGGTGAAGTTGATTCGAGAAAAGATGAAAGCTTCCCAAAGTAGACAGAAGAGTTATCATGACAAGCGAAGGAAAGACTTAGAATTTCAAGCGGGGGACCATGTGTTTTTAAGAGTTACACCTGTGACTAGTGTTGGGCGAGCATTAAAGTCTAAGAAGCTCACTTCTCGTTTTATTGGACCATGTCAGATTTTGGAGAGAATGGGGAATGTTGCTTACATAGTGGTTTTACCGCCTAATCTTTCAAATTTGCATGATGTGTTTCATGTGTCACAACTCCAGAAGTATATTTCAGATCCATCTCATGTGATTCATATGGACGGTGTGCAAGTACGGGATAATCTTACGGTGGAGATGATGCCTGTACGGACTGCAGATCGTGAGACAAAGACTCTGAGGGGAAAAAAGATTTCTTTTGTTAAAGTTGTTTGGCTAGGGGCTGCCGGTGAAAGCATGACTTGGGAGTTGGAGAGCAAGATGCGAGACTCCTACTCTGAGTTGTTTGATTAAGGTAAATCTTCGAGGACGAAAATATTCTAAGTGGGGGAGAGTTGTAACGCCCGTAATTTAATTAATTATTTAATTAATTTATGTTTGGAATATTTGTGAAGATGTGTGGTGATTAGTTGGATTTAATTATTTTATTAAGTGGTGAAATAATATTATGAGAAGGATAATATTATTTGATGTGGGCTTGTTTTAAAGGAATGGAAGTAGTAATAAAGGGGGTGTATTATTTTTAATCCCATTAAGGAATAAAGAGAATAATAGGTTATTTTATTATTGTTAGAATAAGGAGAAAAGAAGAAGCAGTAAGAAGAATAAGGGTTGGAAAGAAGAACGTGAAGCTGTTGGAAAAGTGGGAAAACGGCAGAACGAGAATTCAAGCAGAAGTTATAGAGCGACCTTCAATCCAAGGTAAGGGTGGGGTTCTGACTCTATAATAGAGTTTATGATGATTGGTTTGTGGTATTAGATATGAAAGTGTTATTTTGTTCATTATTGAATTATATGTTGTTATATGATGAGAATTGATGATTGAAAGATGAATGATGATATCCCAATGCTGTTTATTTGATGTAGAATTATAGGATAATTGTAAGTGATAATTATCTATGATTAGAGGATATTTTTAGGGCCTAAAGTATGGAACCCGTAGTGAAAACACAGAGGAAATCACAGAAATTATTCATGAAAGAGAAGTATGCGTCGACCCCAAATGTTATGTGTCGATACAAGAAGGCTTGTAGACTCAGGATGAGTAGACACGAAGGAGTCATGTGTCGATACATGAAGGCTTTTAGACTCAGGATGAGTCAATACGTAGGGGCATGTGTCGATACATGCAGTGATGCAGGCTCAGTATGAGTCGATACAAGAGAGTATGCATCGACTCATGTGGCGTGTTCAGTTCAGTACGCGTCAACCCAAGGCATTATGGGTCGATCCATGTTGTCTGGTTTTTGGCAGAATCGTTTGAGAATGCTGTAAGTTGAGTTTTCAGACTCCGTTTGAGGTGTCGTTTGAAGCATTGAATAGCTAACACGGTGAAATTCATTCTTAAGGGTTAAAATGTGGAATAGGAAGGATAATCCTAGTATCCAAATTAGGACTAGAATTAGTTCCCGTGTTGATTGCTATGTTAATTTTTGTGAAGCATGATTAGGACAAAACGTTTATAGATTACTGTCTGATTTGTAACAGTAGGATTAATGATGATAATGATGCAGTATTATAGAATAATAATATGTAGAGGTCTAGTGATTTAGAAGTAAGCCTTAGATGATTAATTAATTATAGGTAATATCATGTTGTAGGCCTATGGCCAACGTTGCGAGATTGGAAAATTGTTGTTATATTACTATTGTGGCTGAGTTGCTGGGAATATATGATGTATATATGATGTTTGATGAATTATGATGTATAAATGATGTTTGATGAATTATGATGTTGATGAAATATGCTGAGATGCCTCTAATAATTGGCAGTTTTTAAGATGTAGGCTTATGGCCAACGATGATGTTGTGTTGAGATGTTGATAATTATGGTGTTGTCATTACATTCATGACTGAGTCGCATACACTGCATTTGAAGATGGAGCTTATGCTCGTTAAAGATGGCCTGTATTGGCGAATATTAAGATGAAGGCTTATGCCTTGTTGATTCCTCTATTTATTGGCATATTTTTAAGATGGGAGTTCTGCTCCAATGGTACCACATGCATTTGCATAGTATTGAGTCGCATTATATGATTGCATAAAGAAGCTGTGTATTGATGTTGTGAATGTGTATTATTGTTGCGATTATTGTTGATTATGAGATTAGAAGTGGTGATTTTATGTGATCTAATTTAATATATTAATTATCATACGCTTTATTATATTCTTAGATATCTCACGCCTTCTGTTTGAATGTTACCCTTACGTTGGTAACGTGCAGGTAATCGAGAGTGAAGGTCGTATACCTTCGGTAGTTCGAGTCAGTGTCATTGCTCTGATATGTAACACTCGGAGGGATGAACGCTTGTTGCTTTTGATTGTTGATTATTCAGTTGTTGAACTTTAAGTTGATTATTATTAAACATGCGTTGTTTTAAAGTTGATGTAACGATGCTAAAGATGTTATTAAGAATTCAGCTGCGTAGATGTTTAAATTGTTTAATTAAAGTATTATGATGATGGTTCATCCAAAGTTTAAAGTGTTATGTATCCATGATGAATGAAATGAGTTTTTAATGATGAATTTGTGGCTTCCTGATTCATTTGCATGAATGATTTTATAACTCTGATTTATTTATATAATTTCCGGGTAGAATTATGGTGTTACACTTTTAAGAAAATCTCGGAGGGAAAAAGCTTTTCAGAACGAAGCCCTGAAGGAGATGCTCGTCAGAATTCTATCTCTGAAGGAAATCATTTGGTTATGCAGATAGTTTCCCCATCCTGTTTCGCGAATTAATCTACAATCTATTTTTTATTGGTAAACCTGTCCTATTTCGGGAATTCATACTACCTAGTCATATAGATAGTTGCCCCGTCATATTTCAGGAATTAATCTGCGACCTGTTTTTTGTTGGTAAACTTGTCCTGCTTCGGGAATTCATACCGCCTGGTCATATAGATAGTTGCCCCATCCTGTTTCAAGAATTAATTTGCGACCTATTTTTTGTTGGTAAATCCGTCCTGTTTCAGGAATTCATGCCGCCTGGTCATATAGATAGTTGCCTCATCCCGTTTCGGGAATTAATCTGCGACTTGTTTGAAAATTGCTGATGATATTCGTTTGTTTGTGAACTTTACCTAAATAGACAAAATTTGCTTTATGTAATTTCATGATGCATGTAATGCATTACATAATGATGCTCTCAAAATAAATGAGAATGTTAAATGCATTTAGGTATGTATATGCTATAATGTATTGTGAAATGATGTATGAACGCAATATTTAAAGTGTATCGGTAGCTCCTTGTAACCATGTCTAGCTAGGGAAAATAAATCCAGGACTATTGTTGGGGATGAAGAAAGTGATTCTTCAATTTCTGCTGGGAATAACTTTGTCGGGGATTCCTGTTTTCTGTTTGAGGATACTCCACTGGGGATTTTTGACTTCTGCTTTCGTTATTCTTTTTGTTGAAAGATTTGATTCTTGCATACCCTGACTGGGGATAAAATAGATGGATATTCCTCTGGTGTACTATCTGTCCAGGTTTCAGATACCGTAGGAACTCTTCTGGGGATAACAAATTTGATTAAACCCTGTTGGAGAAGAGAATTTTGTTAGGGATTTACGGTGTTGGAGTAATAAACTCCATTGGGGAATTAAATTCTTATAAACTGTGTGGAGGAAATAAATTATGATGAGGATTGGAATTTTATAGGCTGTGCTGAGGAAGTCTCTAGTGAATGTCGGGGAAATGACGAAACTTCCTTTTCTTCTAGGGGACCTATTGGGGATGATGATCATGTCAAGCTATCCATTAGGTATATGGAGGTGAACTGTGGGAATATGCCCCAATTTCTGCTCGAGGGCATATTAGACTTGCTAGGGAATATATCTCTATTGGGGATGAGCTTTTGAAGATAGCTCTATAGAGATAGTTTCATGGAGATTGCCATGTGGGGATTTATGAATGACTTGAACATTATCCCAACTCCTAGAGTCTTCAATAAATGCTAATTTTGTTTTTTATGCAAATATTTGTAAATGGTGACCATATTAAATGCATATGTTCATTCAGAGTAACCATTGGAAGTTTCACAAACAAAACAGAGTAAGTAAAAAATAAATAGTTTTGAATTTTGAAATAGACTGAGTTGTATTAATTTTGAAGGTTTGCCTACGGACGGGAAGTTTTATACTAGGAAACAAAAATCCTATCAAGAGGAAGTTGTGAAATTGAAAAAAATACAAAGTGATAAACAAGAAAAGAAACTATGTGGAAATGATCCCATCGAGTTTCGACTCTGCTATTGCCTCTATGTCTTCAAGCATATCATCATTTATCATTGAAATAAGATGGATGAATTGATCTGTACCATTTGATCTTGACGTTGATAACAAAGCTTGCTAAAAGTAGATGATCCAACTGGTTTTTAGTCCACCGGGATACCCTTTATTGCCCAAGCCGACTTTTCAGGTTTTCGACTTGCTAGGTGTATAATTCTTATATATATATATATATATCCCTAATTTTTACCCAAACCCTTTTGGTTCACCGGAATGCCCTTATTTCTGCCTAGGCCTGTCAACCTAGTGGGTCTCTTTTATGCATAGTATTTTTTGACTATATCCTCATTCACAGGGTGCAGAAAATCTTCACCATCCATGGTGGTAAGTATCATAGCACCACTAGAAAATATCTTTTTTATTACAAATGGCCCTTCGTATGTAGGAGTCCATTTGCCCCTGGGATCACCTTGTGGTAGGATGATGCGCTTTATTACCAAATCACCAGCCTAGTACACCTAATTCCTGACTTTCTTGTTAAAGGCGTTGATCATGCGTTTCTGGTACATCTGACCATGACAAACAGCCGCAAGCCTTTTCTCATCAATCAAATTTATCTTGTCCAGCTTAGTCTAAATCCACTCATCTTCATCTAATATATCCCTAATTTTTAAATGAACCCTTTTGGTTCACCGGGATGCCCTTATTTCTGCCTAGGCCTGTCAACCTAGTGGGTCTCTTTTATGCGTAGTATTTTTTGACTATATCCGCATTCACAGGGTGCATAAAATCTTCACCATCCATGGTGGTAAGTATCATAGCACCACCAGAAAATATCTTTTTTATTACAAATGGCCCTTCGTATATAGGAGTCCATTTGCCCCTGGGATCACCTTGTGGTAGGATGATGTGCTTTATTACCAAATCACCAGCCTGGTACACCTAATGCCTGACTTTCTTGTTAAAGGCGTTGATCATGCGTTTTTGGTACATCTGACCATGACAAATAGCCGCAAGCCTTTTCTCATCAATCAAATTTATCTGGTCCAACTTAGTCTGAATCCACTCATATTCATCTAAACCTGCATCTTTCATAGTCCTTAGGGAATGAATTTGGAATTCGACAGGTGACACAACCTCTATACCATAGACGAGAGAGAATACGGTTTCCCCAGTTGATGTATGTACTGAAGTGCGATAAACATGAAGAGTAAATGGTAACAACTCGTGCCAATATTTGTATGTCACCGTCATCTTCTGCAAGATCTTCTTGATATTCTTGTTGGAGGCTTCCACTGTGTCATTCATCTTTGGTTATTACAGAGAAGAATTGTGGTGTTTAATCTTGAACTGTATGCAGAGTTCTGTGATCATAGTATTATTAAGATTTGTACCATTATCCGTGATGATCCTTTCGGGTATGCCATATCGATAGATGAGGTTATGCTTAATGAACCAGGACAAAACATTATTGTTAACAAAGGCAAACGAGACTACTTCTACCCACTTCGTTAAGTAATCAATAGCGACTAGGATGAAACAATGCCTATTAGAAGTGGTAGGCTTAATCTCTCCAATCATATCAATGCCCCACATTGCAAACAGCCAAGGAGCAGTCAAGACATTCAAGGGAACCGGAGGCACATGTACTTTGTCAACATAAATCTGGAATTTATGACAAGTTCTGGAATGACTATGGCAATCGGTTTCCATGGTAGACTAATATTAACCCGCTCTCAGAATTTTCTTAGCCATCGTATGTCCACTAGAGTGAGTACCAAAGACACATTTGTGCATATTGTTGTACCCCAAAATTTTCCATCCCTTCTCAAAAGACCTCATCATACTCTTATGGTTTCTCAAGTGCTCAAAACTACTCAAGGATTGATCAGACAAACCCCTCTCCTAAGTAATGGCCTACAACTAGGGTTTTGGTATTCTCAAAGAAAAATGGGCTTCTAATGCCTCAAGTAAGTTTCATGGTTCCTCATATGCTTCAAAGAATCCTCAGGTAAAGTTTCAAGCCTTACATCACAAATTTGTTCAGTCAATTGCTCAGATGATTAAAAATCAACTATATTGGGTAAAAGGTCAACTGTGGTCAACATGCAGTCAAACTTCAAGATTTTGGTCAACATCAATATTTTAAACTCATATTCATCATATGTCCAAGGTTTAATCATAAATCATCAAGAAAACTCAAGATTCATCAAAAGTCAAAAGTTGCTAAATTAGTGCTTTCTTAAGGAGAAGTCAACTAAACTTTGACCAAGCATAAATTTCACATGCTTCATTAGAAAATTATCAACCAAAGCCCATTTTGATGTAAATTAAACTTTGTACAACTTTTACTCTCTAAGCTCAAGGCCCAAAAATGCTTCATTTGTGGGCCAAAACATTATAGGTCATTTTAAAAGTCAACAAAAAGACACTCTTTGTCAAAGCAATTTACATCAAGATAAATTATTCAAATGGAAAAATGATCAACATGAGAGTTGTAGGGGAAATATTGGGATTTATAAAAAGCCCATGATCATCTTGATATGATAAAAATTGAGCAAGTTATGAGTTGCACAAGTTGGGTATTTTTGTGAAATTGCATGAAACCCCAATTGAACAATTTTGGACTTCTGGACTAATGGGCCTAATTTTTGAAGTTCAAACATGTTCATGACATATTAGGGGAGCCCCAAAACCATTATTATATTTTTTTATGATTTTTATTTCTTTTATTTAAATTTTATTCATTTAAAATGCAAATTAAACCAAATAAATAGTAAGTGGGGGTATAAGGCTTAAAAGGTTTTTGTTTCAAATATTTTGGAGGCCCAAGATTGCATTAGAAACCGTGTTGGGTTTATTTTCAAAAAAACTATTCTTGTTTTGTCTTATTCTAATTCTATATTAAAACAAGAATCAAAGGTTGTTTGCAAGAGGTCCAAGCCCATGTGTTGACCTAATTTTTTTCTCTTATATATACTCTTCATGTTCATAACAAAAAACGAAATAAAACCTTGCAAGAACACCCATTCAAAACCTCAAATTTTTTCAAACTAGGGCAAACTTAAAATCTCTTATACAACCACTTTCAAAGAAAAACAACCACTCAAATAAATCGTTGTGACATTACAAAGCAAGTTGGGATCATTCTTGATAATCAAAAGTGCCTGAAACATGCATTACATGCATTGTTGGTTTCACGATTTTTTCCAAATTCATATTTTATTTTTTATGCTATTTTGGTTGAAACTAACCATGATAATATGTTCCTAGGATGTAATAGAACAAGTCTGAACCATCACATGAGTCCCGTGATACTAGAATCAGGCATCACCATATTTATGCCATTTTGGATCACTTTGATTATATCTCACTGTGCAAGACATTTTAACCAAAACTAAGGCAACCAATGAGTTCGCGGCCCTCAAATTAGGGATGTAGGGTTCTATTTGATAACTAACACGCTTTGTTTTGTAGGTTTGGAAAACGTACTCACCAGAGAAGAAGATCAGAGCTAGGGCTCTAGCGCTTCTCCAGTCCATCTGTTTTGTTTGGTTTATATTTATTTGGTTTTGTTTTATTAACGGGTGAAACAATTACCCCAGTGGCAAGAACGCACGCGCTAAGGCTTTGGTATACAAGAACATGAGTTAGATCCCTGCCTTTTGCAACTTTTTTGTTATTTTCCTAATTTATGTGGGTTTCTAATATAATATGTTGCACCTATTTCCCATCATCAATGAGCGCTTGTCCTGATGGCAAGCTATGCAATTGTGAATGTTGAAGGGTGTGGGTTCAACACCCACCCCATACAATCTTTTTTCTTCTTATTTTCACTAACCTATTTTCTTTTCCCTTTTAATTACAAAACCCTAATTTTTTTTAATAACCCTAATTATTTCCTTAATCAACCATTAGCCTAATTTTATTCTTTTTAAAAAAACTTAACAAATTAGGTTTAGTTTTTTTTAATAAATTAATTTTGACTTTATTTATTTATTTATTTATTTATTAGGTTAATTAGTATTTTCTTAAATAGTAAAATTAATTAGACTTGGGTTTTTTAATTAACATCAAATTAATTTCATAAAAAAATCACATTCAAACATTATTTTCATTATTTATTTTCCATTTAAATTCTTAGAGAAATTGTATAGGTCACACGACATTTTTCTTGAAATAGTTTAGATTTATCTTTCCACATTTTTCCTATTATGTAACTGCATACGTGATGTAATAGTCTAGGGTTTAATTTCCGCACTTTATTTTCCGCATCTTTTTTTATGTAATTGCCCCAAAGCCCTATAATATCTTAGGGTTTACTTTCCGCACCTTTAGTTTTCTATATATTATACTGCTAGTAATTAAGCATGTATGGCAAGATAAAAATAATCGCTAGAAAAACCCTCGTTCAAGATAAATAATCGAACTAAACACACTCGCACCTCTAGGGTAACCTCTCTTTGTTTCCTTCGGAAACATGGTCATGTCCCTCGAAAATAGGGATACTTTAGCAAAGTTCCTTCGAATAAAGATCATAGTCCCTCGACGATCCTTCAACGTTGCCTATGAAAATGATCTAGTCCCTCCGATAAATTGCTAAAGTATCTCCATGTGTTGCCTTCGATGACCATACGATGATCCTTCGATTGTCCCTTCACATCCAATAGATGGTGTAATATGGTGGGAGAACTGACTTATTTTTACGTTTTATCGCAAATGTTGCGGATAGCAAGAGTCTCCACCGACTTTTATTTTACCAATAAGGAAAGGGTGAAAAGAAAAGGAAAGACCTTGATAGATTTTGAGTTCGGGGGGTAAGTTATGAAAAGGGAAGGTGTTAGCACCCTTTTCATCCACTACGGGTCCTTAATTTCTTAGCTCACTTTAATTTGCTTTGTGTGTGCTTTGAAAATATTTTGAAAATGCCAATGTAAGGTAGTCTGCTTTATAATAAACCTTGTATCAGTCCTCAAGAGTGTTTATAAAGCGTTTTGAAAGTAGTTGTTTCGAAAGTGTGAGGTGTGAAAATTGTTTTAGTTTGTGAGCAAGAAATTAAGGGTATCTTACCCACTAAAAGGTCTTTCGTTATTCTTTTACTTCTTTGTTAGGGATGATGCTATCCATACCATTAGTTGGTAGGTAGCCCCATCCATTGGGTGTGAAGGGACAAGCGTACGGTCGTCGTTATGGTCATAGAAGGAAACATTTAGGGATACCTTAGCAATTCGAAGGGACAGACATCATATATTCATAGGTAACATCAAGGGACAAGATCATTTCTCATAGGCATCTTCGAGGGATATCGCGGGACTATGATCTGTATGATGACTTTAATTGAGGGTCTTTGTTAATGGTATCCCTATGTTCGAGGGACATGACCGTTGTTTTTTTAAAGGTAACAGAGAGAGGGGCTACTTTAGAGGTGTACGTGTGCATAATGATTTCGTTCAGTTATTTATCTTGATTAGGGTTATCTAACAATTGATTTTAAATCTTGCCATACAAGTCTATTACTAATAGTTAAATATATACAGACAAGCAAGCATAATATAGGTGCATAAAGTAAAAGTACGGGGAAAAATCCAAAGCTATTACATCCCATGAGCAATAACATAATAGAAAAAAATGCGAGAAATTAAACTACGACAATTACAAAAATATCCATGCGACCTATACATTTATTTCTAGAAATTTAAATGACAAAGAAAAAATAAATGTTAGAAAAAATGTTTTAAAGTCCTAAAATCTAAAACGTTAGAAATTAATTTTTTTTGTGTATTTTTGTAGAAAATAATTAATAAAAACCTAATTATGTTAATTAATTTTACAAATTAAAAAAATAAGACCTAAAATCTAATTAAAAGAGAAAAGTTAATTAAGAAAACCTAAAAGACTATTTTTTATTTATTTTATGTAATATTATGATTTTTATATGTTTTGATTTTAATTGTAAAAAAAAAATAATTAGTGGAAATGGAGTTTCAAAGAGAGAATATGATCGTATCCTAGCCATGGTAACTCATCATCCCTGCACTAAAGCTTGCATTTTCTTATTCAAACCTGTTCTAAACACCATGATGAACTCATCTGTGTACACTAGTTAAATATGCATAGAATAAAATATTCGAATTCAAGAAAATTACCAAAACCGGTGGGCTTGTGTAAGCTATTCCATACGTGAATAGATTTATTTCTGGACTTGGTGAGATTTTTAGGAGCTTCAGGAATACGATTTGAGGCTTGGTTTTGATTGAAAGTGGCTGGGAATTTTGATACGAGTTTGCACTTTTCTTGAGAATTTTGAGAGATTTTTGAAGTGGTTCTTGAGGCAGAAGCTCGTGTGTTTTGCACTTTAGTGTTGCATGTATTTATAGAGGAATTAAATGGATCAAAACAAGGTAAGGATCTTGTATCATTTTGTCACAATTCATTGAAAAGAAAACACATTGAAATCTTTCCAAAATTGTTTTAAAAACATTCTAAACTTGAAGATTCTTGTTCCCAACTGTTGTACCCCAATTTTTTCCCCTAATATTCCTCTATCATATCATATTAACTCGATCATAACAAGATCACATTAGGGTTGGTCTTCCTCTTTTTATATCTCCTATCTTTAAGTTTGCTCTTGAGGAATTTCCAAGCACCTTGGTTGTGTATTTTGTATATGTGTTGTGACTAACTTCTAATCAAAATACAAAAAAAATATTTGTCTTTGTCTTTGTATATTTTTGTTTTGTAGGTACCAAGTCGAAACATCTGACAAATAAGGATTTCTGGTATTATTTTCCTAAAATCTCTATATGCAAAGGAAAAATTAACAAAAATTCATTTTTTTTTCTTTGATGCAATCGATTTCTCTTAGAGTGCAATCAATTGCACATAGTGCATTTTACGCCATTTTTGAAAAAATACACTGTGCAAATCGATTTGCACTATAGTGCAATCGATTGCACAACGTAAAAATTTGAAAAAAATCAGCAATTTTAAACTTGTCAAATTTTGGCTCCAATTTTTCTTCATTTTTGAAAGATGTATCATTAATTCAAATTTTAGTGTGAATCTTTCATTTTTAAGAAGAATTATCATTAATTCAAATTTAGGCTCTAATTTTTGAAAGAGTTATCATTAATTCAAATTTTGGCTGCAAGAATCAATTACAAAATTACCATTAATCCAATCCTAAAACCCTATAAATAGAGCCTTCATTTCATTCAAATTTCAAGCTTTTAATAGCCAAATCAACCTTGCTAAAAAATCTCTCAATTCTCTCCATCTACCAAATTCACTCAAAGCTTCATTTTCAAAAAGGTAGTAAGCTTTGCATTGAAGCTTACTAATCTTTGAACTAAAACTTCATCCAAACACTTTTCCTTTATCAATTCTCTACATCCAAGCTTGTCAATTGATTCTTGTGGTTGATTTGAAGCAAATTCTTGAAGTTGTTTTGATAATTCTCTAGATCTACCTTTGGTAAGTTAGATAATTCATCTTTCACAATGTGATCTCTTGTTGATCTTTGGGTTTGATTATTTGAGCATTATTTTTTGATTCCAATGGTGTTATTTTCTCATAATTTGATGGAATTTTCGTGCTCAATTGGATCCATGTCATAAGGTATTTGATGGAAAGTTTGAACAAGAATTTGTCCTTTTAAAATGCTGATTTGCTGTCTGTAACAGCGTGCAATCGATTGCAGTAACAGTGTAATCGATTGCACAAAAGCAATTTCACGCATATTTTTGAAAATTGTACTGTGTAAATCGATTTACATAGTAGTGCAATCGATTTACACAGGGACAAAATGCATTTTTTTGCCTTGTTTTGGGGCAGCTTTGATCCAAAATGCTTTTTCTACTCACTCCTTTTGATTGTCGGTTTGGATTGCAATTTTAAATGTCCAATTTCTCTTTAAACTCAATGGACTTTGTGATGTAGATGAAGTTGGATAAATGTTCATCAATTTAAATCTACCTAAGAGTGAATTATTTAATTCATTTTTGGTGCTTTGGATTAGTGATATGTTTAGTGCTTTAATCCATCTAGAGGAGTGGTTGAATTTAAAGATGAAAGAATTTTGAGGTGGTAATCCAAATTAGCTTATCATTTCCCTCCCTCTTCATCTTATCCCTTTCTTTTTTAATTGTGCTACATGTTAAGGGATGATGATCTCTATATCATTTATCCAAACATGAAATACATAGATTGTTATTGACCGGCCTCAAAATACGTGCGACTTCTACATAAGTCCACTTACGATTGCTTAACATAGCGCAAACTTTTGTCCCGATTCAGATAAATGATCATTCGTGGCCCAAACTTATGATTGCAATCCCAAGTATGTTAATTTGATCTCTTTGATCCAATAACCTTGAGATTCATTGTGTGGAGGCTTTAATTCTACCAATCCTTTAATGGATTTACAACACCTTTGGTCAACGCAGATCACTTAAACATCGTTGATCATTAAATGTCACTTTTGAGAATTCTAAATGGATGATCTACTTGACAAAAAGCAAATGCAACTTGTTGTGTGGAGGCTTTGGTTCTACCAATCCTCTAATGAGTTCCAAATGCAAGTTTCAAGATGGTCATCCAACTAACAACTAATTTCTAACAATTGACTTTACTTTATGCTTTTATTTTTTATGCTTTATGTACCATTTACTTTTAGCATTTTACATTTCATGCTATTTTAATCTTTGCTCACTTGAGCATTTACTTTTATGTCATTTTTATTTTGATCACTTGAGCTTTTCTTTTCCTTTTAAAGACACTTAATAATCAACATGAACCCTAAAAAAATTTAACGATACTTGGACTATTTGGTTACTATCCTTTGCATTATGGAGTATTGGACTTCTTGGACTTAGGATTAGAGACCTTGGCTTATGTTGGAGACCTTGTGACCTTAATTGATATTTTGTCTGGAGTTCTTGAGGTTTACCTCAACACATTGAGTTGTTTGTTTGTTTTGTGTACATGTTATTATGATTACATACTTTGTTTGTAATATGTAATTCACCCGTATAGAGCCGTTACTCTGCCCAATTTTTGCAAAGACTTAATAGACTTGAAGTTTGATTCTCTCAAGAGGTCTAGTATCTTTGCTTGCTTGGTTTCAATCCGAAGAATGGGAACTCTATATTGACTCATAATGTCAAGTATTGGCTTCTAGTTGGTTAAATGGTTCTTATCCCTAGCTTTTACCTTATGCTTTAGGATAGTCTCTTCTTCTCCTCCCATCTTCTTTAATTTCAAAATCTTCTCCCTCCTTTTGAAAACTCTTCTTGATTTGAAACTTGAACCATTTTCATAATAAACTTGGACTTAAGTCCATGCATTTTCAAAACATTTTCATAAATAAACTTCAATCAATTTAATAATACCTTGACATTTTTTTGTGATAAGACTAAAAGTCAATCAATCTCATTTCAAACCATTTTGCCACTTTGGCTTTTTATCTTTAAAATTTTTTAAAAAAGATTAGACTCTTGTCAATCCTTGTAGTGATGCAAACAACTATACTTCTACAATATGTAGTGAAGTGAGGTATTTTCCACTTGGGTGTTGAGTGAGGCATTGTTGATTTTAAAATCCAAGCCATATCCTCCACTTTGAGATGATGCAAATTCTACTTTCTCATGATTGTGGGTAGTAAGTATGTTCTCCACACGGACAATGACGATGATGTATTATCTCTTAAAATCAGCCAACACACTTGTGTTTCAAATTTTCAAAGATGAACTATGTGTACCCTGATCCCCTATTGCATGAAAGGTGGTACGCAGGCACTAAAGGTTCGCAACCGCGGCGGGTGCAAAAATCATAAAAAATATATTTCTTTTCTCACCTCCACCATCCATTTTATATACAACACATTTTTATAGCCAAAATATACAGATTTTACAAAGAGGTTCCTGTGGAGTACTGTAGATGTTTAGGATGCTAATACCTTCCCTTTGCATAACCAACCCCCTTACCTTGAATCTTTCCCCCTCTTTTTGGGTTATTCGCTCTTTTCCCATTCCTTTGGAAACAATAAAGCGCGGGTGGCGATTTTTATTTTTGATTTGTATAAAGTCTAGTCAATCCAATGGCTTAGTCTTGAACATTTCTACCGCTACATAAAAAATGGCGACTTCACTGGGGAATATTTGACCTCTTGCTGGTCCATCCCTAAGTGGGTTAAACCTATCTTTTTTTATATCTGTATAAGTGCTATTATTGTTTATGTGTTATATGTTGTATATATGTTTATCTAGATTTTCCTGGTTTTCAGGGTGCTTGGTGATTACTTATAAGTCCTATACCCGGACTTGGGAAAACATTAAGATAGGACGGGCGGTATAGTCATGTTAACTTTGAGGGAGTAATCCCAAAAAAGGAGGCATGAGATCCCCCACTCAGTGGAGGCCGCTTTGACTGTAGTGTCGTTTACTGAGTAATCGGGAAGACGTGCTGCTTTCGACCTGGGAGCCTGCTGAAGCTGAGGACCATAGATTACCTAACCCATCTTGGCCTTTTAGGTGTAGTGCGGAAGCTATGACGGAGTAATCCAGAAATATTTGTCACGCGATACTACGCTCAGACGAGTTTTTCTTGAGAATATTACTAATTACCGACTTAATCAGGAAGTTGGTAATATTCGAAGGAAGAATGTAGACTCTGGGAATCTCTAGAACCTTGTCCGACAGGTGATAACTTTTAGACCAATACCTTATGGGTAGTACCTTCGACCTCATGCTCGTGACGTTGAACCTATGGACCCTATGCTTGTGATCTTGTGTGTGATTGTTGCATCATGCATACATGCACCCATGAGCATTGTTTTAACCAAATTTTAAGGAACTTAATACTTTTGCTTGCAAACATCGCAAGTTTTATAATTATGGATTTTGAAAAGAGTACTAAGAAGTACAATGTCAAGAGTCCTGATTCAGAAGAATTGAGAAAGCCTTAATCATTGGTATCTATTCCTTGGGACTTCAAATTCTCCTAGCTATCTTGAAGATGGATTTCTCCACACTCTTGATCTAGTTCCTAAATCCTTTGTATCAGTGATTTATTTTCCCGATTATAAGTAAGGTAGAAGAGAAGAGTGCAAGAGGATTTATTTTCCTTTAGCATTCCAAATTCAAGCTCAAGAAGATTTTACAGCACGGTGTTGGATCTTAATTGGATGCAGTTCATTTGGACCTGACGATTTAGCTTTCTCTTTCTTCTGTTTAGGATTAGTGAAGTCTTGTACTTCCAATGTAATCCTCCAAATATTAATGAAATGAGTTTTTCAGTTATCCTAATTATGAATTTTAATTGATGTTTGAAATTTGTTTATAATGTTCCAAAGTTCTTTGAAAACTTGGTTTTAAAACTTTTAAACTATCATATCATTGCATATCATGCATCGTTCTCACTTCTTTCTTGAATTCGACATTTTCCCTGAGTCTTATCATCTGATCTTTGTCTTTTGAAGTCAAGTCATCGTCAGTGCAACACTCGTGCTAAGAGAAGATGGAAAACATTAAGAAAGAGATCTTTGAACTCCGCAAAGAGGTAACTACTTTGAAGGCTGGCATGGAATATCTAACCGCTTTGGTTAAAACTTTGGTTGCTGCCCAAGTCAATCCTTCTAGAAAGGAAGAAGAGATGGAAAAGGTCTTCACAGAAACTCTGAAATCATTCTTTCATGAGAAGGTGATAGTCAATGCGCCCAGTGATTACCCTGAAAAAGTAAATGTGGGAGTGCCTCTAGAAGAGGATGTCCGAAAGGGATGTTCATCTGAAGATGGTGGCTCAACTAGTGGTGTGAAGAAGTTTGATAATAACTTTTCCAATAATAGAACCATATGAAGAAATAATTATCGTCAGAATCAACGTGTTTCTCATGTCATCACTGTGTTCAACTTACCTCTTGTTTCTCTAGTTTGTCAATAGAATCAGCAAGTTCCTGATCAGAGGAAAAATCAGTTTGATCCAATCCCAATGGCCTATACAGAATTGTTTCCCATCCTGATGCAGAGAAATTTGGTTCAGACCCGACTTTCACCAAAGATCCCTGAGAAGATGCCGTGGTACTACAAAGATAATTTGACTTGTGCTTTTCATCAGGGAGCCCCAGGGCATAGCATCGAAAATTGTTATCCATTGAAAATTGAAGTTCAGAGGTTGGTCCGAAGTGGTATCTTGTCGTTTAAGGATATTTGTCTTGAAGTTCAAGTCAAGTCTTTGCTGAAGAATAAACGTGATTGAAGAATGCTCTGGAATTTAAGGATGATTAGCCTTCTCAGTTGTTTAGCATTTTTACTGCTTTCTCATTTGTAATTTTTCTTGTTTATGATTGCACTGTTTGCATGTAAGAACTTGTTTACTTTTGAATGTTTAATCTTAATACAATGAGTATGTTTGTCTTGAAGAAATTCATTTGTTTCACTCATATTTGTTTTCAATTTTAAATTGCTTTATGATACCAACTTGTTACCCATTCTCTTACCTAGGCAGAGATTGGGAGGAGGATGATGATATTAAAACACAAATTTTCTGGTTATATGCTTTTGGATAAAACCCTGTTGACGATGTACAGGAATTGTTTCAAATCCTCAAACACTGGAGATATAAGGGAGTGAAACCCTCGTTAACCCCTTTGAGCCTTGAAGTAGGAGTTTCTTTTTCTATTCATAAAAAACCCTCATTTTTTAACCCGGGGCAGGGTAGTGTTCAGTTAATCTGATTGAGTATTGATATCTCATCAAGAGTGCGTATCTAAGGATACAACAATGGTTATCCCTCGAAAGGTTGAGGAAATTCAAAACCATAATGCTTAATCTTCACTTATTAGGAGGGTGTGTCAATTGACGATATCTTAATGGCTATCTCTCGCACACCAGGAGATCAGCAGTTGATGATACAACAATGGTTATCTTTCATCTACTTAGAAATAGGGCAGTCACAATTCTTCAGACAAGTAACAAATGACTCGAAGTAACACGACATGTTCAAAATAAAAAAAGATGACATGAATAAAAAAAATTATGATGAAAAAGAAAGAGACAAAAAGCCCCGCTAAGTCGGAACTTGAAAAAACAAGTTGCTTAGGCAAAAGTCAGGGCATCCCGTTGCACTTCAGAGCCAAAGTCAAAAGGAATATGTCCAGAAATCAAGGAAGAAATGGAAAGCCTGAAATGCGATAAAGGATTACAATGCGAAATCCTCAGCAAAGAACAGAGTCGCGTGACAAGAAACCCAAAAGAAGCAGAAATTAGTGACTTGCATGTCCAAAAAAACCTTGTTTGATTCCTCAACCATCTTGAAATTTCTTTTGAGAGATGAATGTTCGTGTCAAGTTAACTGAACTTAGGACCGAAGAACATCATGAAGGGGGTGGGCACCAAATATTTTTGAGCCTTAAATCTTTTTTTCTAAAACCGTGAACCAGGCCACGTTACAACCCTCAATAGTCCTAATTGAAACATGGTTTATTTCGAAAGCATACTCCAATGAAATAGTGTTTCCTGACTCCCATTAATTTTGATAAATTATTGTGATTGGTATCATATGCTTTTGTTATCTTTCATACAAAAAATCCATGTCGCATCCTGGCTAGTGATTCGTTCACAAGGTTTTGCGACATCTTTTCAAATAAAATCTTCAAGACTTACATAATTGTTGCATTAGAATTTTCATTCTTAGAATAAACATTTTCTTCTTGTAAAACAACTGCTTGATATCATGGAAGTTTACATTTGAGTATCAGCAAAAGGCATGTTGCCGAGGAGAGTTGCAGAGCAAAGAGGATGCAACATTCAGCCAATCTAGGGCAGTTACGTCAAGATTCGACAAATCTCTAGAAGCCATTTGATCAGAAAGGTTATCTTAAAAGAATGCTGCCAAAGGCAAGTTGGGAAAGTTATCTTGATCAGCACAGTAAGCTTGGGACACCAGATTGGTTTCCAAGGGCATATCCAGATGTCTACCACAAGCCGAAATCTTCCTCAAGCAGGATTGTTTCTTGTGATCTATTTTGTAGATGTGTGTCCGGCTTCCTCTAATAGTTGTTGACCAATCAAAGGGTCTCGTACAGGATGTGTTATGGTATCAGGTTTATGATCCCATTTTTCCAGTCTTGTTGCAGACTTCTCCAACTAAGTGTGATTCTTTACCCAACCAAGTGGTGATCAAACAAAGGTTAAAAAGAGCTATGAAGCCTTTTCTCATTTAATGGAGTTCTTTCTCCCTTTTGTGTATTTAGAATTGATATGGAATATCTTTTAGAGCATTGCTCCCTCCAGTTACGACATTATTGTAGTAATGTGCTCCCTAAGTAGCTAGACAAGGGCAATATCTTTTCTAAGAAATATTGAGACAGTTGTCAACTTTTCTGGGTTTTCTCTCACCAAATGTTGAGTCTTATTTAAAATCCCCATAATTTTGACCTCTTGCTATAATGTGAACTTCTTGGTTCCCCAGGAAGGTTCTCTTAGGTCATTTTCACTGGTATGCGCGTGATTTTTGTATATTGAAGATGATACCAATGGGTGCAAGGTACGGTATTGGGTTTGTGGTCCCATTATCCCCAACCAAGTCTTGGTTCACTTTTGATTTAGGGTTTGCATGGTCGGAAGCCACCGTCCCAGATTCCCTAGCGAAGTTTTCCCTCATATGATGAAAGGTTTTATTCCCTTGGTGTGCTAAGATATCTCTCTTTTTGCAGTATTGGAATTAGTGTTGACTTCTTGATTTCCAGGGAAGGCTATCCCAGGGCATCTTTTATGTGAATAGGTTTTCATGATGTAAATTTTCAATCCTCATCTTTCCCTAGGGGGGTAGGCTTGAATTCCCCAGTGAGGTTTGATTGTCTCGGCGTCAGTCTTCTTTATTTGAGGCTGGTCTTGCAATCTCCAGTAGGCATGTTTCTTTTGAAAAATGGTTTCTCTGATGAAACCTGAAGAAAGATGTTCTATCCCGGTATCTATTTGATTTGGCTACATCCAGATTATGTTTCTCCTCAGTGAAGTTAGGACAGGCAATAAGTTTGGTTTCCGCAGTTGCTTTTACCTTTCTTGGATTTATCTTTCTGATTGAAGTTTAGCCCAATGTTGTTGGTACCTGAGGCGGTTTTGTTTGTTTATACTGATTATGTATCATTTTACCAGCATATGCACGATATCACTCATACATTCATACATGCATCATGCATTGCTACAAATCATTTTTCATTGACATTGTGTTCTAACCTTCCTGCAGCGCTCCTTGCTTAGGTGGATTTAGTTTTCTCTCTTGAGTTTATTTCTCAAAGGATGTATCTTTGTTGGCTGTCTTGCTCCAGTTTATTTCTAAATTGGATTTGTGGTTGCATGACAATATTATTTACTTTGGATTTCTGAGAACTTTGAGTTTTGGTTTGTGCATTTATTTTGCACGAGAAGACTTTATCTCCTCAGCAGGAATATCGTGGCATTTCCCCAGGAAGTCATATTTGTTTCCACAGGAAGTCATATATCTTTCCTTAGGAAGTCATATCTCTTTCCCCAGGAAGTCATATTTGTTTCCTTAAGAAGTCATATCTCTTTCCCCAGGAAAACATTTTATCCCCGGAAAGTCATTTCTCTTTGCAATTCCCCTTGACAATGAGTGGAAGTCTCTTTATTTGAGATAAGCTTACATATTACCCTTTCCAGGCAGAGTGCCTTGGTTAAAGAAGAAGTTGAGACCCGTTCTAGGCAAAACACCAGTATTTTGGGGAAAACTTAATATTTTTTCTCTCTACCTTCAGTGAACGTTGGTAGTACATCGGCAGTGAACGTCGGTGTTTGTTATCTTTTTGATATCTTCAGTGAATGTTGATAGTTCATCGTCAGTGAACGGCGGTGGTATGATATTTTCTCTTTCTACCTTCAGTGAACGTTGGTAGTACATCGGCAGTGAACGTCGGTGTTTGTTATCTTTTTGCTATCTTCAGTGAACGTTGATAGTTCATTGTCAGTGAACAGTGGTGTGGTACGGTGGGAGAACTGACTTGGTGTTTTGCGTTTGTGTTCGCAAATGTTGTGGTTTGGCAAGAGTCGCCACCGACTTTTCTTTTATCCAATAAAGGAAAGGTGAAAAAGCACAGGAAAGACTTTAAAGATGTTTTCTTGAGTTCGGGGGGTAGATTATGAAAAGGGAAGGTATTATCACCCTTTTCATCCATGGTTTTCCATGGGCTCTTATTTACTTGCTAGATCAACTTGCTTTCGTTTGAATGTGCTTTGTGATGTGGGTTTTGAAAAAATATCTTTGTAATGGTTCTCGTTTCTATAAGAACGCGTACAAAGTTTTATTTCAAAAGATAGTTCAAAGACGTGTTTGTGGATTGTGTTTTGGAATGTTGTTTTCGGAAAGATATTTTGCAATGGTACTCGTCTCTATAAGAACGTATACAAAATGTTTTATCTTTTTGAAAATGTTTTAGCAATGGAAGTGTTGATGTGTAAAAATCTTTTTGTCGTGAGCAAGCGAGTAACTAGGAGCGAATCTACCTACTCGAAAGGTCTTAAACGTGCTTTTCATTCTCTTTTAGATATGGCTATCTTACCATTGATTTGGTAAGAAGCCTCATCGTTGGATGTGAAGGGACGAACGCAGGATGTTTGAATAGTTATAGAAGGCAACTTATGGGACGTTTTAGCAATGTCGTTTTAGGGATTAGATCGTTTACCGAAGGCAACATCGAGGGTCATCGAGGGACTGCGATCTTTTATCGAGAGTCTTTTGCTAAAACGCCCATGTTCGAGGGACATGACTATTTTTATGATAGGCAACAAAGCGAGATTACCCTAGAAGTGCATGTGTGATTGGTGTGTTTGATTGCATGCGTTTAGTCTTTGATTAGGGTGGTCTACTTGTTGGTTTTATCTTGCCATACACTCTAATTACTAACATTTGTGAAAGCGAAAATGCGGAAAATAAAGGTCCTACGCTATTACATGCTTTTGAGGGATGGGGTATACAAGTGTACAAGTGGGGGTTGCAAAAAATAAAATTCCTAATTATTACAACCAAATTGAATGAAAATAAAAGCAAAAAGTTAAAAGAAAACTCAAAATTTATGCTGTCTGGTCTGACACGGGCCGTCTCCCATGACACGGGCACCCGTGTCAGCTTCTGTAATGGTTCATGTGCCTCTTTTCCTTTTCTATACCAGCTAAAATGACACGGGCCGTATCCAGTGACACGGGCACCTGTGTCAGCTCCTGACCTGCATTTTTGTTAGCGTAAATTTCCAATATTGCTGACACGGTCGTGTCGTATGACACGGGCACCCGTTTCAGCCCCTGACCTGCATTTTTGCGTGATTTTTTTCAATAGAGGAGCTGACACAGCCGTGTCAGGTGACACGAGCGCCCGTGTCAGCCCCTGTCATGCTCTTTTTTACTGAGTTTTCCCTTTTTTTTGACTTATCTGTTACATATATTTTGGATATAAACAACAAATGATGTATGGGAAAAGATATTACAGTTTGAAGAAAATATATACCTCTTGAAGCGAAACTTTGGAATACGTATGGATATCTCCGATTGAAAAGTGATGAATGACCGAACTCCTCTTTAGAGCTACTCCAATCCTTGCCCTGTGTGACCAAGTTCCAGAATCGCTCCAACCCAGTCAAAGGTGTAAAGTATTGTTTTTTGTTTATGCTTAGAAGGTGATGATAAAGGTGTTACAGAAACTGTTCTTATGTTATAACAATGTCCATGTGATGTATATGAGGTGTTTGGGTAGTTGGTTTAGGGGAAAGTTTGCAAGGTTGCATAACAATGGATTGAGGATTTTTTCTGTTTTTGTGAGTGAAATCAGAGTTGAAGGTGAGAAAAGTTTTTATGGATCAACTGAGTTTTATGAAATGAGTTGGGTTTTATGAATGAGAAAAGTTTAACAAAAGTTCTGTTTTTTCTCTTCTCTCTTTTTTCTCTCCAAAATCCTAACCTTTCTCTCCAAAAATTCCAACCTCTATGTCTTATGAGACAGTCCCCTTTTGTAGACTTTTTTACTGTGCTTTAGGGGGGAAATCAAATAAGCTATTTTGAATTACTTTTGCCTACTGTTTTGATACTTTATGCACACAAATTTCCTTTGCCATTTTGGTGCAATTTGGGACTGTTATGATACAGGCTTGGGGCAGACTGCATAGAGCAGTTTTTGACTGGTTTTGTGGACATATTTTGGATTGTATAGGACAACAATGCAGGTTTTGTGACAGGTTTATGGTGCAGCATGGCACAAGGTTTTGTAAGACAGCAAATGAGCAAAGGTTTGGAGTGTTGTGGCAAAGTATAGAAATAACATATCATTTTTTTTGTTCAGCAACAACTTGGGCAACCTAGTTTGTAGTATGAAACAAGTTTGGTTTGTGGAGCAATTTATGCATATTGTATCAAGGACAAAGCATTGTGGCAAGGTTTTGAATCAAAGTAAAAAAGTCCAAGCAATACAAAGTTTAGGATTTGTAAACTTGCAAAATTTCCACTTTGTAATAACTTGAATTACTTGCATCATTTTGAATTATTTGGAATTGTAGTAAAAAATGTCATGAAGCAAATGAAATTAACCAAGTATAGAAAATACTTGGAAAAAATTTCAAAGTCTTGCAAAGTTGGATTTTTGTTTCTCTTGATTTTTGATGATCAAATTTCATATTTTGGATGTCTTGATGAAATATGATTTTTGGGACTCAACTTTGGTCAGAAAGTCAAAGTTTGACTTTTTAGTGTACAGTTGACTTTTCTCACTAGTTGACTGAATTTGTCTATCAATCCACTGATCTTAGGAGATGAATTGAAATATGAAATTAGGTCAAAATGACGCGCTCGGATCCTTGAGATCATGCTTCCAACCAATAAGCCAGTTATTAGGTAAAAAATCAAAGTTCGGTCATTTTTCAGTCAAAACCCTAATTTAGCCCATTTTGCCCCTTTTGGTATTTTGAATGACTTTCTTGGAAGATTGTGATCCCAAACTTGAAACTTGACAAAATGATCCTGAGGGTTCATAATGATTCATGAAAGTCATTCGAAATGTTAGCAATCCAACTGCCTTTGTACAAACCCAAACCCTAATTTGAGATATCAACGTTGGGAAAATTGTTTGACCTAGTCGATACTTGCGCAAACTTGAGGCATTGAAGATATTTATAGGAAATATCCTGAGAAATGAGAGGGCAAATTTTTGGGTACAACAGCTTCCCCTGTTCAATCTTCTTAAGCCTGAAGAGTTAGATTGGCGAGTTTTGCCATTCGTGACTTGAAGGTGAAAGAATGATTGGACACTAGAGTGCCCATAAATTTGCACTTGACGATGAGCGGTTGAGGGAATGGGCTTAAAGATGCCATTTGGAGAAGTGATAGAGTCTTGTTGGAGATGGGCTTGTAGATTCCATCCAAGAATGTTTGTTGAATTGTAAGTTGTAAGCCGAAAGAATGAGTGTCAGAATGGCGTCCGTGCTTGGAGGGTATCCGTACTGTATCTGAAAGCTGAATTTGAATGGGTGTCAGAATGGCATCCACACATGGAGCGTATCTAAACTGTATCTGAAAGCTGAATTTGAATGAGCATCAGAATGGCATCCGTGTCTGGAGCGTATTTGGGTTGTATCTGAATTTGAAATATGAATGAGTATCAGAGTGGCATCCGTGTCTGGAGCGTATCCGTACTATAGCTGAAAGTTGAATTTGAATGAGCATCAGAATGGCATTCGTGTCTGTAGCGTATCTGGGTTGTATCTGAATTTGAAATCTGAATGAGTATTAGAGTGGCATCCGTGTCTGGAGCATATCTGAACTGTATCTATAAATTGAATTTGAATGAGCATCAGAATGGCATCCGTGTCTGGAGCGTATCTGGGCTGTATCTGAATTTTAAATCTGAATGAGTATCAGAGTGGCATCGTGTCTGGAGTGTATCCGTACTGTATCTGAAAGTTAAATTTGAATGAGCATCAGAAAGGCATCCGTATCTGGAGCGTATCTGAATTGTATCCGAAAGTTGTAATATTGCTAATGGTAGTTGTTAATCTTATCCTGAAAAGGGTAAAATTTTAGCTGGAACAATAAGATTATTTTGTATGAAATGTATGATGCAATGTATTTTCTTTATCAATGTTTATGATATGCAGATGTAATGTATTTGCTTTATCAATGTTTATAATATGCGGATGTAATGTATGCGTTTGTAAGCTAATTTACTGTATTGCTGTTTGATTGAGGAAAATAAATCCTTGAATGTTGCTGAGGATAAGTTGAATTTTCATGTCTTGAAGTTGAAGTACTGACGAACTCTTGTTGAGGGAAGTGAATTCCGTTGTGAGGGCAATGCCATGTACTACTTGTAAGATCTTCTCGGGGAACCCTGAGATGTTTGAAGATTTCTACTGGGGATTAATGATTTGAAGTTTTAGTTCCGCTGGGGATTCAAATGAAGTACTGTGGGGATTACTCATGGAATAGCCTAGAGAGGTTTTCTTGTCCTTTCAACTTATCAGTAATTGTCTTTCTCATTTTGTTTATTTTTAAACAGTAATCATGTTCAAATGCATATGTTCATTAATGAATCAATGGACGTTTTTGTAAACAAAACATAAATGTAAAGAGAAAGATAAATAGTTTTTGCACTTTCGAAGGGGCATCTTTGTATTGACTTTGAATAAATATTTTGTACAGACGAGACAAACATTCTAGGAAGAGGATGCCGTCGTAAACAAGAAAAATTTAATACAAAGAAAGATAGCTATGTGTAATAATCCCATGGGGTTCCCATTCTGATATAGCCTTCGTATCTCCGAGTATCTTGTCTATTTTCCTTGTTCGAAGATGATTGAATTGGTCAGAAACTCTGAGTTTGTCTGCGGAAGCCAAAGGTTGTCTGTCAAATGATCCGACGGGACATAGTCATACGCTTTTATTCCCTAACTTTTGCCTGGACCGCCCTTTCGGGTTTTAGTCCACCGGGAAACCCTTTTTTGCCCAAGTCGCCCTTTCGAGTTTTCAACTTGCCGGGTGTACAGATTTTTTCATTTTATCCCTAATTTTTGCCTGAACCTTTTGGTTCGCCGGGATGCCCTTGTTTTTCCTAGGTGTGTCAACCTAACGGGTCTCTTATGCGTAGTATTTTTTGACTATGTCCACATTCGTAGGGTGTGGCAGGTCTTCGCCATCCATGGTGGTCAAGATCATTGCCCCACAGGAGAATATGCTTTTGATTAAACATGGTCCTTCATAGGTAGGAGTCCATTTGCCCCTGGGATCACTTTGTGGCAAGATGATACGTTTGATCACTAGATCCCCAACTTGATATACTCGGCGTCTGACTTTCTTGTTGAAAGCCTTGATCATCCGTTTTTGATACATTTGACCATGACAGATAGCTGCAAGTCTCTTTTCATCAAACAAGTTCAACTAGTCAAGTCGGGTCTAGATCCAATCTTCTTCATTCAAACCTGCATCCTTCATGATCCTCATAGACGGGATCTGGACCTCAATGGGTAAGACAGCCTCCATGACGTATACCAGAGAATAGGGTGTTGCCCTAGTTGATGTGAGAGCTGTGGTACGATATCCGTGGAGAGCAAACGATAGCATCTCATGCCAGTCTTTGTATGTGACTGTCATTTTCTGTATGATCTTCTTAATGTTTTTGTTTGCAGCTTCAACAACACCATTCATCTTTGGCCGATAGGGAGAAGAATTATGATGCTGGATCTTGATATCCTCATACTAGGTGGTGATCATAGTGTTGTTGATATTTGTACCATTGTCAGTGATGATCCTTTCCGGGATACCATACCGGAAAATAAGGTTTTTCTTAATGAAGCAGGCAACAACATTCTTGGTAACGGAGGCGAAAGAAGCTGCTTCGACCTATTTGGTGAAATAGTCAATGGCCACTAGGATGAAGCGGTGTCCATTGGAGGCTATAGGCTTGATCTCTCTAATCATATCAATTCCCCAGATAACAAAGGGCCAAGGAGCCATCAAGACATTCAGAGGAACCGGAGGCACATTCACCTTGTCAGCATAAATTTGACACTTATGGCAGGTCTGAGAGTGTTGATAGCAATCTGCCTCCATGGTAGACCAGTAATAGCCTTCCCGTAGGATTTTCTTCACCATCGTATGCCCACTGGAGTGAGTGCCAAAAGTACCTTCATGTAATTCGGCCATGATCTTTTACGCTTCAACCTTATCCACACACCGAAGCAGAATGAAGTCATGATTACGTTTGTACTGGATGTCATTACTCAGGAAGAACTTAGCAGAGAATCTTCTTAAGAACTTCTTATCATTGATTGAAGCTCCTCTTGGGTATTCTTGAGCCTCGAGATACCTCTTAACCTCATGAAACCAAGGCTGGTCCATTACCTCTTCAGTATTAATCTCGTGACAGTGTGCTGGTTAATCCATTCGTTCGATGGTGATCTGGGGAGCTTCATTATCCCAATTAAGTTTAAACATAGATGACATTGTAGCTAGAGCGTCTTCTAGCTGATTTTCTTCTCGCGGGAAATGCTCGAAGGTAATCTTCTCAAAATGTGGTAGCAATTTCAAAACATGTTCTTTGTAAGGGATAAGGTTTGGGTGCTTAGTGTCCCATTCCCCTTTGATCTGACTGATGACCAAAGCTGGATATCCAAACACAACCAAATATTTGATTCCCAAGTCTATGGCAGCTCTGAGACCAAAGATGCATGCTTTGTATTCCGCCATGTTGTTCGTATAGTTGAAGCAAAGTCTGGCAGTAAAGGGAGTATGATACCCCTCCGGAGATATGAGTACAGCGCTGATACCATTACTGAGTGCATTGGATGCCCCATCAAAGAATAGGGTCCATCGGGATCCTTGTTCAGGTCCGTCATATGGTCTGATTTCTTCACAGTTGTCTAATGTCATGATGTCTTCATCCGGGAATTCAAACTTCATGGCTTGATAATCTTCTACATCTTGGTAAGAGAGATGGCCAGCTAGAACACTGCCCTTTATAGCTTTCTGGGTAGTGTAATGTATGTCGTATTCTGTCAGGATCATCTGCCATCTAGCTATCCTCCCAGACAGAGCAGGCTTCTCGAAGATGTATTTTATCGGATCCATCTTAGATATCAACAAGGTAGTATGAGTCAGCATATACTGTCTTAGCTGGCGAGCAGCCCATGCCAGAGCGCAACAAGTTTTTTCGAGCAGTGAATATCTGGTTTCACAGTCGGTAAACTTTTTGCTCAGGTAATAAATAACGTGCTCTTTTCGGCCAAACTCGTCATGCTGCCCCAATACACACCCCATTGAGTTTTCTAAAACAGTCAGATACATGATCAACGGTCTTCCCTCGACTGGTGGTATCAACACAGGAGGCTCTTGTAAATACTCTTTGATTTTGTCAAAAGCAACCTGACATTCATCATTCCATCTGACTACTTGATCTTTCTTCAATAGTTTGAAGATTGGCTCACAAGTAGTTGTTAGGTGAGAAATGAATCTGGCAATATAGTTCAGGCGTCCCAAGAATCCTATGACTTCTTTCTCAGTACGAGGAGCAGGCATTTCTTGTATCGCTTTAACCTTGGCAGGATCAACCTCGATGCCTTTGTTGCTGATAACAAAACCTAAGAGTTTACCGGACCGGACTCCGAATGTACATTTGTTTGGATTCAAACTTAGTTTGTACTCCTTCAACCTCTCAAACAACTTTTGCAAATGATCAAGGTGCTCCTCTTCAGTTTGTGATCGGGCTATCATGTCATCTACATAGACCTCTATCTCATGATGTATCATATCATGGAATAAAGCTACCATGGCGCGTTGATAGGTTGCCCCGGCATTCTTCAGTCCGAATGGCATCACTTTGTAACAGAATGTGCCCCACTGTGTGACAAATGTAGTTTTCTCCATGTCCTCAGGTGCCATTTTGATTTGGTTATAACCTGAGAATCCATCCATGAAAGAAAATACTTTGTGCTAGGCCATATTGTCAACCAGGATATCGATGCGGGGAAGTGGAAAATCATCTTTAGGGCTGGCCCTGTTTAAATATCTATAATCCACACACATTCGTACTTTTCCGTCCTTTTTAGGCACGGGAACAATGTTGGCGACCCATTGAGGATAGGAAGTGACAACCAAGAACCCAACATTGAATTGTTTCATAACTTCCGCTTTGATCTTCTCCGACTTGTCAGGTCTCATGCGGCAGACTTTTTGTTTCACTGGTGGACAGTCTTCTCTTGTAGGCAGACAATGTACCATGATGTCTGTATCAAGTCCTGGCATGTCTTCATATGACTAGGCAAAGATCTTAACATAATCATGCAATAGCTGAATTAGACGCTCCTTGACACTCGGCTCTAGATTGACACCCACCTTGATTTCCTTTCTATCTTCCTCGGTACCCAAGTTGATTGCATCCAACGGTTCCTCATGAGGCTGAATAACTCTTTCCTCTTGTTGTAGTAGTCTGGCCAATTCCCCTAGTAATTCACAATCTTTCTCACCTTCGTCTTCGGCTTGGTAGATTAGATCTTCAGAGTCATTAAAGTCTATAGTAGTATCATTACCCATGGGATCCGGAATGGAGGGGTACCTACATTTGTGTGTGTGGGTGTGTGTAAGGGTATAGCCATCTTTAAACAATAAAATGTAAAATAAAGACAATGAGCACAAAAAGTTTGTATGTGAAAAACGTCCATGATTCATTGAATGTCATATGAAGATGAAATAAAAACCCTTACAAATGGACCATTGCGCCTCGGGTAAGACACAAGGTTAAAAATGTACTAATTGTTTATGAATATTACAAGTCCAACATAAATGTAAAAGATAAATTACTAAGAGATGAAAGTTATTGGAACAAAGTCTCTGGCTTCCCAATGGCGAAGTCCTCCGTTGACAGTAGGAAATATCCAATCCTCCAAGCTTCCATCTTCTTCACTGTCTTCCACTGTGTTGACCTCTCGGTTGCTAATCTTCAAAGGTGGCCCTCCAGCACGGGCACGGCGCACAGCCTTCTGAGCACTTGAAGTAAACCCTAAGCCAAACTTGTAAGATTTATACGGGATGTCTGGAAGCTACCCCTATATGGTGCATCCACCCTCCTCTACTACTACCTTGGAGTCCTTTAGAGATGACATCCAAAGCGGAGGTCTTGTGATCTTGGGAATCGAGGATACCGTCTTGGTTACTTCTACCTCTTTAGAGACTTCTTCGAAGTGTTGAAAAGGAGTTTCAATGAACTCGCCATCCAATTCCAAATACCAGAAAGAATTTAGGTGGCTAATCATGTACTCCTCCTCTCCGTGGACAGTGATAATCTTTCCATGGACCTGGTATTTCAGCATCTGGTGTAGTTTAGAGGTGACAGCACCAGGATTATGGATCCAGGGCCGTACTAGCAGACAGGAGTAAGAGAGGCGGATGTCCATTACATAGAAAGTTGAGTTGAAAGTCTGAGTTCCCACCTTTATGGAGATGTCCACCTCCCCGTGGACCATCCTCTTTGAACCATCAAATGCTCTCACGACTATGTTACTGGGTTTCAATGTCAGTCCTTCGCAATCCAATCTGTCGAGAGCTTTCTTCGGTAAAACATTCAAATATGAGCCAGTGTCTACTAAGACATGGGCCATAGTTGTTCCTCTACATTCCAAAGAGACATGTAATACCTCGTTGTGTTTTCTCCCTTTTGGTGTCAGGTCGGCATCAGAGAAGCCTAGGACGTTATCAGCTGTCAAACTGGCCACACAATCTTGGAATTGGTCCGTAGATGTCTCTTGTGGCACATGGGCTGTTTTAGAAACTTCACCAGAGCTTTCGCATGTGCCTCAGAAAATAGCAGTAATGCTAGAATGGAGATCTTGGAGGGGGTTTGCCCCAACTGTTCAACCACGTCATAGTCACTCTTCTTTATTATTCTCAGGATCTCCTCCATTTCCTTCTTGGAGGTTTCGGGGATGGTCAGTGGTTGAGCCTTCGTTTGGACAGGCTCTTCTTGAATACCTTTTCCTCGAACATCAACAGCAGAAGTATTGGTGGGGATAATAGCAGGGGTTGTGTCATCTTTTCTGGTAGGAGCACTTGCAGATATGATTATTGATATGGAGGTAACCTTTGGAACAACCACGGGTCCAAAAACTGCCTTTGGAGGGGCAATTTCTGGAGAGAAGATTCTACCGCTACGGGTAATCTTACTGGTTCCGGCAATATTGCTAATGTCAGAGTCTTCTTCTTCGGAGATCACTTCTTCGGCAGTCAGTCCATTTTGTTTGATACCATGGTAGTAGATTTCTCCACCGTAATTCCACAATACTATTTTATCTAATTCATACGGGACCGGCCCGGGCATTGTGATTTTAAGAGGAGTAGTTTTTGGAATCGATGTAATCCTAACGGGTCTTTTGGGAACCCCGGAAGGATTGGCGAAGATGTTTATGATCAAAACGTCTTCAACAGGAATAGGTAGAACAAGAGCATTTTCAAATAGAATTTCTTGGTTGTCTATCAGGCGTTGAATACCTGTCTTCAACAAAGGGAAAACAGTTGGTGAGGATAAGCAATGATGACAGTATTCCTTACAACCTGGGAATACACCAGCTTTCAACAAGTTTATCTTAATGATTGGGAGAGGAGTCAAGGGTTCATACACTATGGTAATAAACAAATCTTCCTCGATAGCATTGGTGTTGTGACCATGCCTAGGCATCGGAGCAGAAATGACATTTGGTTTCTCAGGTGCATCAAACTCAACTTCTTTTGCATCTATAAGGTCTTGAATTTTGTTTTAGAGGGCCCAACAATTGTTAGTGTCGTGACCCGGACTTTCGGATTGGTATGCGCATCTGGCATTTCGGTTATAATGAGGGGACGCAATGTTGGGGTTCTTTGGAGCCTCCTTTTATGTTTCCAGATTCAATTTCAGAAGATGTGGTAAAACCTGGGATAGAGTGATATTAATCCTTGTGATTTGCCGGACTGGCCTTTCCACCCTCGGTTGATTATTTGTTGGTTGATCAGAGGTAGGCTTTGGGATCATAACGTCCCCTACCATTGGTCGACGTTCAGCTCTTCCTTGATTCCTTTGTGAATAGACGGCAAATACCTTCTTCTTCCCAGTGAAAGGCATTCTCACAGCTGTAGAGGCAGACGCATCCTTCTGAATTTTTCCACTTTTTATACCAGCTTCCACCCTCTCTCCGGTTAATATTAACTCAGTAAACCCAGCGGATGAGCTCCCAATCAAATGGTTGAAGAAAGGTCCCAATAGAGTGCCCTAGAACATATCGACCAAGTCCCTTTCAGACAGAGGGGGTTGCCCTCTTCCAGCTCGATCTCTCCACTTCTGCACGTAATCTTTGAAACCCTCATTTGAAGCCATAGCCATACTCTGAAGTTGAGTACGGATGGGTGCAAAATCTGCATTATACTGGTATTGCTTATAGAAAGCTGCGGCAAGATCTTCCCAGTTGTGGAAGTCGACCCTTTCTAATTGGTAAAACCAATCGAGTTGTGTTCCGGATAAACTATCTTGGAAAAAATGGACCCATAAGTCTTTGTCGGCGGAGTGCGGCTGAATCTTTCTCACATATGATCGAAGGTGCATTTTAGGACATGGCACCCCATCATATTTTGCAAATAACGACACTTTGAACTTTGGTGGGATCACAATTCCCAACACTAGCCCCAATTCTTCAAAGTCTAGACCCGATACTCTCTGTATTTCCATAGCATTCAGACGCTCTTAAGGATGTCCGTACTTATCATCCACTGGAGGATACTGTTCCTCGGAGTAATCTTCCTCTTCTTCCTCCTCTTCAGATTCTGACGGAACAACTATTTCTTTCCCTTTTCTTTCTCCTTCATCAGATGTTGCTGGAAAGTCCAAGGTTCTTCTAGCCTGTCCTTGAAACCTTCTCCCCATGATTACAACTCCGGTTGGTTTCTTCTCTTTCTTCTTCTTCTCTTTTGCCAATAGAGTCTTCAGCTCTTCTTGCCCTTTGGCCAAGGTTGTGAGTAACTGTTGAAACTACATGTTTTGAGCTTGAAGATCTTTGACTGTCTGTTCGAGATCCATCTTACTGAAATAAACAGTAGAGAGATGAGGAAACTTGTTGCAAAGACCTGTTTGTGTTATGATGAATGATATGTGCATATGTAATGTTTTCAAGGATTTTAAAAGAATCAAGTTCGTTTTAAACAAAATAGAAACACACGTTATATTAATAAGATAGAGTTTGAGTACGTCAATGCCCCTTGGGCAAAATAATACAAAACTCTAAGATGAAAAAGTAGTGTGTATCCTCTTTGGTGCAATGTAGGCATTTAGAGTCTGCTCCTCATGAAGTAGCCTAGTGAGTTCCAAAACCTTCTTCTCGCTTGCGTAGAATTGGGCTTCGAAAGTATCACACTCTCCTTTGAGCTGTATCCAATCCCTTTGTAGGTCTTCAAGAGATGTGGGCATGTCAGGATGTAGGATAGTGTGTGGAACTTCTCCCTCCTTAACAGGCTCAATGATCACCGGGAGAATGGAAGGATAAGGCATCATAAGACTTTGAGCGCGGGTTCATACCGACTTAAGGTAAGGCTCAAGAGGGATGGAATTATTGTGTCCCAAAGTCTTGTTATCCACCTTGTTTAGCATCCTCCATGCTCGGATGAATCTCTGGCGAAGACCTTGATCGTCGTTGTCGTAGTCGAATACCAAGCCTTGAATCAACATCTCGTGTGAGCCATCCCTTCGGGCATTACCAAATTGTCTTAGAGCCAAGCATGGGTTGTAGGTGATGCCTCCCCTAATGCCATGTAGAGGGACATTAGGGAATTCCCCACAACGGTCAACAATGATAACATTCTCCTTGGATCGGGATCACCAATGAATGTCTGATGTTTGAGCGTCATTAACCTTTGTGACCACCTCAAACCTTGCTCATTCTTTAAGACTGATTGGGGAAGATGAGAAATAAACCATATTGCTAGGATAGGAGTGCAACACATAAGGACCGCTCTTTTCCTTATTGTACGAGTGTGAAAAGAGTGTAGGATATCTCCAAGCAATGTAGGCACCGGATTGCGTGACATGAAGATTTTGACGGTGCTTACATCTATGAGTTAGTCAGGATTGGGGAACAAGACCATCCCATAGACAAGAAGAGCCACAATTTCCTTAAAGGCTTGCAAGTCTAAGGAATTCCAACATATTTGGGCTTTCTCAAACAGAAACTTTGCTAAGAAGCCTTTGATACCACTCCTAGTTTCCCAATGAGTTGTGACATCAGATGAGTGCAAGTGCAGAGCTTGAGCAATCTCTTATGGCCTTGGGTCTCTATCCGTACCTTTGAAAGGTAGTTGATTGAGAATAGGAATCCTCAAGAGTTGAGAGAATTCTTCCAAAGTGGGCACAAGCTGATAGTCAGGAAATATGAAGCAATGGTGCAAAGGATCAAAGAACTGGAAGAGCACCTTCATCATATCCTCATATGTGTTGGAGGTGACCAAGTTGAGTATACGACCATGTCTCTCGGTGAACAGAGAGTTCTCAGGGATCCTTAAAGCTAGCTCCTTGAGTTGTGGAGGGATTCTTACAAGGTTGACTTGAAATGGTTAGTGGATGCATATGATGTTTGTGATGTCCATGATGTTATGTACAAGTATGCATATACAAGCAAATGATGTTTATGTACAAGTATGCATATACAAGCAAATGATGCATATACAAGCAAATGATCCATATCCTATAAAACAGGAACAAAGATGAATCTCCAAAATCCTTGAAATTGTTAGTGGATGCATATGATGTTTATGATGTCCATGATGTTATGTACAAGTATGCATATACAAGAAAATCAAACAAGTTCTTAGTTTAGGCTTGCATGGGGTTTTATAGATAAGTACCCTCTTGAATTTTGGTTGGCTCAACCTGTCTTAGTAATAGTAACTGGGTTCTAAGGAGCTCAATATCATTGGATTGCTTCCTTGGTTATTGTTTCAGCTCAAGCATCTTTAATGGCAACCAAAATATCTCAAGAAACCAACCCTCAATGAGTGTAGTATCGAGTATCTACCAACTTCGGATTGCACCAAAGTCGGTCATCTCACTACATCCTAAAGGTCATGTTGGTCAAGTATAGGGTTCTAGAAGTTCATTAGTGCTTCATTACATCACTCAGCGGCCCCGTATTCTCTTTGATTAACTCAAAGGCTACCAGTACCTACAAATATGACACACTAATATAGCTATTTCTTAGACCATGTCGGTATACCTTGCACAATTTCCACAATGTATTGCTATTTACCTATAATGTTTCCCAAATCCGGGTGGAGGATTCAAACCCAAACAAAGAACCATAATGTAAATCAAACCAATCAAACAATGTAAGCAAATAAATGTGATCTATCCATAAGGTAACCCCACTTTTAAAATACTTTCCCCAGCAGAGTCGCCAGTTCTGTGATACGATGGGAGAACTGACTTGGTGTTTGGCGTTTGTGTTTGCAAATGTTGCGGTTTAGCAAGAGTCGCCACCGATTTTTCTTTTATCTAATAAAGGAAAGGTGAAAAAGCACAGGAAAGACCTTTAGAGACGTTTTCTTGAGTACGGGGGGTAGATTATGAAAAGGGAAGGTATTAGCACCCTTTTCATCCATGGGCTCTTAGTTACTCACTAGATCAACTTGCTTTCGTTTGAATGTGCTTTATGATATGGGTTTTGAAAGTGTTTTGAAAAAATCTCTTTGTAATGGTTCTCGTTTCTATAAGAACGCGTACAAAGTTTTGTTTCAAAAGATAGTTCAAAGATGTGTTTGTGGATTGTGTTTTGGAAAGTGGTTTTCAGAAAGATATTTTGCAATGGTTCTCGTCTCTATAAGAACGTATACAAAATGTTTTATCTTTTTGAAAATGTTTTAGAAATGGAAGTGTTGATGTGTAAAAATGTTTTTGTCGTGAGCAAGCGAGTAACTATGAGCGAATCTACCCACTCGAAAGGTCTTAAACGTGCTTTTCCTTCTCTTTTAGATATGGCTATCTTACCATTGATTTGGTAAGAAGCCTCATTGTTGGATGTGAAGGGACGAACGTGGGATGTTTGAATAGTCATAGAAGGCAACTTATGGGACGTTTTAGCAATGTTGTTTTAGGGATTAAATCGTTTACCGAAGGCAACATCGAGGGTCATCGAGGGACTACGATATTTTATCGAGGGTCTTATGCTAAAACGCCCATGTTTGAGGGACATGACTATTTTTCCGATAGGCAACAAAGTGAGATTACCCTAGAGGTGCATGTGTGATTGGTGTTTTTGATTGCATGTGTTTAGTCTTTGATTAGGGTGGTCTACTTGTTGGTTTTATCTTGCCATACACTCTAATTACTAACATTTTTGAAAGAGAAAATGCGGAAAATAAAGGTCCTACGCTATTACATGCTTTTGAGGGATGGGGTATACAAGTGTACAAGTGGGGGTTGCAAAAAATAAAATTCCTAATTATTACAACCAAATTGAATGAAAATAAAAGCAAAAAATCAAAAGAAAACTCAAAATTTATGCTGTCTGGTTTGACACGGGCCATGTCCCATGACACGGGAACCCGTGTCAGCTTCTGTAATGGTTCATGTGCCTCTTTTCCTTTTCTGTACCAGCTAAAATGACACGGACTGTGTCCAGTGACACGGGCACCCGTGTCAGCTCCTACCTGCATTTTTGTTAGTGTATATTTCAAGTATTGCTGACACGGTCGTGTCCTATGACACGGGAACCCGTGTCAGCCCCTGACCTGCATTTTTGCGTGATTTTTTTCAACAGAGGAGCTGACACGGCCTCCCGTGTCATCCCATGTCATGCTCTTCTTTACTGAGTTTTCCCTTTTTTTGACTTATCTTTTACATATATTTTGGACACAAACAGCAAATGATGTATGGGAAAATATATTACAGTTTGAAGAAAAGATATACCTCTTAAAGTGAAACTTTGAAATACGTACGGATATCTCCGGACGAAAAGTGATGAATGACCGAACTCCTCTTTAGATCTACTCCAATCCTTGCCATGTGTGACCAAGTTCCAGAATCGCTCCAACCCAGTCAAAGGTGTAAAGTATTGTTTTTTGTTTATTCTTAGAAAGTGATGATAAAGGTGTTACAGAAACAATTCTTATGTTAGAACAATCTCCATGTGATGTATACGAGGTGTTTGGGTAGTTGGTTTAGGGGAAAGTTTGCAAGGTTGTATAACAATGGATTGAGGATTTTTTCTTTTTTTGTGAGTGAAAACAAAGTTGAAGGTGAGCAAAGTTTTATGGATCAACTGAGTTTTATGAAATGAGTTGGGTTTTATGAATGAGCAAAGTTTAACAAAAGTTCTGTTTTTTCTCTACAAAATCCTAACCTTTCTCTCCAAAAATTCCAACCTTTACGTCTTATGAGACAGTTCTCTTTTGTAGACTTTTTTACTGTGCTTTAGGGGGGAAATCAAATAAGCTATTTTGAATTACTTTTGCCTACTATTTTGATACTTTCTACACACAAATTTCCTTTGCCATTTTGGTGCAATTTGGGATTGTTATGATGCAGGCTTGGGGAAGACTGCATAGAGCAGTTTTTGACTGGTTTTGTGGACATATTTTGGATTGTATAGGACAACAATGTAGGTTTTGTGACAGGTTTATGGTGCAGCATGGCACAAGGTTTTGTAAGACAACAAATGAGCAAAGGTTTGGAATGTTGTGGCAAAGTATAGAAGTAACATATCATTTTTTTGTTCAGCAACAACTTGGGCAACATAGTTTGTATTATGAAACAAGTTTGGTTTGTGGAGCAATTTATGCATATTGTATCAAGGACAAAGCATTGTGGCAAGGTTTTGATTCAAAGGAAAAAAGTCCAAGCAATACAAAGTTTAGGATTTGTAAACTTGCAAAAATGCCACTTTGTAATAACTTGAATTACTTGCATCATTTTGAATTATTTGGAATTGTAGTGAAAAATGTCATGAAGCAAATGAAATTAACCAAGTATAGAAAATACTTGGAAAAAATTTCAAAGTCTTGCAAAGTTGTATTTTTGATTATCTTGATTTTTGATGATCAAATTTCATATTTTGGATGTCTTGATGAAATATGATTTTTGGGACTCAACTTTGGTCAAAAAGTCAATGTTTGACTTTTTAGTGTACAGTTGACTTTTCTCACCAGTTGATTGAATTTGTCTATCAATCCACTGATCTCAGGAGATGAATTGAAATATGAAATTAGGTCAAAATGACGCGCTCGGATCCTTGATATCATGCTTCCAACCAATAAGCCAGTTATTAGGTAAAAAATCAAAGTTCGGTCATTTTTCAGTCAAAACCCTAATTTCGCCCATTTTTCCCCTTTTGGTATTTTGAATGACTTTCTTGGAAAATTGTGATCCCAAACTTGAAATTTGACAAAATGATCCTGAGGGTTCATAATGATTCATGAAAGTCATTCGAAAAGTTAGCAATCCAACTACCTTTATACAAACCCAAACCCTAATTTGAGATATCAGCATTGGGAAAATTGTTTGACCTAGTCGATACTTGCGCAAACCTGAGGCATTGAAGATATTTATAGGAAATATCATGAGAAATGAGAGGGAAAAGTTTGGGGTACAACAGGCGGTGATATGATATTTTCTCTCTACATTTAGTGAACGTTGGTAGTACATCGGTAATGAACGTTGGTGTTTGTTATCTTTTTGCTATCTTCAGTGAACGTTGATAGTTCATCGTCAGTGAACGGCGGTTATATGATATTTTCTCTTTCTACCTTCAGTGAACGTTGGTAGTACATCGGCAATGAACGTCATTGTTTTTTATCTTTTTGCTATCTTCAGTGAACGTTGATAGTTCATCGTCAGTGAACGGCGATGGTATAATATTTTCTCTTTCTCCCTTTAGTGAACGTTGGTAGTACATCGACAGTGAACGTCGGTGTTTGTTATCTTTTTGCTATCATCAGTGAACGTTGATAGTTCATCATCAGTGAACGGCAGTGATATGATATTTTCTCTTTCCACCTTCAGTGAATGTTGGTAGTACATCGGTAGTGAACGTCGGTGTTTGTTATCTTTTTGCTATCTTCAGTGAACGTTGATAGTTCATTGTCAGTGAACGGAGGTGGTATGATATATTTTTATATTTCTACCTTCAGTGAATGTTGGTAGTACATCGGTAGTGAACATCGGTGTTTGTTATCTTTTTACCTTCAGTGAACATTGGTGTTTGTTATCTTTCTACCTTCAGTGAACGTTGGTAGACCATTGGCAGTGAACGTCGATGCCTGTTATAGTCCTCTCTGATTCAATTCTTTTGGACCACCAGTGATTTGTTTTCCTGGTGGGGTTGCTTCTTTGTTTCTTCATTTTTGTGGCATCCCTAGTGATACTTTGCGTCTCTTTGGTAATGTTCATATGCATTCATAATCATAATCATTGCATGGCATCTTAGGGACAAAAATAGGGCTTGTTTTATATTTAAGTATCTTCAATCGCGTCGACACGAAGATTTTTAACCTTCGTATCTCCGGATAGAAGACACTTAAATAAGGGCAGCTATTGTACCCCAATTTTTGCCCCTAAGATTCCTCTATCATATCATATCAACTCGATTATAACAAGATCACATTAGGGTTGGTTCTTCCTCTTTTTATATCTCCTATCTTTAAGTTTTCTCTTGAGGAATTTCCAAACACCTTGGTTGTGTATTTTGTATATGTGTTGTTGACTAACTTCTAATCAAAATACAAAAAAATATTTGTCTTTGTATATTTTTGTTTTGTAGGTACCAAGTCGAAGCATCTGACAAATAAGGATTTCTGGTATTATTTTCCTAAAATCTCTATTTGCAAAGGAAAAATTAACAATAATTCATTTTTTTCACTAATGCAATCGATTGGTCTTAGAGTGCAATCGATTGCACATAGTGCATTTTACGCCATTTTTGAAAAAATACACTGTGCAAATTAATTTGCACTATAGTGCAATCGATTGCACAGCGTGAAAATTTGAAAAAAATCAGCAATTTTAAACTTGTCAAATTTTGGCTCCAATTTTTCTTCATTTTTGAAAGATGTATCATTAATTCAAATTTTAGTGCCAATCTTTCATTTTTAAGAAGAATTATCATTAATTCAAATTTTGGGTCTAATTTTTGAAAGAGTTATCATTAATTCAAATTTTGGCTCCAAGAATCAATTACCAAATTACCATTAATCCTAATCCTAAAACCCTATAAATAGAGCCCACATTTCATTCAAATTTCAAGCTTTTGAAAGCCAAATCCACCTTGCTAAAAAATCTCTCTATTTTCTCCATCTACCAAATTCACTCAAAGCTCCATTTTCAAAAAGGTAGTAAGCTTTGCATTGAAGCTTACTAATCTTTGAGCTAAACATTCATCCAAACACTTTTCTTTATCAATTCTCTACATACAAGCTTGGCAATTGATTCTCGTGGTTGATTTGAAGCAAATTCTTGAAGTTATTTTGATAATTCTCTAGATCTACCTTTGGTAAGTTGGATAATTCATCTTTCACAATGTGATCTCTTGTTGATCTTTGGGTTCGATTCTTTGAACATTATTTTGTCATTCCAATGGTGTTATTTTCTCATAATTTGATGGAATTTTCATGCTCAATTGGATCCATGATCATAAGGTATTTGATGGAAAGTTTGAACAAGAATTTGGCCTTTTAAAATGTTGTTTTGCTGTCTGTAACAACGTGCAATCGATTGCAGTAACAGTGCAATCGATTGCACAGAAGCAATTTCATGCAAATTTTTGAAAATTGTACTGTGTAAATCAATTTACACAGTAATGCAATCGATTTACACAGGGACAAAATGCATTTTTTTGCCTTGTTTTGGGGAAGCTTTGATCCAAAATGCTTTTTCTAATCTCTCCTTTTGATTGTTGGTTTGGATTGTGTTGTACCCCAAAATTTGCACTGTCATATTTCTCAAAACATTTCAAGAAAGATCCTCAAATTGCTCAAGGAAGTCCAAGGGTTGACCAGACAAGTTCTCTCCTAAGGCAGTCTACCTCAAATTAGGGTTTCATGTTGAATCAAGATACCTGAGTCCAAAGGGATACCAAATGTTCAACATTTTCCTAATATGTTCTCAATATCATTCATGTCAAGTTTCAAGCCTTGCAGAGGAAGTTTGCTCAGTCAATTGCTCAAAGGCCTGAAAATCGACTATGCTAGGGCAAAAGTCAACTGTGGCCCACATACAGTCAAACTTCAAGATTTTTGGTCAACATTCTCATTTTGAAGTATAATTCATCATTTGATCAAGGGTTGATCATGATTCATCAAGGATTGCTCACAATTCATCAAGAACCAAAAGTTGCTAAATTAGGGTTTTGTAGGAAAAGTCAACTAAACTTTGATCAAGCATAACTTTCTCATACTTTATGATAAATGACCCATCCAAAGCGAATTTTTAAGAGGATATAATTCCCTACAAATCATCTTCATCTCCCAAGTTTACAATATGCACTCACAAGAAGTTATGAATTTGGACATTATAGGTCATTTTGAAAAGTCAACAAAAACACCTTTTTTGTCAAAGCTTCATACATGAACATGGAATTTAAAATTGAGATTTGGCCAAAAGGGTTGCTTAGAGGACATCTCAAGATTTCTAAAAAGTCCTAGAACACCTTCAAATAGTCAAAATTGAGGAAGTTATGCATTGGTGAAGTTGATCCTTTTTGTAAAATTGTCAAAAGTCAACTATGCCTAAAATTGCAATTTTTGCTAAATGGGCCTAACTTTTTGCACTTGTTTTGAGTTGGTAGCATGGTCCACGAGCCCTAGCTCTTTCCACTTGTCTTTATCTTGTTTTTATTATTTATTTTGATTTTTTATTTTAATTAAATCAATTTAAATCAAAACAAATCATAAAAAAACCAAATCATTGAAACCTCAAGATATTGTGCATGTTCCAGGTCCCATATGTAGCTGGCAAGTGAATCAATTCGTGCAAGGCCTTTGTGTGCATGAAAATATTGGTTTTGGCCTATTTTTGGAAAGATCTTCAAGTGAATCAAATCAAAATCAAAAGCCATAATGGAGGAAGATTGAGAGCATAATTTCAACCCTAATCCAATCCTTGGTATATAGTATACAATTGCAGACCTAAAATAGAAGCTTTGGAGGCGTGAGAAGTCAGAACCAAACCTGAAAAAATCAAAGAAAAGTGGTGATTCAATTTTGCACTTCCAGGTACTTTCAAGGTCCCCTAGCCATCTCATTCGATTCCTGGGATTGCAAGGAGGCTGTACCAATCAAGAACAAGCACTTTCCAATGCCAAAACTCACTATAAGTCAGCCACGACCTTGAACTTGTCTTGAAATCGAATTGCATAATTTTGGCATCTATAGCTTGAAATAATTATATATTCTTGCTCATTGAAACATTTCCAATCTATCTATAACATTTAATTTCATTTTTGTGTATTGTATCAAGATTTGCCATTGTTAGGGTTCTTGGTCTCGATTTGGGATCTTTTCACACAGATAAAATCAGCCCTCAAGAAGGGCACCATCGTGCTTAGCAGGCCTATACGAGTTAATTCATGGCCTTAGGTTTTATTTATCTTGCTTGTGTTTGATTTTGAGAATTACAGGGTTTGTACTGACGGACGTTGTCCGTAGGTAAAGGTCTTCAAACCTTTTAGCAACAGAGCGAGGTCAGGGACGAATGGCGTGGCATCATTGTAGTGGTCCATTTGAATTTTGGCGCTTTTTCCCACTAACTTGCATATATTGTATATTATTATTTATTATTATTCTATGTACAAAAACAACATGCAGCGCAGTTGGTAGTGGAGCTATTGGAAAAGGTTACAGGGCCTGGGTTCGAATCCCAGGTCCCCCACATTTCATGTTATTTTGCTTTAATTGATCAGGTGTACACACAAGGCCAAGGGATCACCATATGCCCTCAGGATCCAACCATTGGATCTCCATATGGCCAGATCTGGAGGCCATCATTGAAGGATCTACCATGCAACCCAGTCAATGCATAGCATGGGATCTTGGAAGTCAAACGTGGGTCAATTGTTTTGGGCCCAGAAATTGCTATTCACACCCCCTCAGACTGCTGTTTAACCAGGCCCAATATCCTTTTTATCTTTTCTTTTTATACTTTCTTTTATTTAATTTAAATATTTCACTAACACAAATTAAATTTTCTTTTTATCAAAAAATCATAAAAATAATATTTTTCATTCATTTAGATTTAGGTTTATTTTTTATCAAAAATTAATTAATTTAATTAGGTTATTTAATTTTAGGGTAACTTTAATTATTTTGTAAATAAATTAAAATTAATAAGAACAATTAGGGTTTTTGTTTCTAACTTAATTCTATTTTCTTTTTCTTAAAATAACCAAAAACACAAAAATAGGTTAAATTTAGTCATTTTCTTTAATTAATTAATTACTAATTAATTTTGTATTTAATTTTAAAGACCTTATTCTTTTTCTTAAAAATAATTAAAAACAACAAAAAAAATGACTTTTCTTTCGATTAGGTTAAACGGGGTCAAAACCCTAGTTCTCTCTCGTTCTCGATTCATCGCGGTTATTCATTTTTTTACCATATTGATGTAATTGCTCACAAGTTGTAATAGATTAATTAGGACTTTTACTTTCGTTTATCGTTCTTTTTTACGGGTTATTTTTGGATATGTAATTAATACCTGAAGCCTTGTAATAGCGTAGCTTTACTTTCCGCACTTTAAATTCCACAAAATATTAACTGCTAGATGTATGAATAATAGGGATGCATGACAAGAATGTATGATTAACTTTAAAACGGTTAGCAAACCCTAAATGTGCAAAGATAATAAACTTGAAATTGAATCACTCGCACATGTGCACTCCTAGGATATACTCCCACTTCGGTTGCCTTCGGTAAACGGTCATTGAGTATAGGATATTTTAGTGGTCTCCCTTTCATCTCAAAGATCAAAGTTGCCTCGGAGTGGTTGCCTCGGAATTGTTGCCTCAATTATTGATCTTAAGACATTAGGGTTATTACTAAGACGTCCTAACATTGCTTTAGTGATTGTACGTCCCTTTCGAATTGACCTTTAAAACTCCAACGACGATGCTACCTACTCACTAATATTGGGATAGCGCTGTCTAAAGGAAACGAACATAGAACAATTCTTTTTTCGAGTAGGTAGATGGTAGTAGGTACTTGCTCAAAACAAATAAACTTTTTACACTTACACTCTTTTCAAACAAAGTTTCAAAAACACTTTGTAACACTCTTGAAGACAGAAGCAAGGGTTAAATCAAAGTAAAACAAAAACTTTTCAAATCACACAAACACAGAAGCAATTTTGAAAGTGATGAGCAAGTACCTAAGAGCCTGTGGAAAACCACAGATAGAATGGGTGCTAATACCTTCCCTTTCTATAATCTACCCCCCGTACTCAGAATATCTCGAAAAAGGAATTTTTCTGTGCTTTTTTCCTTTCCAATTGGATAAAATAAAAGTCAGTGGCGACTCTTGCTTACCGCGACATTTTGCAAACACAAACGCAAAACACAAACCAGCATCCAAAACAGTTCCGGTTCTACCACCGTATCACTGAACTGGCGACTCTGCTGGGGACTTAAATAAGTGGGGTATACCTTAGGATTAGTTCATCATATTTGCTTCTATTATTTGATTTGATTGCTTTTATTTTGAGGGTTTTGTATTGGGAGTTACTATAGATCCTAACCCGGATCTGGGGGACACCTTTTAGGTAAGTAGCAATAAACTGTGAGGGAACTGTACAGCGTAGACCGATACGGTTGAAGTAGTAACTATGTTGATGTGGAACATTGGTTGGTATAGGTATCCCTTGCGGAGAAACGAGGAGAATACAGGGCTGATATATGTGTTGTTAAGCATCAACTGACCTTAGAACCTATAATTGACCAACTTGGCCATAGGAAGTAGTGAGATAGCTGGCCTCGGTATAGAGCTGAGAACTGGTTGATACTCGATATTACACTCATTGAGACCATACTCTCGAGATAGTTCCGGCCGCAAGAAAAGATTGTGTGAGCTGAAACCATGACCGATGGAGGATGGTCAGTGATATTGAGAACCTCTAGAACCCGGTTACTATTATTAGGACAGGTTGAACCAACTGAACTTCAAGAGGGTAGTACCTAGACTCCATGCAAGCCTGAAACTTAAGGGCTCTTGTGTGACTTGTTTGCCTTTACCATGTTTGTTATCTGCTATACCTATTGTGTGTTTTATCATGACATCATGCATCATGACATAGCATGCATATTTCATTAGACGAACCATTTCAAAGACCGAGGGGATTCATCTTTGTTCTGTTTTGTAGATTATGGCCCCAGTACGCAGAAATACCATTCGAGTCAACTTCGTGCAAATCCCTGCTCAGCTCAGAGAGTTAGTCTCAAAAGTTCCTGATACTTCTTCATTTGTTAGAAGAAATGGTCATCTCCTTAGCCTGGTCACTTCAAAGTTGGATGAGCAAATGATAAGGGTGTTGCTCTAGTTCTTTGATTCGTTGCATCATTGTTTTACCTTCCCGGATTATCAGCTAGTCCCTACTTTGGAGGAGTTTTCTGATTTACTGGGTATATCCATCCTCGAGAAGACACCCTTGACAGGTTTGGAGGAGGTTCCTAGACCTGAGGATATTGCTTCAGCCTTACATCTAAAAAGGGCTGATGTAGTATCTAACTGGGAGCACAGAGCGGGGTTAAAGGTTTCTTGGCTAAGTTTCTGATTGATCAAGCTCAACAGTTCTAGGATAACTTGGATTTTCAAGCATTTGAAGACATTTTGGCTCTCCTCATTTACGGATTGGTACTTTTCCCGAATCCAGATTCCTTCATAGATGTGCATGCAGTTAAGATCTTTATGTCTCGTAATCCAGTGCCTACTCTTCTGGGTGATATCCTACATTCCCTGTATACTCGTACTGTGTGAAGAAGGGGGACTCTCATGTGTTTCACGTTGCTGCTGGCGAGGTGGTTTATGTCGCACCTCCCCAAGTCTGTATTGAATAATGAATAAGGGTTAGGTTGGGCTTACAAAATCATGTCCCTTGCCCATACGAACATTCTTTGGAGTTCTAAGGATATGGAAAGAGTAGCTGTCATTGATCGATATGGGGAATACCCTAATGTCCCGTTGTTGGGAATTAGAGGGGGAATAACCTACAACCCTTGTTTGGCTTTACGACAGTTTGGTCGCGCTCGGAGAGACGATCCTTATGAGCTACTTCTTACAGATATTGTCTTTGACTACTAGGGAGACGTGGATGAGCATCGCCGAAGGTTTATACGAGCCTAGGGAAGGGTGAACAGGTCTGACCCTCACGAGCTGGGACCAAAGACTTCTCTCCCAATGCAACCTTATCTCTAGTAGGTTTGATCCCGTACTCAAAAGCTAGGGATGCCTTATGAAGCTGTTTTTCCAGTGGTTGTGGAGAATAATGATGAAGAAGGTGTTCCTTATACAGTCCTCTCTCCTTATATGCCTACTGATCTTGGGAATTGAAGAGATCTTGGATCCAGTTGAAGGAAGAAAGGGATACCTAGAGGGAGAAGTATCATGAGAAGGAAAGGAAGATCTTGAAGCTCACGAGGAAGCTTGAGAATGAAAGGACAATCAATGATTACGTCATCACGAAGGGAAAGCGATCATGGGATTTCTGATGTCTTTTATTGTTTCTAGTTTAGATTTGCTTTTCAGTTATTTCTTTTGTAATGCCTTGAAGGCATTGTTAAACATTGTTACAAGTTTAATCTAATAAAGTGTTTTTTATTTTGGTTTACAAATTTGAATCTCCCAAAGTCTTTGAAATTATTTCATACGCATTCCATTACCATGCACCTCATTACAGATACCATTACAGGTTTCTTATCTTCTTTGCTGTTTATTTCAGCACATAATGTCTTTTGAAACACCTACCGATCAAGCCATCAAAGCTCTTCAAGCACAAAATGCTCAATTCCAAGAGATGTTCTTGAACTTGTCTAAAGGACAACAGGATTTGAAGACTCTCATCTTGAAGGACAAGAAGAAGAAGAAGAAGAAGGTGGTTCTTCTGAATATGGGTCACAAATTTGGGAATAGGTTGCGACAAGAAGCTGATCTGTCTCATTCATCTAGAGGAGGAGAGAATCAAGAAGAAAGAAAGGCTCCTAGCCCTGTGGTCTCTGATAATGACACTGATTTTGATGACGAACAGTACCCTCCTGCTGAGGATAGGTACAAGCAACTTGAAGACCGTCTGAGTGCCATGGAGATTCAGAAGGTTCCCGGTTTGGACTTTGGAGATTTGGGACTGGCGTCGGGAGTGGTGATCCCTCACAAGTTTAAGGCTCCGGTTTTTTCTAAGTATGATGGAGTATCCTATCCAAAGATCCATCTCCGCTCGTACGTCAGAAAAATCCAACCTTACACTACTGATAGGAATCTGTGGGTCCATTTCTTTCAAGATAGTCTGTCAGGGACTCAGCTTGAATGGTTTTATCAATTGGAAGGAGCTAATCTCTGCAACTGGGAGGACCTTACTGCTGCTTTTTACAAGCAATACCAGTATAACACCGACCTTACTCCCACTTGTACTCAGCTTCAGGGTATGTCAATGGGTGCAAGTGAAGGTTTTAAGGACTATGCTCAGAAGTGGAGAGTTTTGGATGGAAGAGTCTAACCCCCTCTGTCTGATAGGGAGTTGGTTGATATGTTTATGGGGACCTTGTCTGGTCCGTTCTTTAATAATCTAATCGGCAGTTCATCATCCGGGTTTACTGAATTGATTATGACTGGGGAGAGAGTAGAGGCTGGTATCAAAAGCAGTAATATACATAAAGGTGATTCATCAAGTACAGAAAAGAAGCCTTTCAGGAAAGAAGTTAGTGTAGTTTATGGCTCCAGCAGCCAAAGCAGACCTGAGCGCCGCCAAGCAGTGAATGCAGTAGTAATATCAAGACCTACAGTGGCCCCACAATGCAATAATCAGCAAAGAATGGAGAGGACGCAGAGACAGTACACTCGGCTTAATATGACTTTGTCTCAAATTCTACCACAATTGCTAAAGACCAACCTGGTAACTCTGAGGGAAGCCCCGAAGAATCCCAACACCACATCCCCGTTGTATAATCCAAACGCCCGCTACGCCTATCACTCTGATAGTTTAGGTCATGATACGAACAACTGTTGGGCCTTGAAGAATAAAGTACAAGATTTGATCGAAGCTAAAGAGATTGAGTTTGACGCTCTGGAGAAACCCAATGTCATAACTGCTCCCATGCCCAAGCATGACCAGGGAGTGAATGCAATTGAAGATGATGAAGAAGAGTCAGATATCGACAACTGTATTTACCCGACTACCAACGGTGGATTGAACAACTAGACAGCAAAGGACTTCGTGCCCGTTTCTTTTATCACACAGTAATAGACTTTTGTTTTGAGATTTGTAACAAACAATTTGAAACTTTATAGCCTGGTGCCTTGCCCAAGGCATTGTGGCTTTGTTTGTGAGGGTTTATTGTTTGTCATTTTTATATATCATCAATAAAGCATTGAACGTTTTCTTGCATTACAAATTTTGCGCTCCTTGTTTTTATTTTCTATCTTTCACTTTATAAAATAGCTATTGTCTTACACACACTCACATATCATAATATAGGTCCACATCCACTCTGGATCCCACTGATAACGACTCTGCTATCGCCAGTTATGACTTCGAAAATCCGATCAACCAAGCCGAGGACGAAGGTGAGGATGATTGTGAGGTGCCTGGGGAACTTTCTAGGCTGTTACTTCAAGAAGAGAGGTCCATACAGCCGCATGAAGAGCCGATTGAATCAGTGAATTTGGGTACAGAGGAAGACAAGAAAGAGGTCAAGATAGGTGCGAATCTGGAACCTAGTGTCAAGCAACGGTTGATACAGATGCTACGCGACTATGTTGAGATCTTCGCTTGGTCTTATGAAGATATGCCTAGGTTGGATATTGATATTGTGGTACACCGTCTGCCGACTAAAGAAGACTGCCCTCCGGTAAAACAGAAGGTTCGCTGCATGCGCCCAGAGATGTCTGAGAAAATCAAAGCTGAGGTCATGAAACAGTTTGATGCCAGTTTTCTAGCTGTTACTTCTTACCCACAGTGGGTTGCCAACGTGGTTCAGGTAGAGAAAAAGGATTGTAAGATGCGTATGTGTGTAGACTATAGAGATCTGAACAGGGCGAGTCCCAAGGATGATTTCCCTCTGCCTCATATTGATGTTCTGGTTGACAACACCGCACAGCATAAGGTCTTCTCCTTTATGGATGGTTTTTCTGGTTACAATCAGATTAAGATGGCTCCCGAGGACATGGAGAAGACAACTTTCGTTACGCAGTGGGGAACTTTCTGTTACAAGGTAATGCCTTTCGGGTCGAAGAATGTTGGGGCAACTTATCATCGCGCCATGGTCTCTTTGTTCCACGACATGATTCATCATGAGATTGAAGTTTACGTTGATGACATGATTGCAAGGTCTCAGACTAAAGAAGAACACCTTGACCATCTTCATAAGCTATTTGACAGGTTGAAGACGTATAAACTGAGGTTAAACCCGAACAAGTGCACCTTCGGGGTAAGGTCTGGTAAGCTGTTGGGTTTCGTCGTTAGTGATAAAGGTATTCAAGTGGATCCTGCAAAGGTGAAGGCTATACAGGAGATGCCAGCTCCCCGAATAGAAAAAGAAGTCAGAGGCTTTTTGGGACGGCTGAATTACATTGCCCGATTCATTTCACATTTACTTGCTACTTGTGAGCCAATCTTCAAGCTGCTGAAGAAAGATCAAGTGGTAAAATGGAATGATGAATGTCAGGCCGCTTTCGAAAAGATCAAAGAATATCTCAAAGAGCCACCTATTCTGATGCCTCCAGTTGAAGGGAGACCTTTAATCTTATACTTGACAGTACTTGATAACTCAATGGGGTGCGTGCTGGGGCAGCATGACGAGTCTGGACGAAAAGAGCACGCTATTTACCACCTTAGCAAAAAGTTTACCAACTGCGAGACCCGATACTCGTTGCTTGAGAAAACTTGTTGCGCTTTGGCATGGGCTACTCGCCGGCTGAGACAGTATATGCTGACTCACACCACCTTATTGATATCAAAGATGGATCTAATCAAGTATATATTCGAAAAGCTTGCCTTGTCCGGAAGAATAGCAAGATGGAAGACGATATTAATTGAGTATGATATCCAATACACAACCCAAAAAGCAATCAAGGGGAGTGTGTTGGCATATCATTTGGCGCATCAGGCCGTGGATGATTACCAGTCTATGAATTTCGAGTTCCCGGATAAGAACATCATGTTGGTGTCCGACTGTGAAGAACCTGGACCGGATGAAGGACCTAAGGAAGGATCTCGATGGTCTATGTATTTTGACGGAGCCTCAAATGCATTGGGTAATGGAATTGGCGCCGTGATCATATCTCCTGAAGGCTGTCATACTCCATTCACCGCCCGACTATGTTTTAACTGCACCAACAATATGGCGGAGTATGAGGCGTGTATTATGGGCCTTCAAGCGACTATTGACCTAAGGATTAAGTTCTTGAGTGTATTCGGAGATTTCGCTCTAGTGATCAGTCAGATCAAAGGCGAGTGGGATATGAAACACCCAAATCTTATTCCTTACAAGGAGTATGTATTGACATTGCTTCCACACTTCGAGGAGATAACCTTTGAACATTTCCCCAGAGAGGAGAATCAGTTGGCGGACGCGCTAGCTACCATGTCTTCTATGTTCAAAGTCAGGTGGGACAATGAAGCTCCCCAGATTACCATTGAGAGGTTGGACGAACCCGCACACTACTGTGATATTAAGACTGAAGAGGTAGCAGATAAACCCTGGTTTCACGAAGTAAAGAGGTATCTTGAGGCTCAGGAGTACCTCGAGGGTGCATCTGTTAATGATAAGAAGTTTCTGAGGAGGTTCGCTGCAAAAATTTTCATCAGTAATGGTATCCTTTACAAGCATAATCATGATTCAACCTTACTACGATGTGTAGACAAGAACGAGGCAGAAAGGATTATGGAAGAATTACATGAAGGTACTTTCAGAACTCATTCCAGCGGACATACCATGGAGAAGAAAATCCTACGGGAAGGATATTACTGGTCCACTATGGAAGCCGATTGTTATCAATATTCTCGAACCTGTCATAAGTGCCAAATCTATGCTGATAAGGTGCATGTACCTCCAGTTCCTCTGAATGTTTTGACGGAACCTTGGCCCTTTGCAATGTGGGGCATTGATATGATTGGCGAGATCAGACCTACTGCGTCCAATGGGCATCGTTTCATTCTGGTAGCAATTAACTATTTCACAAAGTGGGTTGAAGCAGCTTCCTTTGCTACAGTAACCAAGAACGTCGTGGCACGGTTTATTCGACAAAATCTGATCTGTCGATATGGTGTACCAGAGAGGATCATTACGGACAATGGTACAAATCTCAACAATACAATGATCACCGAACTCTGCAAACAGTTTAAGATACAGCATCACAACTCTTCTCCTTACCGGTAGAAGATGAATAGTGCTATTGAAGCGGCTAATAAGAACATCAAGAAAATTGTGCAGAAGATGACGGTGACATACAATGACTGGCATGAGATGTTACCATTTGCTCTTCATGGGTACCGTACCTCAGCACGGACGTCGACAGGGGAAACACCTTACTCTTTGGTGTATGGCATGGAGGCAGTCTTTCCCACTGAAGTTCAGATACCCTCTCTTCGGATTATGAAAGATGCAGGTTTGAGCGAGGACGATTGGATTCAGACTCGGCTTGATCAGCTGAACTTAATCAACGAAAAAAGGCTTACTGCTATTTGTCATGGTCAGACGTATCAAAAGCGGATGATCAAGGCATTTAACAAGAAAGTCAGACGACAAGAGTATCAAGTCGGGGATCTGGTGATCAAATGCATCATACTTCCGCAAGGTGATCCCAGGGACAAATGGACCCCTACATACGAAGGGCCATTTGTGGTTAAGAACATTTTCTCAAAAGGAGCTATGATTCTAACAACCATGGATGGTGATGACCTTCCTCACCCCGTCAATGCAGACATAGTGAAAAAATACTACACATAATCAAGGACCCGCTAGGTTGACTGGTCTAGGCAAAAATAAGGCCTTCACGGAGAACCAAAAGGGTTCGGGAAAAAATAAGGGATGAAAATAAAAAATGTACACCCGACAAGTCGAAAACCTGAAAGGGCGGCTTGGGTAAAAAGGGGTATCCCGGTGGACTGAAAACCCGAAAGAGCAGTCCAGGCAAAAATTAGGGATCAAAGAGTAACACTATGTCTCATTGGATTATCTTGCAACCAGACTTTGGTATCGAATATTAAGCTCGGGCGACACCAATCAATCTGATTTACCTTCAACCAAGTAGCAAAGTGATGAGACACTCGCAGATATAAAGGCAATAGCAGAGTTGGAACCCAGTGGGATTGTTCACATAGCTGTTTTCCTTTGTTTTTCACAAATTGTATAATCCATCTTTCGGCAGCGTTCTCTTACTAGGACGTCAGCCTCTTGTACAAAACGCCTATAATCAATACAATTTTCACAAAGAAATTTCAAATTATTTTCCTTTTTCTGTTTTGTTTTGCAAGAACATCCAATGATTCATTTTTGATATATGCATTTGACAATAATTACTGCTCATAAATATTTATATGCAAAACAAAAGACGATTACTTGTAATTTCAGAAACAGGGGCAAACAAGAAATGTCCAAGCCTTACAGTTTCTCTATTCACCGGGTACAGGGATAGACCCAGCTGAAGAATATGACTAAAAATGCACACACTCCCCGCAGAGTAGGAAGTACCAGGATACAATATTATCAACTCTCCCCAGCTGAGGTTCGCAATCGCGAATGAGTCGGTAAGATTCTCCCCAAACAGAGTTCATTTATCACCAACAATGGAAGACCATCCCCAGTGGAGTTTATTTCTTCCATAAACAGAAACTTTATCCCCAACAAAATCCATCACCGTCAGCAACGGTAATTCATCCACAGCCGAGGTTATTTCTCCAAATCAGCGAATCTCCTGGAAGAGTATCTTTTCCCCACAGAGTCATTCTTTCACCAGTTTATCCTCCAGCAGAATTATTCTCCTGCCAAGTTATTCCCCAATCATCTTCGATCATCATCCCCAACGAGCGAAACTCTTTATACTCTCCAGCAGCAGTCCGAGATTTATTCTCCCCAACTAGAGAACATCATAAAAACATTGCATTTCCATACATCATGACATATGCATATACATCATAAAGCACAATCTCATTTATTTTGAGAACATCATTGCTCGATACATGTCATGCATCATGACATTACATACGACTAACTCTTTACATTTCAGGAAAAACAATCAAATCCTCACAAATTTCAAGCTATGAAGCCCGGGTATGACCGGATAATATCTTGATTCCTCCATCATATTGTAAAGACCGGAGAACAACCGGATAACAGTATCAGAATACCACAAAGCCTGGATTACGACCAGATAGTGGTATCTTTTAAACAAGTTATGAAGCCCGGATTCGACCGAATAATAGTTTAATTCCCAGCAAGTTACTGTGAAGCCTGGATTACGACCAGATAGCAGTACAAGACGTCATGAATCCTGGATTCGACCAGATAGTGGCATATCATAAACACAAGACGTAAATCCTGGATTCAACTGGATAACAGCTCAATGAACTATTGTGAAGCCTGGATTACGACCGGATAGCAATACAAAGGACACCATGAAGCCTGGATTACGACCAGATAATGGTAGAAGACATTGTGAAGCCTGGATTACGACCAGATAGCAGCCAAGAGTACTACGAAGCCTGGATTACGACCAGATAGTGGAATATATTTAATGCAAGTTATGAAGCCCAGATTCGACCGAATAATACCTTGATTTCCCCGAACACCATGAAGCCTGGATTCGACAGGATAATGGTATAAGACATCGTGAAGCCTGGATTACGACCAAATAGCGGTATAATGCATCGTGAAGCCTGGATTACGACCGGATAGCGGTAAAGACACTGAAGCCTGGGTTACGACCAGATAACAATAAAGGACATTGTGAAGCTTGGATTTCAACCAAATAGCAGTCTACCCGGACAAGTTGCTAAGAAGCCCGGAGTCGACCGGATATTAGTAGGCCTTAAGATCAAATGGAAGCCCGGATGCGACTAGATAACCACTTGATTTCTTCTGAAGCCTGGATTTCGACCAGATAAGAAGTAAGGTATTGTGAAGCCTGGATTCGACCAGATAGTAGTACAAGACACCATGAAGACTGGATTCGACCAGATAATGGTATGAAACATCGCGAAGCCTGGATTACGACCAGATAGCAGTACAAGACATTGCGAAGCTTGGATTTCGACCAAATAACAATTTTAGCTGGACAATTACTAAGAAGCCCAGAGTCGACCGGATATTAGTGTGCGCTAAAGTCAAGTTGAAGCCCAGATGTGACCGGATAACAACTGAATTCCTTCTGAAGCCTGGATTACGACCAGATAAGATTTGAGAAATTGCGAAGCCTGGATTATGACTAGATAAGATTTAAGAAATTGTGAAGCCTGGATTATGACCAGATAGCAAGATTGATCTCATCTCCCCAGTAAGTCACTATAAAGCCTAGATCACGACTAGACAACAGTCGATCTTATCACTATGAAGCTTGGATCACGACTAGATAATAGTTTATTTTCACCTCTTCGACCAAGAGATGATTCCCCAGTAGAATAACGAACGACTGAAGCTCCTAAAATTCAACTTTTCCCTCAAGACAGAGACCAGGATTCCCCAACAGAAGCTTCCTCAACAACAAGTATGCAAGCTCTCGCTAAGGAATCTCTTATGCGATCTACACTTCTAATGGAATCTTTAAGCCTATCTTCCATCATCAATTTCTGGATGGAATCTTTAAGCCCATTCCCGACATAACAAGACGAATACCACTTCATGCGAGTACAAATTTCTGGGCACTGTAGTGTTCAATCATCTTCTACCTTCAGATCACGAAAGGCAGACAAGCCAATCTAAATCTTCAGGTTTAAGAATATTGAACAGGGGAAGCTGTTGTACCCCAAAATTTTCCTTCTCATATTTCTCAAAACATTTCAAGAAAGATCCTCAAATTGCTCAAGGAAGTCCAAGGGTTGATCAGACAAGCTCTCTCCTAAGGCAGTCTGCCTCAAATTAGGGTTTCATGTTGCATCAAGATACCTGAGTCCAAGGGATCCAAAATTCTCACCATTTTCCTAATTTGTTCTCAAGATCATTCATGTCAAGTTTTAAGCCTTGCAGAGGAAGTTTGCTCAGTCAATTGCTCAAAGGCCTGAAAATCGACTGTGATAGGGAAAAAGTCAACTGTGGCCCACATACAGTCAAACTTCAATATTTTTGGTCAACATTCTCATTTTGAAGTATAATTCATCATTTGATCAAGGGTTGATCATGATTCATCAAGGATTGCTCACAATTCATCAAGAACCAAAAGTTGCTAAATTAGGGTTTTGTAGGAAAAGTCAACTCAACTTTGACCAAGCATACATTTCTCATACTTTATGAGAAATGACCCATCCAAAGCTCAGTTTTAAGAGGATGCAGTTCCCTACAAATCATCTTCAGCTCCCAAGTTCAAAATATGCACTCACAAGAAGTTATGAATTTGGACATTATAGGTCATTTTGAAAAGTCAACAAAAACACCTTTTTGTCAAAGCTTCATACGAGAACATGGAATACCACATTGAGATGAGACCAAAAGTGTTTCTTAGAGGACGTCTCAAGCTTTCTAAAAAGTCAAAGAAATCCTTCAAAGAGTCAAAATTGAGGAAGTTATGCATTGGTGAAGTTGATCCTTTTTGCAAAATTGGCAAAAGTCAACTATGCCTAAAATTGCAATTTTTGCTAAATAGGCCTAACTTTTTGCACTTGTTTTGAGTTGGTAGCATGGTCCACGAGCCCTAGCTCTTTCTAGTTGTCTTTATCTTGTTTTTATTATTTATATTTATTTTTTATTTGAATTAAATCAATTTAAATCAAAACAAATCATGAAAAATATAAATCATTGAAACCTCAAGATATTGTGCATGTTTCAGGTCCTATATGTAGCTGGCAAGTGAATCAATTCGTGCAAGGCATTTGTGTGCCTTAAAAGATTGGGTTTGGCCTATTTTTGGAAAGATCTTCAAGTGAATCAAATCAAAATCAAAATCCATAATGGAGGAAGATTGAGAGCATAATTTCAACCCTAATCCAATCCTTGGTATATGGTATACAATTGCAGACCTAAAACAGAAGCTTTGGAGGCGTGAGAAGTCAGAACCAAACTTGAAAAAATCAACGAAAAGTGGTGTTTCGATTTTGCACTTCCAGGCACTTCCAAGGTCCCCTGGCCATCTCATTCGATTCCTGGGATTGCAAGGAGGTTGTACCAATCAAGAGAAAGCACTTTCCAACGCCAAAAATCACTGTAAGTCAGCCACGACCTTGAACATGTCTTGAAATCGAATTGCATAATTTTGGCATCTATAACTTGAAATAATTATAAATTCTTGCTCCTTGAAACATTTCTTAACTATCTATAACATTTAATTTCATTTTTGATGACTGTATCAAGATTTGCCATTGTTAGGGTTCTTGGTCTCGATTTGGGATCTTTTCACACAGGTAAAATCAGCCCTCAAGAAGGGCACCATCGTGCTCAGCAGGCCTAGACGAGTTGATTCATGGCCTTAGATTTTTTTATCTTGCTTTTGTTTGATTTTGAGAATTACACGGTTTGTACTGACGGACGTTGTCCGTAGGTAAAGGTCTTCAGACCTTTTAGTAACGGAGCGAGGTCGGGGACGACTGGCGTGGCATCATTGTAGTGGTCCATTTGAATTTTTGCGCTTTTCCCCACTAACCTGCATATATTGTATATTATTATTTATTATTATTCTATGTACAAAAAGAACGTGCAGCGTAGTTGGTAGTGGAGCTATTGGAAAAGGTTACAGGGCCTGGGTTCGAATCCCTGGTCCCTCATATTTCATGTTATTTTGCTTTAATTGATCAGGCGTGCACACAAGGCCAAGGGATCACCATATGCCTTCAGGATCCAACCATTGGATCTCCAGATGGCCAGATCTGGAGGCCATCATTGAAGGATCTACCATGCAACCCAGTCAACGCATAACATGGGATCTTTGAAGTCAAACGTGGGTCAATTGTTTTGGGCCCAAAAATTACTATCCATACCCCCTCAAACTGCTGTTTAACCAGGCCCAATATCCTTTTTCTCTTTTCTTTTTATACTTTCTTTTATTTAATTTAAAATATTTCACTAACACAAATTAATTTTTCTTTTTATCAAAAAATCATAAAAATAATATTTTTCATTCAATTAGATTTAGGTTTATTTTTTGTCAAAAATTAATTAATTAAATTAGGTTATTTAATGTTAGGGTAACTTTAATTATTTTGTAAATAAATTAAAATTAATTAGAACAATTAGGGTTTTTGTTTCTAACTTAATTCTATTTTCTTTTTCTTAAAATAACCAAAAACACAAAAATAGGTTAAATTTAGTCATTTTCATCGCGTTTATTCATTTTTTTTACCATATTGATTCAATTGCTCACAAGTTGCAATAGATTAATTAGGACTTTTACTTTCGTTTATCGTTCTTTTTTACGGGTTGTTTTTGGCTATGTAATTAATACCCGAAGCCTGGTAATAGCGTAGCTTTACTTTCCGCACTTTAAATTCCGCAAAATATTAACTGCTAGATGTATGAATAATAGGGATGCATGACAAGAATGTATGATTAACTTTAAAACGGTTAGCAAACCCTAAATGTGCAAAGATAATAAAATTGAAATTGAATCACTCGCACATGCGCACTCCTAGGGTATACTCTCACTTCGGTTGCCTTCGATAAACGGTCATTGAGTATAGGATATTTTAGTGGTCGCCCTTTTATCTCAAAGATCAAAGTTGCCTCTAAAAGGTTGCCTCAAAATTGTTGCCTCGATTATTGATCTTAAGACATTAGGGTTATTACTAAGACGTTCTAACATTGCTTTAGTGATCGTGCGTCCCTTTCGAATTGACCTTTAAAACTCCAACGACGATGCTACCTACTCACTAATAGTGGGATAACGCTGTCTAAAGGAAACGAACATAGAACAATTCTTTTTTCGAGTAGGTAGATGCTAGTAGGTACTTGCTCAAAATAATAAACTTTTTACACTTAACTCTTTTCAAACAAAGTTTCAAAAACACTTCGTAACACTCTTGAAGACAGAAGCAAGGGTTAAATCGAAGTAAAACAAAAACTTTGCAAATCACACAAAAATAGAAGCAATTTTGAAAGTGATGAGCAAGTACCTAAGAGCTCGTGGAAAACAACAGATAGAAAGGGTACTAATACCTTCCCTTTCTATAATCTACCTCCCGTACTCATAATATCTCGAAAAAGGAATTTTTCTGTGCTTTTTTCCTTTCCAATTGGATAAAATAAAAGTCGGTGGCGACTCTTGCTTACCGCGACATTTTGCGAACACAAACGCAAAACACAAACCACCATCCAAAACAGTTCTGGTTCTGCCACCGTATCACTGAATGCAATTTTAAATGTCCAATTTCTCTTTAAACTCAATGGACTTTGTGATGTAGATGAAGTTGGATAAATGTTCATCAATTCAAATCTACCTAAGAGTGAATTATTTAATTAATTTTTGGTTCTTTAGATTAATGATATGTTTAGTGCTTTAATCCATCTAGAGGAGTGGTTGAATTTAAAGATGAAAGAATTTTGAGGTGGTAATCCAAATTAGCTTATCATTCCCCTCCCTCTTCATCTTATCCCTTTCTTTTTTAATTGTGCTACATGTTAAGGGATGGTGATCTCTATATCATTTATCCAAACATGAAGTACATAGATTGCTTTTGACCGGCCTCAAAATAGGTGCGACTTGTACATAAGTCCACTTACGAATGCTTAACATAGCGCTAAATTTTGTCTCGATTCGGATAAATGATCATTTGTGGCCCAAACTTATGATTGTAAGCCCAAGTATGTTAATTTGATCTCTTTGATCCAATAACCTTGAGATTCATTGTGTGAAGGCTTTGGTTCTACCAATCCTCTAATGGATCTACAACACCTTTGGTCAACGCGGATCACTTAAACATCGTTGATCATTACATGGCACTTTTGAGAATTCTAAATGGATGATATACTTGACAAAAAGCAAATTCAACTTGTTGTGTGGAGGCTTTGGTTCTACCAATCCTCTAATGATTTCCAAATGCAAGTTTCAATATAGTCATCCAACTAACAAATAATTTCTAACAATTGACTTTACTTTATGCTTTTATTTTTTATGCTTTATGTACCACTTACTTTTAGCATTTTACATTTCATGCTATTTTGATCTTTGCTCACTTGAGCATTTACTTTTATGTAATTTTTATTTTTCTCACTTGAGATTTTCTTTTCCTTTTAAAGACACTTAATAATCAACATGAACCCTAAAAAACTTTAATGATACTTGGACTATTTGGTTACTATCCTTTGCATTATGGAGTATTAGACTTCTTGGACTTAGGATTAGAGACCTTGGCTTATGTTGGAGACCTTGTGACCTTAATTGATATTTTGTCTGGAGTTCTTGAGGTTTACCTCAAGACAGTGGGTTGTTTGTTTGTTTCGTGTGCAGGTTATTGTGATTACATACTTTGTTTGTAATCTGGAATTCACCCGTATACATCCATTACTCTGCCCAATTTTTGCAAAGACTTAATACACTTGAAGTTTGGTTCTCTCAATAGGTCTAGTATCTTTTCTTGCTTGGTTTCAATCCGAAGAATGGGAATTCTATATTGACTCATAATGTCAAGTATTGGCTTCTTGTTGGTTAGATGGTTCTTATCCCTAGCTTTTACCTTATGCTTTAGGATAGTCTCTTCTTCTCCTCCCATCTTCTTTAATTTCAAAATCTTCTCCCTCCTTTTGAAAACTCTTCTTGATTTGAAACTTGAACCATTTTCATAATAAACTTGGACTTATGTCCATGCATTTTCAAAAAAATTTCATAAATAAACATCAATCAATTTAATAATACCTTGACATTTTTTTGTGAGAAGACTAAAAGTCAATCAATCTCATTTCAAACCATTTTTCCACTTTGGCTTTTTATCTTTAAACTTTTCTAAAAAAGATTAGACTCTTGTCAATCCTTGTAGTGATGCAAACAACTATACTTCTACAATATGTAGTGAAGTGAGGTATTTTCTACTTGGGTGTTGAGTGAGGCATTGTTGATTTTAAAATCCAAGCCATATCCTCCACTTTGAGATGATGCAAATTCTCATTTCTCATGATTATGGGTAGTAAGTATGTTTTCCACACGGACAATGACGATGATGTCTTATTTCTTAAAATCAACAAACACACTTGTGTTTCAAATTTTCAAATATGAACTACGTGTACCCTGATCCCCTATTGCACGAAAGGTGGTACGTAGGCACTAAAGGTTCACAACCGCGGCGGGTGCAAAAATCATAAAAAATATATTTCTTTTCTCACCTCCACCATCTATTTTATATACAACACATTTTTATAGCTAAAATATATAGATTTTACAAAGAGGTTCATGTGGAGTACCGTATATGTTTAGGGTGCTAATACCTTTCCTTTGCATAACCAACCCCCTTACCTTGAATCTTTCCCCCTCTTTTTGGGTTATTCGCTCTTTTTCCATTCATTTGGAAACAATAAAGCACGGTGGAGGTTTTTATTTTTGATTTGTATAAAGTCTAGTCAATCTAATGACTTAGTCTTGAACATTTCTACCGCTACGCCAACATGTTTTCACAGTTTTGGCAAGCTCTTGAGAAACCTTGGGCCTTCTAGAAGATACCCAAATGAATCCCACACGCCCTTTGGTCCATCAACTCATATTTTATTTGATTTATTTTAAATTAATTTGAATAAAATCAAAATAAATAGAATAAAAAATCAAAGTAATGTATAAATGGACTTAGAGGTCCTCTAACATGTTATAAACATGTTTAAACCTCAAAAGTTAGGCCCATTAGTCCAAAATTTCAAAATTGCTCAAATGAAGTTTCATGCATTTTATCCAAAATTGCCCAACTTGCACAAACCACATCTCACTCAATTTATATCTTTTGAAGGTGATCTTGGACTTTTGGAAATCTGAAGATGTCCTCTTCAATCTCTATGTTGATAATTTTTGTATTTGAAGACTTTATATTGATGTAAGATGCCTTGACAAAAAGTGTCTTTTTGTTGACTTTTGAAATGGCATATAATGTATTGGCCCATATCTTTAAAATGAAGCATTTTTTGGACTTGAGCTTAGAGAGAAAAAGTTATCGAGAATTGAATTTCCTTCAAAATGAGCTTTGTTTGGGGAAAATATGATGAAGCATGTGAAAGTTATGCTTGGTCAAAGTTCAGTTGACTTCTCCTAAGGAAACCCTAATTTGGAAATTTTTGACTTTTGATGATTTAGGGATTTTCTTGAAGAATCATGATCATCCCTTGATCCAATGATGGACATCTCTTAAAAATTTTGATGTTGACCAAAAATCTTGAAGTTTGACTGCATGTTGACCACAATTGACTTTTTACACTATATATTTGATTTTCCATGATCTGAGCAATTGACTGAGCAAACCTGTGGTGCAAGGCTTGAAACTTGACACGAGCATTCTTAGGGACATATGAAGAGTCATGAAAACCATTTGAGGCATTATAAGTCCAATTTCCTTTGAGAAAATAAAAACCCTAGTTGTAGGCTAATTATTTAGGAGAAGAATTATCTGATCAATTCCTTGAGTAATCTTAAGCAATTGGGAAACCTAGGAAGATGAGGAGACCTCTTGAAATAATTTGATTTGAAAATGAGAGGGAAATTTTTTGGGTAAAACAACTGCCCTGTTCAATCTTCTTAAACCCGAAGAGTTAGATTCGCATGTCCGCCACTTGTGACTTGAAGGTAGAAGATGATTGAACACTTAAGTGCCCAGAAATTTGCACTCGCTTGTGCACGAAGTAACACTGTTGGTTGATTGTACCAGGAATGGGCTTAAAGATGCCATTTTGAATGTGACAGGATATCGTCAGAGACTGGCTTATATATGCCATCCTAGTAACTATTGATAGGAATATCAGAATGAGTCTACGCCTGACTTTGTCTAAATGATGTACCGGAATGAGTCTACGTATGAATTTGTCTATAAGATGTATTTGGAATGAGTCAACGCCTGACTTTGTCTGAATGATGTACCTGAATGAGTCTATGTATGACTTTGTCTAGAAGATGTATTTGGAATGAGTCTACGTCCGACTTTGTCCAAAAGAGTTTCAGACGGAACCTACGCTTGATTTCATCAGGATGATGTACTATAAGACGTCTACGCATGACTTCATCTAGAAGAGGTATTAGAATGATTCAACGTCTGGCTTTTTCCCCAAAAGAGTATAAGAATGGATCTATGCTTGATTTAATTTGAATGATGCACTAGAAGTTGTCTACGCCCAACTTTATCTAGAAGAGGTATTGGAAGGAGCCTACGCCTAACTTTTTTCCCAAAAGAGTTTCAAAAGGAAATCTACGCCTGAATTTATCTGAATGATGCACTAGAATGAGTCTACGCCCGACTTTGTCTAGCAGATGCATTTGGAATGAGTCTACGCTCGACTTTGTCCAAAAGAACATTATAAGGAATCTACGCCCGATTCTATTAAAATGCTGGTTATGTAGATAGCCTCCCCTTATAGTTTCGGGAATTGATCTACATCCTGTCTGTAATTTGTTGATAATATTCGTCTGTTTTCGGGTGTAACCTGAAAAGACATAGTTAGTGTGATACGGTGGGAGAACTGACTTGGTTGTTTTACGTTTGATCGTAATGTTGCGGTTTAGCAAGAGTCGCCACAGACTTTTCTTTTATCCAAAAGGAAAGGCTGAAAAGAACAGGAAAAACCTTTGAGATGTTTTCTTGAGTTCGGGGGGTAGATTATGAAAAGGAAAGGTATTAGCACCCTTTTCATCCATGGTTTTCCACGGGCTCTTAGTTACTTGCTAGATCACTTGCTTTTGTTTGAAAATGTGCTTTGTGTGGTTTTTGAAAGTATTTTGTAAAGATGCCTTCGTTTAAGCAAACTTTGTAATGATTCTCATTCGTAAGAATGTATACAAAGTAACCCTATATTTTGATGTAAAAGGGACGAGCGTGGGTCATCGTATAACCATGATTAGCAATGTTGTAAGATATCTTAGCATTTTCTTTAGGGACTAAGATCATTTTAAAAGGCAACTTTTGATAGCATCATCGAGGGACTATGATCTTGTATTTTGCTTGTTTTTGCTAAGATACCTCACATGCATAATATGGCCATTTTTATAAGGAAACAAAGTGGATTTACCCTAGGGGTGTATGTGTGCAAGTGTATTGATTTACATGTTTGATTTGTCTAGATTAGGGTTTGCTACTTGTTGGTTTTAATCTTTCCATACAAAATCCTAATTACTAGCATTTGTATATAAAGCATTAAAATTGCGGAAAAATAAAAATACAAAGCTATTAAATCATTTAGTGGAGGGGGTGTACAAATTACAAATGGGGAATTGCAAGAAATTAAATCTAAATAAATATTACAACCATATTAAATTTGAATAAATGTACAAAATTGAATAAGTAAAAATACAAGAATGTAAATGTAAAAAGAAATGTGATTTTTGTTTGGTTTTTCATGAAAAGGGTTTTTGACTTAATTAATTAAAATAAAATAATTAACTAAAAATAAAAAAAAATTAAGATTAAGTTAGTAAAATAAATTAATTTAAAGAAAACAAGTTTTTTTAAGGTTTTTTTTGTGAATTTAATTAAATTAGTAAATAAAAATAATTAAATAAAAGTCCTAAATTCTAAATTGATTTTTATTTACAAGAAAATAATATAATAATAATTTAAAATTAATTATCTAAGTGTTTAAAAAAAGTAAATTAAATTATTTAAAGGAAATGTTTTTGTTCTTTTGTTTTTGTGAAGAAAAATAAACTAAATAAATATAAATAATAAAAATAAATATTTTTTTGGATTTTTATTAATGAAAATAATAATAATAATAATAATAATAATAATATTAATAATAATAGTATTAATAATAATAATAAAAGATAAAAAAGTAATAAAATAAAATAAAATAAAGTCAGGGAGGTTGATAAGTAAAACGGGGAGTATTGTTAAGAAAAAAAAGTCAGGCCCATAGGATGGAGGCCCAAGCGCTTTCTTGAAACCAAAAAATGTCAAAAATTGTGAAAAATAGCAAAAGGCAGCGCGTTGAGGTTTGAACCCATGACCTCTACCAATAACGCGCGCTGCCTTATAACTAGGGTGGTTGTACATCCGTTAACTTATGTGAAAGAATAAATACATAATGTAAAACATCTTCATGACCTTTACTTCATCTTCAACCTTCAGCCAGCCAGACCATCTGTATCTCATTCATTTCTCAATAAAAATGGAAAATGTAAACATGAAAGTTGTGCTATTTTTCCTCACAAATCTAACCATGTAAACCACTAAAGCTATAGATCAAAGATGAATGGGAATTTCTCTTGCCCTAATATGAACCCTAATTTTTTTAGAAACTTCAAACTTAAAATTCTCTAAGCTCAAGCCATGTAAATGAAAACTAAGGATATGTACAGCTTCAGGGCAATGAGGTCTACATTTTATCTTCACAAATACAAGACTAACATTGCCTAAGTAATGAGATAGAAGTTCAAGAAAAATTCCTCAAAACTGGAAATCGCGAAATGAAAATGAGCTTGATTCAAGGTGCTGCAATGATCAGGTTAGCTTCCTCAAGTTCCCAGGAAGCTAATGCAATGGTTAGCTTGAGTTGAGAGTGGCTGAAATGGCTTGGAGAAGTCAATGTGCAGACTCTGTTTTTTGGTTATGGAGGTTATGGTAAATGGTGTTACAGTTATGGATTGCAGATGGGGATGAGTAGTATTTGATGTAAGGAATCTTTAGGAACCAAAAGTCCAAGAAACACATGAGGGAAATATGATTTTGGTGTTTAAGGTCAGAAACTGTGCAACAATGGATCTTTTGGGAAATTTATGATTTGAGAGAGTTTTTGTGTTTCAGGGTGCTTTAGCTCGTGTTCTAGCTCACAAATAGTGCCTTTATTTATAAGAAACAAGTTTGGAGGCTTGTTATTGATCAAAATTCAAAATCACAAGTTTAAGCATAACATGTGCTTTTTGAGAAATCCAAGTTTCAAAGTCTTGTGTACTTGCTAAGATAGAGTGGTTATGCTTTAAACACACTTATCTGACTTTGTAGAGGAAGTTTGTGTAAAAGGAACAAGTTCAAAGCTCAATGCAAATTGACTTTGCATAAAGCTTTCTTTATGTAAATTGCAATGGTGCCTTTGTGCCATTAATGGAAAATTAACTTGGATAAATCTTGAATCAAGTGGATAATAGCTCAAAAGAAAGTGTAATATTATGATTATGGAGAGATCTTGAGGTTTAGAGGCCTGCAAAGCAAGATTGTGCAGCACAGGTTTGAGATTTGAATTTTGTTCATCACAAAATTTGCCTTGTAAAACAACTTGAAACCCCAACTTATGAACTTCGATTCTCCTTGATCACAAATGATCTCAAGGAGTTGTTGCACATTTTGGAAAGCTTGTAGTATTCTATACAACCTCTCTTTGAATCACTTTTGCAAAATCCAAATGGAACTATGTGAAACTTGGGTCAGAAGTTAGGTCAAAATCCTGACCTAAAATGCTCAAAATATCACTAAGTGTTTAGTTTCATGACCATGACTTCATGGATTAATAACTTAAGATCTAAGAATATATAGGAGAAGTTGTGTAAATAAATTTTGTATATCTCATGGAGATCTACAACTTTCATTCTGAAAGTTTCTTTTGAATCATCTTGCATCATGATGAAAAATTGGCTCAAAGTTGTGAAAAAATATGAAGTTTTCAACACTTAGAAAAATTTCTAAGGTTGAAAACTTTTAATTTTCAAAATGAAATCTTGACTTTTTGGTTTCTTGATGAACAAGTTTCATATTTTGACATGTTTTGATGAATTGTGATTTTTGACACTTGATTTTGACCAAAAAGTCAAAATTTGACTTTTTCAGTATACGGTTGACTTTTGATCAGTTGACTGAAAATCAACTATCAATCAAATGACCTTGAGCAATGTTTTGAGTCATGCCATTAGGTGAAAATGATGCAATTGAAATCTTGAGATCATGCCTCAAACTAATTAACCATTTGCTAGGTCAAAAATGAGAAATTGCCCTTTCTCAGCCAAAACCCTAATTTTGACCATTTTGCCCTTTTGATGATTTGATCAAAGTTATTGAGGAATTATGGTCCAAACTTGATCAAATGACACATATGAGTTTATAATGTTGATATGGATAAAAATTTATGATGTTTGACTGTAAGTTGGTCATAGTTGACTTTTTCCCCAATACAACTGATTTTTAGGTCAACTGCTCAATTGACTAAGCAAAAATGTGATCCAAGACTTGAAACTTGACATGAGTAATCTTTGGAGTCCATAATGATCCATGAAAGTCATATTAGGCATTAAAAGTTCAATTATCTTTGTGCAATCTCAAACCCTAATTTCAATCATCAGTGGTTAAGGAGGTGTCTTGAGCTGATCAATCCTTGTGCAATCTTGAACCCAAGAAGATCTTGTGAGAAAATACTTGGCAAATGAGAGGGAAATGTTTGGGGTACAACTGCTGCCCCTATTCAATATTCTTAAACCTGAAGAGTTATATTGGCGGATCCGCCATTCGTGACTAGAAGGTGCAAGATGATTGGACACTAGAGTGCCCAGAAATTTGCACTCCAAGATGGATTGTGAATGGGCTTATAGATGCCATTAGGAGGAATGGTGGAGATTTTCCGGAGATGGGGTTGTATATGTCATCCAAAGGTGATTGTTGACATAGAATGTACTAAGTCTGGACTTTATTTCAACTGGAAAAGAATCAGCATAAATTGTTGGAGCGGCTTATCTGAACCAGAAGAAGTCTTGTATATTGTTTGACTGGGAAGAATCAAAATAAATCTTGGAGTGATTTATCTGAACCAGAAGTGTTCTTTTTGTTTTTGAAGTATCAGGATCAACCGTTGAGGGGTTTAAACTGAACCAAAAGGGATCTGGAGAAGAATCAGAACAAATAATTGAGAGATTTATCTGAACCAGAGAAAGTGTCTGCAGGAAAGAATCAGAATAAATTGTTGAGAGACTTATCTGAACCCGAAATGTTTCTTTGGAAAGTATCAGGATAAAACATTGAGGGGTTTAAATTGAACCAAAAGAGATCTTGAATATTCTTTAACTGGAAAGAATCAGAGTAAATCTTTATGCGATTTATCTGAACCAGAGAAAGTGTATGCAGGAAAGAATCAGAATAAATCGTTGAGAGGCTTAAATTGAACTGGCAGTGTTCCTTTAGAAAGTATCAGGATAAATTGTTGAGGGGTTTAAACTGAACCAAAAGAGATTTTGAATATTATTTAACTGGAAAGAATCAGAGTAAATCTTTGTGCAATTTATCTGAACCAGTGAAAGTGTCTGCAGGAAAGAATCAGAATAAACCATTGAGAGGCTTAAACTGTACCGACAGTGTTCCTTTAGAAAGTATCAGGATAAACCATTGAGGGGTTTAAACTTAACCAAAAGAGATCTGGAATATTCTTTAACTGGAAAGAATCAGAGTAAATCTTTGTGTGATTTATCTGAACCAGAGAAAGCATCTGCGGGAAAGAATAAGAATAAATCATTGAGAGATTTATCTGAACCGACAGGGATTTGGAGAAGAATCAGAACAAATCATTGAGAGATTTATCTGAACAAGAGAAGACAACTGTGGGAAAAGAATCAGAATAAATTGTTGAGATATTTAAACTGAACTGACAGAAGTCTGAATGAAACATCTATTGTGTAGATGGTTGACCAATCCTTTCTTGGGAATTGATCTGTAATTGACTTGTTGAGAATTTGATGATAATTTTTTGTTGATTGATCTTCCTAAAAAGTATGAAAGGTTAGTTATATGCAATGTCATGATGTATGCAATGCATGGTGTAATGATGTTCTCAAGATAAATGAGATTGTGTCCTATGTATCTGTGTTGTCAATGTTATTATGTATGGATGCGATGCATGGACATGTTAATATACATCTCATGGTGTTCATGATGATTTTGACGAGTAGAGTAGATTTAGTGCATATAATCAATAGGTTTAAGTTTGTGACGAGTAGTGTAAATACATGTCTGATAGGTTTCTCCTTTCTATTGAATGTATTTATTTTCTTGTCAGTAGTTCTTACCCCTTTCCTTACAAACCATTTAAAACCAAGCTCAGAAACATAGAAATTTTTAATGGAATTCTTTCCATCACAATGATTGCTATGGATCCAATAAAATGTTGAACACTTCCAATCTTTTGTTTGCTGCTTTATTGTGTCAACAACAATCCAAATGGTGAACATTGGAAGACCATCACTAGGATTTTTGTTATCTTTTGAAAACCAAAAGTCTTGACCTTCATTATGATTGATTTACTGTCAGGCTATAAAAATTTACTAATGCAAGTTGGATATCAAGTGTTGGAGATCATAAATTTACAACTGGATGGATATTTACACTAGTTGGGTAACAAAAAACTTTGATTTGGATGTTCTTTCAACATTATGTAATAACGTTGACTATTACATTTGGAGGGCTGAGTTTTTTCAAACTCTTAATGAAGTTACATATTGAGAATATGTATCTCGGTTAAAATATAAACAATATGAACTTCACATATGGGAATTTTGAAACAACATTGTCTCAAAGTGAGAGTTAGAGTTTCTTCCATAAAAAATTTATGAATAGCAAAAACACATGGTCATAAATAGTATTAGGCGAGAGATGTAGGTGAAGAACCATTAAAGAGTGTTTGTAAGGTAACGTCTGTCTAATTACAAGGGATAACATGTTCAAATCATTTCTAGCTAAAATTCCGATTAGACCTTGTGTTGTCCTTACTAAGGTTAAGTTCAAATAAAAATTTACTTAATTATATTAACATTCTTTGTTTTCTTTTCCGAAATTGGAATTTTCGTTATTAGAACAAGTGGGAGATTGTTGTAATTAATAACAATAGATATCAATAATTGTGTTCTAAAATGACAAGAAAATAAGAAAGTGAGTAAAGAAACAAAAAATGCATTGGAAATAGTCTCACATAGGTAGTATCATTCGCTTTAAAAACCATTATAAAGAGTTACATTCATTAACTCAACAAAAGAGGTAAAGAGGATAAAGTGCCACATGGACAAATGTGGTGGTCTCAAGCTTTACGTCACTTGTTTCCTATACACACCCCATCGCCCATGTCTCCACTGGCTCCGACTCTAGGATTTGGTCTTAAATTTAGGTATTCAAATCTCAAATGTCTTAAGAGATGTTGAGACACTGATATCTGAATAACAACATAATGAACAATTTCAAATAATACACAATGTAGAAAAATAAAGAAACATACAGAATTTTAAGCCAGTTCGGTGAACAACAACACCTACTCTGGGGATACCAAGCCAGAGAGGAAGTCCATTATAATAGTATCAATTCAAAGCTAAATTCCCCCGTTTACAACTTCTCACTTAATCAGTATCTTTCTTACTTCTACCTAAGACTCGCCTAGGTATGAGACCCTTTTCACTTCCCTTACAGCCACAAAACAATGACAAGAACACAATTTAAAATACTTTAGAAGACAAACTTCAAAAACACACAATCACTCAATACTTAGAAGCTTAAGTATGATTGACAATACTTCCAAATAAATAGAGACAATCCTACTATTCTATTAAGATGATACTAGAGAGACTCACAATAAACAAAAAAGTCCATATACATTCACTATGACTCGGTGTTCTATCAACATACAAGAACCCACAAAATCACGTTTTGCAACGCTACAAAATGCACAATTTTTTTACACTTGTGTTAGGGTTTTATCCTTCTTGTTATAACTTTGAATGGACTGAATTTGGGCTTCCAAAGTGCAGCAAATCAACTGCTAAAAATCTGCAGAAACTTCTGTATAAAAATAAGACTTTAATCATTAGTTTCTTAAATTATCTATATAATTAGAAACTAAGAATACTTCTTGAATTCAACTTGAATCTATTAATCCTTAAACTGAGTGCCACATAAGATATCATAATATTCCCAGAATATTCAGCATCTGTAATAAACTAAAACATCCAATTGTCCAGTTGTACACATGCGCGATATAGAATGATTCTGCGTAGAACTTCTTGTTCAACGTGTTTCTCCAATTGATAAAACATCTTATTTCCACATGTTTCTGCTAAGTTAGTTTTACCAAACATAATGTCAATCACAAAATTAGAGAATCAACAATCTCCCCATTTGGCTTATTTTGGCTAAAACAACTTAATACTCCTTGCACACATAAACACCAAAACAGCTCAGGTTTGAAAATAAATCAAACACAAATATCAGAGGTGCAACAACCAACACAAACATCAGAAAGTTAGTAGGAGAAAAAAACTTTTATCAGACTACAGTGGAAGCTACTTATTATAAAAAGAAGAGAATAAAATAAATTCTCAACATGTCAGGACATCATATCTGACACCTCTTCACAACCAGTCCAAACCATAGTCAAACTTCCCTTCCAAAACTTCTCAGAACACAGCAGATAATTAGTAGATTCTCCCCATCAATAGAATCAATACACATTCAACACAGAATAAAGATTCACCACCTCTTTAGAAAACTTTAGGCTAAAACACATTTTCCATAAACATACAACTAGAGAGACACAACATAGACACAACACCAGACAGTGTACATGAGGAAGAGGATGACCCGCATCTTCAAGAACAACTAAGTTACTCCCCCTAAAACTCAGAACTAATTCTTGTTACAAAGCTCCAGGAGAATTTTCCTGTAGCCTCAAGAAACCAAAAATAATTCTAACTTGAATATTCCAGGTTAGAATATGTAACACCTCATAAACCCCCTTGCAAATATATGGCATAATCAGAGTAAATTAGCATGCATATCAAAAAGGGAATCACATGTACTTCAAAATGAAAACACATTTACACCGACCATGCTCATAACACACATTTAAAATCATATTCCATTTACTAACACATATGCATATCACAGTGGAATAATTCTCTTTCATATTGATACCAATAATCGAAATTCCATAATGATAATTATATAATAAAACATTATGAACTAAAGGCCACTCATCACATAATCTCCAAATACAACATAAAATAAAAGAGAGTATAACAAACATCTTTTAAAATAAACACGAGTTCAAACGTTCCTCGTGTTACATAACTAGAGCGTGACTCACTACCTAAATAAGGATAAACAAAGAATTAACTCCCCCGACTAATCTTTGCAAGAAGCACCACTATCTTCGGTACCTGAGTGATGTCATATAAAACATCATTCCAACAGAAGGGTGATAATTCACATCATTATAGAAATATATAATAATAAGTAATGCATAACATACATACATCAATTGAATTTATCACACTTCACATAATCATGTATTCAACATATTCCAACACCATTCACATATTCACATATACAACATTTCTAAACAATTCATGATTCAAAGATAATCAATCACAAATACCACAAATATAACATTCACACCAATATCACACATTGCACACCAAATCAACATTTCACGTCGACACATGTGACTTAAATGAAACTCAATGTAATATGCATGTGGTACCAATTTTCATCCTTAATGATTTTTACGTTTAAACCGTGTCCATCCCTCAGACAGATAACCACCAAAAAGCCCATCCCTCAAGCTTTCAAACTAACCCCCTAGATTTGAGACAAGTCACTAGTCTCCACGAAACTAGAAAATATTGCCTCTTGACAACAAATGATGCATGTGAAATCTCAACAATTATATAAAACTAATTCCACCTCTAAATATTAATCATACAAGCATACATCATATAACTCATCACATTTGAATTATCATCACTATTGCACAAACATACATATCCCATGTTATCAATCACATACAATGCATTCTCATAGCCTTCATCACTTCAACACATCACAATAACACATAGAAAACAATGCCAATACATATTATTCACATATAACATCAATTCACGACATACATATACATAAATTCAAGTATTACATTTTCATCAAAAAGTCATCCAAAATCTATCCAATACACATTGAATAAATTATTAAAATTCATGGAAATCCTTTATAAATCATAAGCATACAAGATTCCCAATTAATTAAAGAAAACATAAAATTTCACATTGTAGGTCGCTCTAAGCAAGCTTTTTGGCACTAAGCGCCCTCAAGTCAGTAACTTTCGCGCTAAGCACGGAAATATGCACTAAGCGCACTCTATCATTTCTGCAGAAAAATCTACGAACTCAGCGGTGCACCAATCCGAGTTTTGACTCTAAAAACCCAATAAAACACATATTTTTCACCAATTAAAAACATCACGACCTATATCTAACATATAGTTTCCATCATAAACATCAAAACATGGTTCAAACATCAATTTCATGGATTTCAACTCAAAACTCGAACATGTTAAAATCTAGAAATTGAAAAACAAAATCCCTAAATAATGAAACTAACCATTACATACTTTTATATAATCCCATAATAAGAAAATTACCCACCCTTACCTTGGATGTAGATCCTTTCTAGGGTTTTATCTTCTCCTCTTCTCTTTTCTCCCTTTTCTCCTCTTTTCCTCTATCTTCTCTTCTCTTCTCTTGTTTTGACAATTCTCTCTCTTTGTTTTACAAAAATCTTACTAACTATGTTTTCAATAATAAGCTTAGTGTCTTATTCTCACTCTAATCCATCACAAAGACACAATTACTTAATAATACTTTTCTCACACTTACTAACCAAATACACATATAACACAATTAATCCAAATAACCCATATATTTCACAAAATCACACAATTTAATTAATTATTATATCAAATAATAATTAATAAAATAACTAGTAAATTAAATTAGGGTGTTACAGAAGACCATGTGACAAAAGCAACACAAATTATAAGATCATGTGACAGAAGTAAAAAGTACACACCATACCAGACAGGATGTTAAAACATCTGGTACGACATCCTATATACACCCATAACATAAGTACCATCAAACGATGAAACAGTAAACCCTTACTGTTTGTGTAAGCCCTAGAGGCCAATACTTTTGGTACTTGTGTCGAATTATTTATTAATAATAAAAGGAATTTCTTTATTATGTTTGCTTTCCAAAATAATAAAGTCCCTAGAATGGTTTATTGGTTTAATAAAATGTTAAGTGTGACTTAATCATGAGATCCCATTAAACATAAGACACTATTCTTAAAGTATCCGTAGTCAAGCTTTAATGTGAAGTGGGATAACATTAAAGCATTAAGATTATTATGAAGATAGATTGATGATCACATCTCATGGATCATAGATAAGGAGTTATCAAGTCTTGACATAGGTATGAATATTAGGAGTAATATTTATACTGGATTTACCCGCTATGAGAATACTACATAGAATGTTATGCAAAGTGTCATAAGTTATTCTCATGATGATAATGGTGTATACCAACCTTCGACCTGAAACCACTATGGACCCTAGATGTAGAGTCAAGTACTTTATTGCTGATCAAACGTCATCCGTAACTGGATGACTATAAATACGGTTGATGGGTACTTCACAAAGCATGCTAAGGGACATGAGTGACCTAGATGGAATTTGCTCATCCTGCATAACAGGATAAATGTCTAAGGGCCCAATATTGAACTGGACAAGGGTGACACAATGTATGCCTTGTGTTCAATATAGGAATGAGGGCAAAAGGGTAATTGTACACCACAAATATTGTCACGGAAAAGGTTTGGTCAGATCACATGAAATTTTCGTGACTTGGGTAACAGTGATGTGTTGCTAGATACCGCTCACTGTTTATTATATTAAATGTGTGATTTAATATAATTGCCAACATCGCGAAAACCTACAGGGTCACACACATAAGGACGGGTTGATGAGAGATAGAATAAATAAGGAACACCGTAAGGTACGGTACACTTAAGTGTAATACGAAAAGTGGTAAGGTACCACGTGGATAAGTGATATATGGTACATCATAAGGTATGATGTCCATAAGCTTAATTGGGCTTTTAGCTTATAGACTTAATTGGGCTTTTATCTTGTAGCCCACACGAGTGATTCTATAAATAGATCCCTTGTGATGAAGCAATTTCACTAGATGCAATTTCGTTTTTGATTCTCTCTCTCACTCAAGGTTTCCGTTCGTGATCAGCTAGCACTGTGACCGGAAGCGATCTATTCGTGTGGACTGAGTAGAGGCGTTGTTCTTCATCAACGCTCGTGATCACAACATCAAAGGTCTGAATCGCCACAAGAGGTAAATATTTCTATCACTGACCATGCTCATTCGTAAGGATCGCTAAAGGAAAATTTTAAATTCCGCTGCGCTTTTGATCACAATTTTCCTTCACTTACGACAGGTGGTCATACTCCCCCTAAATTCTTGCATGCAATCTGTAATACGGTGGGAGAACTGACTTGGTGTTTTGCGTTTGATCACAATTGATGTGGATAGAAAAAGTCTCCACCAGCTTTTCTTTTATCCAATAGAGGAAAGGGTGAAAAGAACAAGAAAGACCTTTTGAGAATTTTCTTGAGTTCGGGGGGTAGGTTATGAAAAGGGAAGGTATTAGCACCCTTTTCATCTGTAGTTATCTATGAGCTCTTAGTTGCTAGCTCACTTTGAAATGCTTTGTTTGAATGTGTTTGTGATTTGTTTGAAAATATTATTGAAAAGTGCCTTCATTTAGGCGAACTTTGTAATGATTCTCGTCTCTATAAGAATGTATACAAAGTGTTGAATTTTGAAAATAGTTCATGAAAAGTGTTGGTGTGTTTGAAAGATGTTTTGAAATTTTTGTGAGCAAGAAACTACGAGCGTTCTACCTACTCAAAAAAGTCTTTGTTCATTTCCTCCTCCTTTAGATATTGCTATCTTACCATTGATTGGTAAGAAGCCCTATCATTGGATGTGAAGGGACAGGCGTGGGTCGTCGTACAATCATAGAAAGCAACATTGTAGAATACCTTAGAAATTTGTTGTAAGGGCCTAAGATCGTTTACCAAAGGCAACATTGAAAGGTTATCGAAGGACTACGATCTTGTATTCGAGAGTTTTTGCTAAATTATCCCACGTTAGAGGGACATGAGTGTTTATTCTAAGGTAACATGTGTGGGTTAACCCTAGAGGTGCTAGTGTGCATAATGCTTTAATTTCATGAATTTGTCTTGAATTAGGGTTTTCTACTTGTTGATTTTATGTCTTGCCATACAAACCCTAATTACTAGCAATAATATTTGAAAGTGATAAATTATAGAAATTTAAAGTTCTACATTATTACATCATTTAGTGGATGGGGATACAAATTACAAATGAGGATGAAAGCAATTAAAACCTAATTACGATTACAACCATATTAAATATTGCAAAATAAAATGTACAAGAATATGAAGGTAATGTTCAAGAAAAGAGAATTGTTTTTGTGGTTTTTTTATGGATGAAAAAGGTTTAATGTTAACCCAATTAACTAATTAATTTTAATCACAAAAGGAGTTAATTAATTTTTTAATCAAAACCCAATTCTAAGTTAAAAATAAAATTAAGTAAGACTAAGTCTAATTTAGTTTTAATTCTAAAAGAGATCAATTTAATTAAGAAAAATGTCTTTGTTTTGGTGTTTTATTTATAAAGATAAATAAGATGAAAATAAAAATAGAAAATTATTTAAAAAAAGTTTTTTTTTATAAATATTTTTTGGTTAAAATAAAATAATAAAATAAACAAATAAGTAAAGGTGAAGAAAATATATAAAGAATATAAAAATATTGGGCTTAGGTGCTAGAAAGTAAAAAGGGTGTATAAAGCTAGCAAACACAGAGTCCAGACCCAATATGTGTTTTTTGTTTGAAATCAGAAAATAATAATAAAAAGAAAATGGGCCAGGTTATTAGAAAGTGAAATGGGGGTGAGAAGAATAAATAATTCCAGACCCAAAGTCAGGAGGCCCGGGCGCCTATGTTGATCAAGTGTGGTTGATTTCTTGAGGTGTACCATGCACTTGTTTATGTGGGGTGTTGTATTTGATTGTTCAATGATCAAAAAGTGTTGATATGAAGTCCATGGTATGTGCGCCTTGCTTGTATGCATAAAATCTGAAATAAACAAATAAATGAAATACAAAAGGGCACCACTGGGGATCGAAGCCATGTCACTATAGACCAGAGCCTTATGTGCACGCTCTCTGCCACTGAGGTGGCTGTTTCATCCGTGTATAGAACAACTATCAATAAATTTAAAATAAACCAAGTTTCCAAAATTTGAACTTCATCTTCAACCTGCGTACACACAGGGAAGAACACCAACATTATCAAAACTGTAACTTCTTCATTTCTCAATCATTTTCAAAATTATAAACATGAAAGTTGTTCCAAATTTCATCACGATTTCAGTCATATAAATAACTAAAGCTATAAATCAAAGATGAGCATGAATTTAAAATAGTACCAAATTCTGACCTAATTTTTCAGAAAGTTTAAGTTCAAAATTCTCACTACTCAAGCATCATAAATGAATTCTAAGGACATGGCTAGTTTCAGGGCTATGATATCTACATTTTATCTTCACAAATGGAAACCAAATGATGCCTATATGAAGAGTTGAAGATTCAGAAAACTCACCTTGAAAATGGAATTCGTGTTTTGAGTTTGAGATTGTTTCAAGATGCTGCAATGATCAGGTGAGCTTCCTTAGACCTCTAGGAAGCTAATGCAATGCTTAACTTGAGTTGAGAGTGGTTGAAATGGTCTGGAGAAGTCAAACTGGAATGATATGTTTTTGAGTTTGGACAATGGTAAAAATAGAGTTACAATTAGGAAACAGGGATTGGGATGATTTGTATTTGATGTATGGAAGCTTTTAGAATGATTTTAAGGGAAAACACACGAGTACATTTTATGTTTGGATTTCAAAATCAGAAATGACAAGTTTTTGTGCTTGTGTTGCAATTTCTGATTTGAGAGAGAATGAGGGTGTTTAAGGGCTTATCAACTCGTGTCTGGCTGGCAAATAACATCTCCTATTTATATGGAAAGGTTTGGAGACTTGGAGTGATCAGAATCACAAGATCACAAGTTATGAGATTTTGACTTGTTTTTGAAGCAAGCTTGATAAACATGGTTTCAAGGTAAGGTACAAGGCTTGTAGGGTGGCTAACAACTATAAACATGTTTGTTCTGAGTTTGCAGAGGATGCTTGTGTAGAAATAACAAGTGCAATGCTCAAGACAAGTTGACTTTGTGATTAAAGCAACTTTTCAAGAATAACAATGGTGTCTTTCTTTCTAAAATGGCAATGTAGCTTAGGCAATGACTTAATTGCTTGGATAATGGCTCTATCAGTTGTGTAATTAATTAATTATGGAGTGAAACACGATTTAGAGGCCTGCAAAGCAAGATTTATGCAACATGGTTTGAGATTTGCTCAAGTGTTCATCAAGAAAATGACTTATAATTTAAGTTTATGAGGCCATCTTCATCTTTTCGAAACTTCTAGATCAAGCATGATCTCTTCAAGTTCTCTGACATTTTGGAAACTTGTAACATCCTCTACAAACTTCATGTTGACCATTTTGACAAAATCATCTTGGAGCTTAGTGAAAATTGGCCAAGAAGTTAGGTAAAAAATCTGCCTAAACTAGGTCAAATTTTCACTAAGTGTTTTTAGAATAAGTGCATGACTTCATGAATTTATAACTAAAAATCTAAGTGTAAGTGTTTGGTTGTTGGCATGTTTTTTGGTAAAACCAGTTGTGTGAATGTCATGACTGATGTCATAACATTATGGGATACAAGGTACATTCTACAGAAAAAGAATGTCATACATGAGCTGCTCAATATGAGTGTTTAGCTGATCATTATGCAATGATCATATTTATTGCTTCTACCAAAATCAGTAAACAGGATTCTTATTGTCATAACCAATTTTAAGACATCCTGTACTGATCTAACATTTGTGCAGATTTGTTATTCCTGGGATTTTTCAGGAATCTGGTTTATACAGTCCACATCAGATTCTCACGTGGACATTAGGTTAACTCTGCTTAACCCTAATCTGGTTGTTAAAGACCTATGACCAAGTCTTGAGGTTAACCCTAATTAACCCTAGCTATTTTCGTGGAAGCCCTAACTGAAGAATAGCTGCCTATATATTCCTCATGAAGATTGTTGGTGAAGCACACTTTTTGACAGAAGATCAATAAGGGACTGTATAGTTGTAACTACTGTGATCCAAGAAATTATCATTGTGATAAGTGACTTTGAGTAGGATTTGATTGTAAGGGTTGTGTATCACTCAAAATTTTGAAGCACGAGTGTTTCTGTCACTTGATTAAAGCTTTGAAGCAAAGTCAAGTTAGGGTTGTGTATCACTCAAAGCTTTGAAGCAAGAGTGTTTGTCACTTGATTAAAGCTGTGAAGCAAAATCAAGTGTATGTACTGAAGAGTGTCTTCATAATTTCATTAATCAATTGTTTAGTATCACTGCTATGATTGAGGGGGAGTGAGTAGGAACTCAGGTTTAAGTTGAACTTAGATTGAAGTTGCATTGGGTAGGTCTTAAGTGAAGGAGATAAACTGGTTGGTTTATTCCTGAATTAATATCTCTTATAGTGAATTTCCTCCCTGGCTTGGTAGCCCCCAGAGCAGGTGTTGTTACACACTGAACTGGGTAAACAATTGATTGTGTTCTTTACTGCTTTTAAAATTATTGTCTTGAAGTGTGTCAAATGCGGTGTCATAACATTCATTGTGACATTGAGTATCTGCTGCCAGAATTTCAATTGGCATCAGAGCAGGCACCCTGCCTGTCTTACTGGGTGAGATCTAGGGATATTATTTTCTGGCGCTATGGACAAAGAAGGAGGATTTGGGAACAGACCACCTATTCTGGATGGATCAAATTATGACTACTGGAAACCTCGTATGATTGCCTTCTTAAAATCACTGGACAAAAAGGCTTGGAGAGCTGCTGACAAAGGATGGAACCATCCCACCATAATTGGGAAAGATGGGACAACCAGTCTGAAACCTGAGGAAGAATGGAGCAAAGAAGAAGATGAGTTATCCCTAGGTAACTCCAAAGCATTAAATGCCTTGTTCAATGGAATTGATAGAAACATATTCAGACTAGTGCATCAATGTGAAATGGCCAAGGATGTTTGGGACACTCTCAAAACTACCCATGAGGGCACATCCAAAGTAAAAATGTCAAGGCTTCAGATGCTGACTACCAAATTTGAGAACCTAAGGATGATGGAAGATGAGACCATTCATGAGTTTCACATGAAAATCTTGGAAATTGCCAACACCTCAGGAGCATTGGGTGAAAAGATGTCAGAAGAAAAACTGGTGAGAAAGATTCTCAGATCCTTGCCTAAAAGATTTGCAATGAAGGTGACTGCTATAGAGGAAGCTCAGGATATCTGCAACTTGAAGGTTGAGGAACTCATTGGGTCACTTCAGACCTTTGATATGGGGATCAGTGACAATGTCGATAAGAAAAACAAGAGCATAGCACTTGTATCCAATACTGAAGATGAAAACAAGGAGGATGAAGAAGAAAATATTTCAGAAGCTATAAGCATGCTTGGAAGGCAGTTCAACAAACTCATCAAGAGAATGGATGTGAAGGATATGGGCACATTCGAGCTGAATGTCCTACCTTTCTTAAGAAACAAAAGAAAGGAATGTCTGTTACTTGGTCTGATTGTGACTCAGAAAGTAATTCTGAAGAAGAATCTGCCAAAATAGTTACTGCACTAACTGGTATTTGTAACTCTGATAGTGACTCTAGTGATGGGGAAGTAACATTTGAAGAACTGGCTGACTCCTACAAGAAGTTATGTATCAGAAGTGCTAAAGTCTGTCAGCAAAATGAGAGACAAAAAAACTCATAGTGAAGTTGAAGGCTGAGAAGAAGGCAGGCACTGATACTATAAGTCATCTCGAAAGTGAAGTTCAAATGCTAAACTCAAAACTTGACCAAATGACCAAATCTGTCAAGATGCTGGCAAATGGAACTGACAAATTAGAAGAAATCCTCCAGGTTGGACAAAATGTGGGAAACAAGTCTAGTCTAGGATTTGTGGCAGCAAAGAAATCTATTGTAGACAAGAAGAAAATCAGGCCTGATAAACAAATGTCAAAGCAGATGTCACAACATAACACTCAACATCGAGAACAGAGAAATATGAAGAAAAAGTATCAAAGATGGAGATGTCGTCATTGTGGGAGGTTTGGTCACATAAAGCCATTCTGCTTCAGATTATATGGATATCCTAATCAGACCCCAGTTGTCAAACCTAAGTCTAACAAGGCACCATATACTCAACAGTGGAAGAAAAAGGCTACTGCCCTGATAGCTCACACCTCTCTTAGAGTCTTTGTAAAGGAAGACTGGTACTTTGAAAGTGGATGCTCTAAACACATGACTGGAATCAAGAATCTTCTCAATAATGTTAAACCTCACACTACTAGTTATGTGACTTTTGGAGATGGTGCTAGAGGAGAAATCAAAGGAATTGGAAACTTGGACTGCCCTGGAGTTCCAAACCTAAATGAAGTATTGATGGTAAAAGGCTTGACTGCTAATCTCATAAGTATCAGTCAATTATGTGATCTAGGATTCAAGGTCAACTTCACCAAGTATGAATGTCTTGTAACTAATGAAAAACAAGAAGTTGTAATGAGAGGAATCAGATCTAAAGACAACTGCTACTTATGGGAGTCTGAGAACACTAATTATTCTTCTGTGTGCTCTATTGCCAAAGAAGAAAAAGAAGTGAAATTGTGGCACCAAAAACATGGTCATTTACATCTAAGAGGAATGAAAAGGATTATATCGATAGAGGCAGTCAGAGGGATTCCAAGGCTGCAAATTGATGAAGGGAGAGTCTATGGTGAATGTCAGGTTGGAAAGTAGACTAGAATGTCACATCCAAAGTCAAGACATCTAACCACCTCTAAGGTGCTAGAACTTCTACATATGGATCTGATGGGACCAATGCAGGTGGAAAGTCTTGGTGGAAAAAGATATGCCTATGTTGTTGTGGATGATTTTTCCAGATTCACCTGGATTAACTTCATTAGGGAAAAGTCTGATGTATTTGAAGTATTTAAGGAACTGTGCAAAAGAACTCAAAGAGAAAAAGAAGGATGCATTGTCAGAATCAGAAGTGATCATGGCAAGGAATTTGAAAACAGTAAGTTTGATGAGTTCTGCTCCTCAGAAGGAATTAATCATGAATTCTCTTCACCCATAACTCCCCAACCAAATGGAGTTGTGGAAAGGAAAAACAGGACTATACAAGAATCTGCCAGAGCAATGATACATGCCAAAAGACTTCCTATTCATTTTTGGGCTGAAGCTATGAATACAGCCTGTTATGTCCATAACAGGGTCACCTTGAGAAAGGGAACATCATCCACCATTTATGAACTTTGGAAAGGAAGAAAGCCTATAGTGAAGTACTTCCATGTATTTGGAAGCAAATACTATATTCTGACAGATCGTGAACAAAGGAGAAAGATGGACCCTAAAAGTGATGAAGGAATATTCCTAGGATACTCTGCCAACAGCAGAGCTTATAGGGTATTCAATTCCAGGACCAAAGTTATAATGGAATCTATAAATGTCATAGTTGATGATTACCATGAGGAAACAAATGTCCCATATGATGTTGAGACATTCTTTGAGACCTCAACTCAAAAGGATGATATTCGTAAAACTACTTCATCAGAAATCTGAATCAAAGGAAGCTAACAAAGACCCTTCCATTAGAATTCAGAAAGATCATCCTAAGGAACTCATCATAGGAGATCCTAACAGTGGAGTCATTACAAAATCTAGAGAAATCATCACAAACTCTTGCTTTGTATCTAAGATTTAACCAAGAAATGTTAAAGAGGCTTTAACTGATGAATACTGGATTGGAGCAATGCAAGATGAATTGAACCAATTCAAGCAACATGAAGTATGGGAGTTAGTTCTTAGACCAAGAGGAACAAACATCATTGGCACAAAATGGATCTACAAGAACAAATCAGATGCTGAAGGAGTTGTCACCAGGAATAAGGCAAGACTTGTTGCTCAAGGATACACTCAAGTTGAAGGGGTTGATTTTGATGAGACTTTTTCTCCTGTAGCCAGACTGGAATCAATCAGACTCCTATTGGGAATTGCTTGTCTCCTTAAGTTCAAGTTATTTCAGATGGATGTAAAAAGTGCCTTCCTTAATGGGTACTTAAATGAGGAAGTTTATGTGGAACAGCCTAAAGGATTTGTGGATCCAAACTGCCCTAATCATGTCTACAAATTGAGGAAAGCTTTATATGGCCTGAAACAAGCTCCTAGAGCATGGTATGACAAGTTGACAAAATTCCTCTCTGACAAAGGATACAGGAAAGGAGGCTTGGATAAAACTCTTTTTGTCAAAAATGAAGGAGGAAAGATAATGGTAGATCAAATCTATGTTGATGACATAGTGTTTGGGGGAATGTCAGATAAAATGGTTAAACATTTTGCTGACCAGATGCAAGCTGAATTTGAAATGAGCCTCATGGGAGAATTTACCTACTTTCTTAGACTGCAAGTCACACAGATGGAAGACTCAATTTTTCTGTCTCAAAGAAAGTATGCAAAGAACATTGTCAAGAAGTTTGGGATGGAGAATGCCAGTCACAAAAGGACTCCTGCACCTACTCATTTAAAGTTGTCCAAAGATTCAAGTGGGGTTAAGGTGGACCAAAGCTTGTATAGAAGCATGATAGGAAGTCTGCTATACTTAACAGCCAGCAGACCTGACATTGCTTTTGCAGTTGGAGTATGTGCAAGATACCAAGCTAAACCCAAAGTAAGTCATATCAACCAAGTGAAAAGAATTCTGAAGTATGTGAGTGGAACCTACAACTATGGCTTGTTGTACTCTCATGGATGTGAACCAACTCTGACTGGTTACTGTGATGCTGATTGGGCTGGAAGTGCTGATGATAGAAAGAGCACATCGGGAGGATGTTTATTCTTAGGAAATAATCTTGTCTCTTGGTTCAGCAAGAAACAGAACTGTGTGTCTCTATCTACTGCTGAAGCTGAATACATAGCAGCTGGTAGTAGTTGTTCTCAAATGATCTGGATGAAACAGATGCTTACTGAGTATAATGTCACACAAGATGTTATGACATTATACTGTGACAATCTGAGTACTATCAACATTTCCAAGAATCCTATTCAGCATAGCAGGACCAAGCATATTGACATTAGACATCACTTCATCAGAGATCTTGTGGAGGAGAAGACAATTAAACTGGAACATGTTGACACTGAACTACAACTGGCTGACATTTTTACCAAGGCACTTGATGCTAATCAATTTGAAAATTTGAGGGGCAAGCTGGGTATTTGCCAACATGAAGAATTGTAGCAATTAATTTTGCTTAAAACAAGGGATGAGAGAGATATTTTAGTTAAGTCTACTCTGATTGGGCTAATCATTTGTTTCTCTATTTCCTTCCAAAATTTTAAGAAGTTGAATAGACATTCATATATCTCCCTCCTCTCGCGTTTCTGCAACAATCTCCAATCTCTCAAACGAAGACTTCACTATCGTTGTTATCTGTTTTTTAAATCACTCAAAATGTCTCAACTATCCATGTCATCATCCTCTTCAAAGGCGACTTCTTCTTCCGCATCCTCTGGTCGCGAACCTAGGGCAATCACAAACTGCATGGATTCTGATGTTCTGGAGATAACTCCTCTTCGTGAACTGGCAGCTGACCCCTCTAAGGTCAAGAAGCTGCGAACCAGACATGCAAGAAGATCACAAGCCTCTCCATCTGGTAAATCCTCTCAACCATCATCTTTTTTCCCTCCAGAAATAGAAAATAGGGAAGGTGCTATTTATGTTCATCAAGCTATAGCTAGACTAATCACTAGGATCCTAAATGACAATCACTTTGTACCTGGAATTTCCGTACCTTTGAACCAAGAATCTGCTAGTCCAAATGTTGAAATGAATCCAGATGTCACTCAGAATGTTGAGACACCTAATGACAACATTAGGAAATCTCTTGAAAATCGTGATGATCACCAGAACCCTACTGAGAAGGATGTTGAACCCCCGATTATTGATGTTGATGAAGAATACTCTGACAATGACTTAATTGCCAATATCAACCCCAGCATAGCTAGAAGGATGATGAACAGAAAAGGAAAGCAGAATGTTGTCAAAAGCCTCTCCAAAGAGAAGGCTACTGAAGTTGTTCATAAGAAAACCAGGTCTGAGAACAAGATAGGAGTAGAAGCTGTGAAGGCTGGATTGTCAAAAGAGAAAGGGAAGGTGAAAACTAGAGTACCTGTTGGTAGTCTCTCAAAACCTTTGAGATAACCAATAGCAAAGAAAAGGAAGGAGCCTGAACCCTCTGAATCTGATGAGGAATCAAAATTTGAGTTTGATGTTGAGAGTAATGTTCCAGACATTCCTCTCAGAAAGAAACTCTCTTCGAGAAAAATGCCTAAATTCCCTGAAGTTTCCATTGACAACATCTCCTTTCACCATCCAGAGAATGCAAACAGGTGGAAGTATGTATTTTTGAAAAGGATCGCCTTGGAAAGAGAGCTGAGAAACAGTGCCATGGAATGTAAGGAGATCATGGATCTAATCAAGACTGCTGGTCTAATAAATACTATGGTAAAGTTTACCAACTGCTATGAAATTCTTGTCAAAGAATTCATAGTAAATTTATCTGACGGGTGTGCTGATGGAAAGACATCTGATTTTAAGTGTGTGTATGTGAGAGGAAGGAAGGTAAATTTATCTCCCTCTGAAATAAACAAATTCCTAGGAAGACCTGATGATGCTCGCCTTGGGCTTGAGGTTACTGACAACCAAGTGTGTCAAACCATCACTACAAATCAAGTCAAGAGCTGGCCCTTAAAAGGGAAGCTGAATGCAAGCAAGCTGAGCATGAAATTTGCCATTCTGCACAAAATTGGTGCAGCTAACTGGGTTCCCACCAACCATACGTCAACCATCTCCACAGGCTTGGGAAGATTTATTTATGCTGTTGGAACCAGGACAAACTTTGACTATGGAAAGTATATCTTTGATCAAACATTGAAACATGCTGGAAGCTGTGCTATTAAAGGCCCTATTGCCTTTCCCTCTCTCCTGTGTGGTATAGTCATTGCTCAGTATCCTGACATTCTAGTTGAAAAAGATATTATATGCAAAAGAGCCCCTGCTCTTGGTTTGCACTATAAGCTATTTCAGGGAACACATGTTCCTGACATTGTCATGACATCTGCTGAGACGTCAACTGTCAAAACTCATTCCAAGAAAACTGATGTTATAACTATGCTGAAGGAAACCTGAAAAGAGCTTGATACAAGGAAACGGACTCTTGAGGACCTGATTGCTAGACTAAAACAGGAGGAGAAAGAAGGACAAAGAAGGGAAGAGGATGTTGATGAAGACCAACTTAATGCTGAAGATAGTGCCTCCTCTGAGGATGACAGTGCTTGAAGATCAGTGTAGTTGACGAGTTTGCTGCTGGTACCTGCTGCTGCAAATGACTTTGGATTTTTTCTCTCTGTTTTTATTATTCCTTTTGGATGACTGTATAACTTAAAAGTACAAGTATCTTTGGCTTATTTATGGCTAAAGAGGGGGAGAAGATTTTCTGATAATTTTGGTAGAATTAGACTTGGTAGATGTTATTAAAACTTCTGCTGCTTTCTAATCTCTGATTGTTTAGGGGTTTTAGCCAAAAATTTGCCAAAGGGGGAGTTTGTAAGTGTTTGGTTGTTGGCATGTTTTTTGGTAAAACCAGTTGTGTGAATGTCATGACTGATGTCATAACATTCTGGGATACAAGGTACATTCTGCAGAAAAAGAATGTCATACAGGAGCTGCTCAATATGAGTGTTTAGCTGATCATTATGCAATGATCATATTTATTGCTTCTACCAAAATCAGTAAACAGGATTCTTGTTGTCATAACCAATGTTAAGACATCCTGTACTGATCTAACATTTATGCAGATTTGTTATTCCTGAGATTTTTCAGGAATCTGGTTTATACAGTCCATATTGGATTCTCACCTGGACATTAGGTTAACTCTGCTTAACCCTAATCTGGTTGTTAAAGACCTATGACCAAGTCTTGAGGTTAACCCTAATTAACCCTAACTATTTTCGTGGAAGCCCTAACTGAAGAAGAACTGCCTATATATTCCTCATGAAGACTGTTGGTGAAGCACACTTTTTGACAGAAGATCAATAAGGGATTGTATAGTTGTAACTACTGTCATCCAAGCAATTATCATTGTGATAAGTGACTTGGAGTAGTATTTGATTGTAAGGGTTGTGTATCACTCAAAGCTTTGAAGCACGAGTGTTTCTGTCACTTGATTAAAGCTTTGAAGCAAAGTCAAGTTAGGGTTGTGTATCACTCAAAGCTTTGAAGCAAGAGTGTTTGTCACTTGATTAAATTTGTGAAGCAAAATCAAGTGTATGTACTGAAGAGTGTCTTCATAATTTCATTAATCAATTGTTTAGTATCACTGCTATGATTGAGGGGGAGTGAGTAGGAACTCAGGTTTAAGTTGAACTTAGATTGAAGTTGCATTGGGTAGGTCTTAAGTGAAGGAGATAAACTGGTTGGTTTATTCCTGAATTAATATCTCTTATAGTGAATTTCCTCCCTGGCTTGGTAGCCCCCAGAGTAGGTGTTGTTACACACTGAACTGGGTAAACAATTGATTGTTATCTTTACTGCTTTTAAAATTACTGTCTTGAAGTCTGTCAGATACGGTGTCATAACATTCACTGTGACATTGAGTATCTGCTGCCAGAATTTCACTAAGCACTTCTATGACTTGATCAGTAAAGAAAAGTTGTAGATCTCATCAAGATCTGCAACTTTCATGTTGAAAATTTTCTTTGAATCATCTTGCATCTTCGTGAAACAATGTCATGAAGTTATGAAATTATCAAGGTTTTAAAATACTTAGAAAAATTCTAAATATTGAAAAGTTTGACTTTTCAAATTCAATTTTGACTTTATTCATTTCTTGATGATCAAACTTCATATTTTTGAATTTTTTTATGAATTGTGATCTTTGAAATCAAACCTTGATCAAAAATTCAAAGTTTGACTTCGTGTGCATCAGTTGACTTTTCACCAGTTGACCCAAAATTCAACTATCAATCCATTGATTTTTAAAGATTATTTGAGCCATGAGATTAGGTCAACATGTTGTATTAGAATCCTTTATATTGTGCTTCAAGCTATTGGATCATGTATTAGGTCAAAAGTCAATGATCAGTCAAAACCCTAATTTTAACCATTTTGCCCTTTTGGTAAATTGAACATTTTTCTTGAGGGATTATGATCCAAATTTGATCAATTGATGAATATGAATTCAAAATGTTGATTTGGACCAAAAATATTTAAGTTTGATAGTAATTTGACCACAATTAACTTTTTACCCAATACAGATGACTTTTAGTCATCTGGTCAATTGACTGGGAAAATTTGTGATTCAAGACTTGAAACATGACATAAGTATTCTTGGAGGTCTATAATGATACATGAAGGTAATTTGAGGCATTATAATTCTAATTATCCTTATGAAAATCAAAACCCTAATTTGAGGCTTTAGTGTTTTAGGAGATGGTTTGACCTAGTCAACACTTGTGCAAACTTGAGCTTTTGGAGGTCATTGTGATAAATCATTGGTCGATTTAAACTGAACTAGTAGAGGTTTTGAATAATATTTAACTGGATAACGAATCAATATAAATCTTCAGAGCGATTTAACTGAATCAGAGAAAGTGTCTACCGGAACGGAATCAGGATAAATCATTGGTTGATTTAAACTGAACCAACGGAGGTTTTGAATCATCTTTAACTGGATAATGAATCAATATAAATCTTCGAAGCGATATAACTGAACTAGAGAAAGTGTCTACCAGAACGGAATCAGGATAAATCATTGGTTGAGTTTGTAATACGGTGGGAGAACTAACTTGGTTGTTTTGCGTTTGATCATAATCGTTGCGGATAGCAAGAGTCGCCACCGACTTTTCTTTTATCCAATAAGGAAAGGCTAAAAAGAACAGGAAAGACCTTTAGATATTATTTCTTGAGTTCGAGGGGTAGGTTATAAAAAGGGAAGGTATTAACACCCTTTTCATCCATAGTTATCTACAGGCTCTTAGTTGCTTGCTAGGTCACTTGCTTTTGTTTGGAAATGTGCTTTTGATGTGGGTTTTGAAAGTATTTTGAAAGCGTATTTGTAATGGTTCTCGTTTCTATAAGAACGCGTACAAAGTGGTGTTTTAAAAATAGTTCAAAGAGATGTTTGTGTTTTTGAAAGTGATATTGAAAAGGTGTCTTTGTAATGGTTCTCATTTCTATAAGAACGCGTACAAAGTGTTTTAACTTTTGAAAATGTTTCAAATGCAAGTGTTGGTGTATAAAATGTTTTTGTTGTGAGCAAGCGAGCAACTAGGAGCACCCTACCTACTCAAAAGGTCTAATTGTTCTTTTCCTCCTCGTTTAGATGTTGCTATCTTACCATTGGTTTGGTAAGAAGCCCCATCGTTGGGTGTGAAGAGACGGGCGTGGGACATTGGTATAGTCATAGAAGGCAACCTATGGGACGTTTTAGCAATGTCATTTAAGGACCAGGTCGTTTACCGAAGGCAACATTGAGGGTCATCGAGGGACTACGATCTTTTATCGAGGGTCTTTACTAAAACACTCATATTTGAGGGACATGACTATTTTTCGAGGCAACAAGTGAGATTACCCTAAGGGTGCATGTGTGTGAATAGTTTGTTTGATTGTATGCATTTTGTCTTTGAATTTTAGGTTATCTACTTGTTGTTTTTATCTTATCATACATACCCTATCTTACTAGCAATTGTACAAAAGTAATAAAAATGCACAAAAATAAATGCTACACTATTACAACCATATTAAATAGCAAGAAAATATAAAGGCAAAATAAAAATAAAAATAAGAAAAATGAGCTCTTTCAATTCAGGAAGAAGCTTCCTTCGATTCTGCACTTTTAGATTTCTTTCGATTTGGGCCTGGAGTCAGCAAGGTCATGTCCTTCGATTGGGAGCTGGAAGTCAACAAGGCTAACTTTCTAGCTACTTCCTTCATTTGAGACCTGGGGTCAGTATAAGGTGCATTCTATTGGCTACTTCCTTTGTTTGAGGCCTGAAGCCAGTGTGAGGTGCATCCTTCGCCTCAGGTTCCTTGCTGACTCTTTCGATTGTAAGCATGCTAGGCCCTCAGGTTGAGATTTGAAAGGCTTGAGCATTTAGCCAATCGAAGGGTACTTTGAACCTGTCTTAAATTCTTAAAATGCAACATTCAAGTGTAACTACAGGCCAGGGGTTAGCACAAAATTATTGGTGCAAGAAATAAGGCAGTGTTGCAGGACTGCTGTGCAACAGTTTTGGAGTTTTATGGCCAGTGTATCAGGCCTGAACCTGGAAGCGCATGGGACTTGGTCAACAAGTACCTTTGGGTATCTCAACCTTTTGTCTTGATCCCCTAGCCCTATCCTTCAACTAGACTTCTCAACAACATTTCCTTTTTTTTTCAAATCAAAGTGTCCTTCGAATTACTCATGTGGGTATCCTTTGAAGGGGCCCAAATAAGTGTCTTTCGACCAGCCCTTTTGTGGGTTCCTTCGAATGGTCCAAATACATGCTCCTGGAGTGGATCAACAAAACATGTTATTCAATTGGGACATCCAGGAATGTCTGGCAAGTCCTTCGAATGTGCCATTGTTGTACTCCTTTCGCATGAGACAATGGCATAGTGTAAAATTTGTGTGTTGAAGCAAGCCATTTCCAAGGGAGATGCTTCCCACTCAAACTTTCCTGCAAGGGGTCATATGGATAAATGAAAGGGTGTATGTAGGAGGTCCCTGCTTTGTGACTTTATGCAAACATGCAAGAGATCCTTTCTCAAACGAAGGCTTGTAAAAAGGGAGCCACATGCCCAAACGAAAGGTGTGACCAAAAGCTTGTACTGAAGGATTCACACACCCCAAACACAGAATGCATGCAGAGGCTAAAGGTCACAATCAAAGCTTGCAACAAAAGAGGGCCACATGCCCCAAACGAAAGAGGCATGCAGGAGGCCAAACGTGTAATCGAAGGAGACCAGAAAAGAGGCCTTTTCCTCATGAATCAAAGGACATTAATCAGGAGGACTTTTGCCTTATGGATTGAAACTAGTTGAAGATAAGTGTTGCCCTGTCGAAGCTTGCAACAAGTTGTTTCAAAGGGTAACTTTGGCCTTGTGCATGCTAGCATGGTGGGGGAATTTTGCCTTATAAATTTTGGCTAACATGCGGGAAAGAAGCTATATGGCCAAACGAAAGATTTGCACGAAGGGAATAAAATATTTAAACAAAAGCATGAAATGAACTTGTCCAAAAGTAGTCTAGTGCCCAAACGAAGCAGGAGATGAAGTTTCCTAAAAGAAGTCCAATGTTCAAACGAAGGGTGCAACCAGAGCTTGTATCAAAGGAGCCAAAGTGCTCAATCAAAAGATGTAAAATCGAAGGGAACTTGTTTTTCCTTAAATTTTGTCAAAGAGAATATTTTCATCTTCTTTGCCCTTTTTAACAGTTTCCTCTTTATCTTGATGCTGAAAAATCCAATAGTACTTTTGTAAGCTTGAATTTTTTAGAAACCTTTGTGAAAAATGCCTTGAGAAATGAGAGGGAAAATTTTGGGGTACAACAGCTGCCCCTGTTCAATCTTCTTAAACTTGAAGAGTTAGATTTGCGAATCTACTATTCTTGACTTGAAGGTGGAAGATGATCGAACACTAGAGTGCCTAGAAATTTGCACTTGAAGATGTTGTGGTTGATTGTATAGGGAATGGGCTTAAAGATGCCATTTCGAGAAATGATGAATAGTTGTTAGAGATGGGATTATAAATGCCATCCAAAGGCGATTGTTGAAAAATTAGATTCAGTTTGAGCTTGACTTTAACTGGAAAAGAATCAGAATAAATCTTTGGGTGATTTGTCTGAACCAGAGAAAGTGTCTACCAGAAAAGAATCAGGATAAACCATTGATCAATTTTAACTGAACCAGCAGAGGTCTTGAGTTATCTTTAACTGGAAAAAATCAGGATAAATCTTTGGAGTGATTTATCTGAACTAGAGAAAGTGTCTACCAAAAAGGAATAAGGATAAACCATTGATCGATTTAAACTGAACCAGCAAAAGTCTTGAATTATCTTTAACTCGGAAGAATCAGGATAAATATTTAGAGTGATTTATCTGAACCAGAGAAAGTGTCTACCAAAAAGGAATCAGGATAAACCATTGATCGATTTAAACTGAACCAGCAAAAGACTTGAACTATCTTTAACTGGGAAGAATCAGGATAAATCTTTGGAGTGCTTTATCTGAACTAGAGAAAGTGTCTACCGGAAAGGAATCAGGATAAACCATTGATAGATTTAAATTGAACTAGCAAAAGTCTTGAATTATCTTTAACTGGGAAGAATCGGGATAAATCTTTGGAGTGATTTATCTGAACCAGAGAAAATATCTACTGGAAAGGAATCAGAATAAACCATTAAGAGATTTAAACTGAACCAACAGAGGTCTTGAATATTCTTTAACTGGAAAGAATCAGAATAAATCTTGGAGCGATTTATCTGAACCAAAGAAAATGTCTACGAGAAAGAATCAGGATAAATCATTGAGAGATTTAAACTAAACCAGCACAGGTCTTGAATATTCTTTAACTGGAAAGAATCATAACAAATCTTGGAGCGATTTATCTGAACCATAGAAAATGTCTACGGGAAAGAATCAGGATAAACTATTGAAAGATTTAAACTAAACCCGCAGAGGTCTTGAATATTCTTTAACTGAAAAGAATCAGAATAAATCTTGGAGCGATTTATCTGAACCAGTGAAAATGTCTACGGGAAAGAATCAGGATAAACCATTGAGAGATTTAAACTAAACCAGCAGAGGTCTTGAATATTCTTTAACTGGAAAGAATAAGAACAAATCTTGGAGCGATTTATCTGAACCATAGAAAATGTCTACGGGAAAGAATCAGGATAAACCATTGAAAGATTTAAACTAAACCCGTAGAGGTCTTGAATATTCTTTAACTGGAAAGAATCGGAATAAATCTTAGAGTGATTTATCTGAACTAGAGAAAATGTCTACCAGAAAGGAATCAGGATAAACCATTGATAGATTTAAACTGAACAAGCAAGGGTCTCGAATATTCCTTAATTGGAAAGAATCAGAATAAATCTTGAAGCAATTTATCTGAACCAGAGAAAATGTCTACCGGAAAGGAATCGGGATAAACCATTGATAGATTTAAACTGAACCAATAGAGGTTTGGAAAGAATCAGAATAAATCTTGGAGCAATTTATCTGTACCAGAGAAAGTGTCTACTGGAAAGGAATCATGATAAACCATATTTAAACTGAACCAGCAGAAGTCTGAAGGAAATATTATTCATGTAGATAGTCACCTTGTCCTGTTTTGGGAATTGATCTACGATTGATTTGTTCACAGATAATTGTCCTGTCTTTGTTGAAAGTTTGTTGATGATAATTTTCTGTTGATTGATCTTTCCTGAAAAGGTAAAGAGTTAGTTGTATGCAATTCCATGATGTATGAAATGCATGGCGTAATGATGTTCTCAAAATAAATGAGATTGTACTGTATGCATTTATCATGTATGTAATATGATGCATGAAATGTGAAATGTTGTCAGAATGTGTCATTGTCTTGGAAAATAAATCCTTGACAAGTGTTGGGGAGCTTTGGGAAGTTGATTCCCGGACTTCTGTTGGGGATGAAGAGTATGCACCTCTCCAGATTTTGTTTTTAGAAAGTTTCCGCTAGGGATTCTTGTTCTGTTGTTTGAGGAGAACTGCACTGGGGGATGTTGACTTTTCTTGAGAAGAAAACTCTATGAAGAGTGTTGACTTCTGCTTGTGGAAAAGAGTTTAGGAGTTTTAGTTGTCTATTGCTCTACTGGGTAGTTATCTCTTGATGTAAGAGAAAATGAGTTAACAACTTATTGGGGATAAAGAGGATAATTGTTATCTCGTTTGGTGTCCAGGTCTTGCAACAACTCACTGGTGATTGTAGAGCAGTCTACTGGTATAAGAGGAGTTGTGGTCCCTTTATTTGTGATAGTATGGGGGGGGGGGGGGGGAAATTCAAACTGGGGAATCTTGCCATTTTTTGGGGAAATAAACCATGTTACCAATCTGCTGATAAGTGCTTTCTTTTGGCAGAAATCCTCGAATATTCTTGAGATCAGCTCAGTTGGGAAGAAGTTTTCAGAGATTGAAACTCTGGTTGGGGATCACCCTATGAAAAAGACTTTGTGGGAGGTTTGTCACTTCCCTTAGTAGAAAGTGTTTGTAGTATTTCTAGGAAGTGTTTGCTTGGCCGTATGTGAACCTTTGTTGGAATTCAAGTTCAATACTCCTAGGGATTCAGATAAAGACCTGCCCCTGGTTACTCATCACTTCTTGAGAGATTTCTTGACACGACTGCCCCAGATGTGCTAAACAATGATCATGATGTGCCCCCTTGCTTATAGGAGATTTCTCATTGGACGTGTCATCCCATTTGAAGTGATTTTGTTCACTGAGAGAGCTTTCGTTCGCTGGATATTCGTCATGTGACTTTCTCCGCTGTCAAAAAATTAGCCATATGCAAACAACAATATTCAAATAATGAAAAGTTTATGCTTGTCTTGAAGTTTTGAAAATGCATTTTAGCAAATAAAAGAAATTTGTAAGAATGTGAATTCAACTCAGGATTTATAGTAAGCCTTACAGGAGTCAGGATACCTTTTGTAACAACATGCTTTCGAACTAACCCATGCTTCAATTAGGACTTTGAAAGTTTGTATCATGGTCTGGTTCACGGTTTAAGAAACAAAGGATAAAGCTCAAAGTGTATTTGTACACGCCCGTTCTTTGTGATGTTCTCCAGTCCTAAGCTCAGTCAATTATGATTTTGAATTCCAATTGAGTCTGGAATGGCGTTTTGGTGATGGTTCAGACAAGTTAAGTTTTCTGGAAGACAGTTGTTGTACCCCAAAGTTTTCCCTCTCATTTTTCAAGATTTATCTCGCATGGGTGGTTACAAACACCTATTTGAAGAAATGAAGAAAATGATTTTCTTTGAAGATGGCAAGCTGTTACTTCGACTGGTTGAAGGAAAAGAAAAATGAAGATGTTAATGTGCCTTTAGACAAGTTCGAGAAAAACAAGTTTGCTTCGAATCCACATCCTTTGATTGAACATTTGGCTTTCCTTCGAGCAAGCTTTCCACAAGCTTCGACAAAGCACGTGGCCTTCTGCATGCAAACTTCAATTCAGGGAGCGATGACCTCCTGCAGGTAAGCTTCGATTGGGCAAGGATTATCTTCTCACAAAGCTTCGATTGGAGTATGGTTTCCTTTCAAAACAACATACGTTGAATCCAACTCTGGACCCCTTCATGCATCCTTTGGTCCACAAGCTTCATTCAAGAAATTTCCTTCTACATGCTAGCTTCGACCGGGCATTATGACCTTCTTAAATCTTTCTTCGGTTGAGAGGGCAATGGCCTTCTGAAGGCATTCCATTGACATAAAAAAGGGACCTCCTGCATGCTAGTTTCGATTGCACCATTGGCTCCTTACATGTTTGCTTTGATTCACAAGGCGGGAGTTTTCCTCATGTTAGCGTGCACAAAGCATTGTCACCTACATGTCTCCTTCGAATACACCTACATGCACTTATCATTCCGGCAGTCCTGGGCATGATACTAACGATTGTTGGGCGCTGAAGTACAAGATCCAAAACCTGATTGACACCAAGGAGATTGAATTTGATCCACCTGCTACTCCCAACGTGATCACTACTCCTATGCCAAATCATTGAGAGCGTCCATTTCATATTTGAATTTTTAATTGTAATCTCTTTTGTTGTTCAAACACTTATCTATTAATGTCAAATTTTTGTTTCATTAATGCATTGCATATGTTTGTCTTGAATTAATCCGTTCATTTTCTTTATAAACTATGTTTTTTAATCCCTTTATGATATTCAATTCTTAAGTTACAAGCCTTTAGAGGGAGGATGACGAAAACAATGCCGTAATCTCATACAATATGCTTTTGAACAGACCTTGCTGAAGATGTACATGCATTCTTGCAAACCCTAAACACTGGAGTTATAAGGAAGATAATCCTTAGTCAACCCCTTTGAGCCAAAGAAGTGGGATTTTTTCTTTTTCATACAAATTGAAACCCTTAATCAAAACCCGGGGTAGGTTAGTTTCTCAGTTAATTCAAATGTGCGTTCAGTCACAAGCTTTCACTTCATAAGCAACGAATGACATCAAGAACGTCCTTCTGAATCAAAAGACGACGATGGTTCCCTATAAAAAAGGCAGTCATTATCTCTCAAAAGAAAAGCCCACTAAGTCAAGACTTACGAAGGGAACTTAATAAAAATTGGGGCATCCCGCTGACTGTAATCTCAAAACCAGAACAGTCAGGAAAAAATAAGGGATAATAAATAAAAAAAAAGACGTTACAAATCCTCAATAACATAAAAAAATGTTGCAAAAAATGACAGCCTTCCAACAAACTTAACTTATCTGAACCATCACCAAAACGTCATTCCAGACTCAATTGAAGTTCAAATGCACAAGTAACTAAGTTTTGGACTGGAGAACATCACGAAGAACGAGCGGTTACAAATACACTTTGAGCCTTATCCTTTGTTTCTTAAACTGTGAACCAAGCCACGCTACAACCCTTAAAAAGTCCTAATTGAATCATGGGTTAGTTCAAGAGCATACTGTTACCAAAGGTATCCTGACTCCTGTAAGGTTTACTCTAAATCCTGAGTTGAATTCACATTCTTACAAAATTCTTTTATCTTCTAAAACGCATTTTCAAAACATCAAGACAAGCATAAACTTTGCATTATTTGAATATCGTTGTTTACATGTGGCTAATTGTTTGACAGTGAAGAAATTCACATGGTGAATATCCAATGAACGAAAACTCTCTCAATAAATAAGAATCATTGCAAAATTGGAAAACACTTCCAAGGACAAATCTCCCGTAACCAAGGAACTGACATGTTACTGTCCAACTCATTTGGGGTAGTCAAATCAAGATTCCAAGAAATCTCTCAAGAAGTGTTGAGTAACTTGGGGCAGATCCGCATCTGAGTCACTTGGGGCATTGAACGTGACTTTCTTCAAAGGGTTACGTATGGCCAAGCAAACATTTTTTGGCAATGCTACAACACTTACTACTAGGGGCAGTGACAAAGTCCTTTTCATAGGGTAATCCCCAGTCAAGTCACCACAGAGTCATCTCTATAAGGTTATCCCCACAGAATAATCTTCGCGAATTAGGGTACAAATCCCTCAAGGCCAAATTCATAAATATCCTCACAAGATGGGATCCAGGTAACTCCCCAGCCAGAGTTTCAATCTCTGGAAAACCCTCTTCCCAGCTGAGTTGGTCGTAAGAAGAAGCCTCGAGGAGTTCTGTCAAAAGAATACATCTCCCCCAGTAGCTCGTCAAATATTCCTCTCAACAAGGTTTATTTCCCCAACAAACAGAAAATTCCCCAGCCGAGTCTATCTTCCCCAGCTGAGTCTGTCCTCTCCAGTCCGAGTTTGCCTTTCAGACTATTACAAATTAAGGGACCACAACCCCTAATCCCCAGTGAAGTCGCCAACAAAGTCTTTGCTATCTCCGAAAGTTGCTGAAAAGCCTAGAACCCGGCAAGCTAACAGTCAACTTCATCCTTTCAAGCAAGTTACTACGAATCCTGGACCCAACCAGATACTAGTTCAACTTCACCCTACCCTTAACTTACTGTGAAGACTGGATCCGACCAGACAACAGTAAAACCATTTTGCCAAGTTACTGAAGCCTGGACCCGACCAGATAATAGTTAACCACCAGTTCAACTTACTTTGAAACCTGGATCTGACCGGATAACAGTAAACCATAATTCCAAGTTACTAAAGCCTAGACCCAACCAGATAATAGTTTAACTTCTCCATTCGTTGAAGCTCAGATCCAATCGGATAAAAGTCAATCCCCTTTAAAGTTTCTAAAGCCTGGACCCGACCAGATAACAGTTAACCTCTAACTCAAGTTACTGAAACCCGGATCCGACCAAATAACAGTAAACCACAATTTTAAATGGCTGAAGCCTGGATCCGACCAGACAACAATTGACCTCAAGTTCAAGTTGCTGAAACCTGGACCCGACCAGATAACAATTTGACTTTTACAAATCACTAAACAAAACTCCTCTTCCTCAATATACTTTTCTACAATCCCCAGTGAGTTGCTGCAAAGCCTGGACCGGACCAAATAACAATTAACTTCTTTATCCCCAACAAGTTGTTGTGAAGCCTGGAATTTGACTAGATAACAACTAACTTTCAAGAGACAACTCCCCAGTAGAGAAATGGACAACTAAAACTTCTGAACTCTTTTCCGTAAGTCAGAATCAACACTCTTCACAGAGTCTTCTCAAACAAGTCAACATTCCCAGCGGAAACATCTTAAAACACAGTCTGAAGAGGAGCATACTCTTGATTCCCAACAGTAGTCCAGGATTCAGCTTCCAAAGCTCCCCAACATTTGTCAAGGATTTATTTTCCCAGAGAAAGATATACTTCAATCATATTTCACATTCATACATCATATTACATACATGATAAGTGCATACCGCATAATCTCATTTATTTTGAAAACATCATCAAGCAATGCATACATCTGCATGCAACTAATCCTCTTCCTTGCAGGAAAAAATAAATCAAATCAAAGACCTCTTCTAGTTAGATTTATTTCTTCCAGATTAAAGACAGGAAAAATCAAAACCTTTTTTGGTTAGATTCATTTCTTCTAGATTAAAGACATGACCATTATCTACAGGAACGAATGAAGTTTTACACGGACTCATCCTGAAACAACCCTTCCCAGGTTCCTTCTCTTTCCAAGATGGAGTTTTACACAGACTCATCCTGAAGCAACCCTACCCAGGTTCCTTCTCATTTCCAGATGAAGTTTTACACGGACTCATCCTGAAGCAACCCTACCCAGGTTCCTTCTCATTCCCAGATGAATTTTTACACGGTCTCAGCCTGAAGCAACCCTACCCAGGTTCCTTCTCATTCCTATATGAAGTTTTACACTGACTCGTCCCGAAGTAACACTACCCAGGTTCTTTCTCATACATTTCCAGATAAAGTTTTTACACGGATTCATCCTGAATTAACCCTACCCAGGTTCCTTCTCATATATTTCCAGATGCAGTTTCGCAAGGACTCATCAGCCCTACCCAGGCTCCCCTTGCATATATCTCCTAAAGTAGCCCTACAAAGGCTCATCATAAAGTAATCTTACATATATTCCTTCTAATACATTTCCAAATATGGCATAACACGGGTCCATTCTAGCATATCATTAAGTTAAATCAACCAAAGATTTATTCTGATACTCCTTCCAGTTGCAGTCAAGCTTAGACAGAGTTTAATTTTTATCAAACAAACACCTTTAGATGGAATCTATAAGCCCATCTCAGACAACTCTCCATCATCTATCCAAATAGCATCTTCAAGCCCATTTCCTACATAATCAACCACCACATCATCGAGTGCAAATTTCTGGGCAGTCTAGTGTTCAATCATCTTCCACCTTAAAGTTACAAATGGTGGACTCACCAATCTAACTCTTCAGGTTTAAGAAGATTGAACAGGGGTAGTTGTTGTACCGCAAAATTTCCCCTCTCATTTTTCAAGATTTCTCTCGCATGGGTGGTTACAAACACCTATTTAAAGAAATAAAGAAAATGATTTTCTTTGAAGATGGAAAGCTGTTACTTCGACTGGTCGAAGGAAAAGAAAAATGAAGATGTTAATGTTCCTTTAGAAAAGTCCAAGAAAAGCAAGTTTTCTTCTAATCCATATCCTTCGATTGAACGTTTGGCTTTCCTTCGAGAAAGCTTTCCACAATCTTCGACAAAGCATGTGGCCTCCTGCATGCAAGCTTCAATTCAAGGAGAGATGAACTCCTGCATGCAAGCTTCGATTGAGAAAGGATTATCTTCTCACAAAGCTTTGATTGGAGTATGGTTTCCTTTCAAGACAACATACATCGAATCCAACTCTGGACCCCTTCATGCATCCTTTGGCCCACAAGCTTCATTCAAGCAATTGCCTTCCGCATGCTAGTTTTGACTGGGAATTATGACCTTCTGAAATCTTTCTTGGATTCAGAGGGAAATGCCATTTTGAAGGCTTTCCATTGACACAAAGCAGGGATCTCCTGCATGTTGGTTTTGATTGCACCATTGGCTCCTTACGTGTTTTCTTTGATTCACAAGGCAGGGGTTTTCCTCATGTTAGCATGCACAAGGCATTGTCACCTGCATGTCTCCTTTGATTCAGAGGGAAATGGACTTGAAGGCTTTCCATTGACACAAAGAAGGGACCTCCTGCATGCTAGTTTCGATTGCACCATTGGCTCCTTACGTGTTTGATTTGATTCACAAGGCAGGGGTTTTCGTCATGTTAGCATGCACAAGGCATTGTCACCTGCATGTCTCCTTTGATTCAGAGGGAAATGGACTTGAAGGCTTTCCATTGACACAAAGCAGGGACCTCCTGCATGCTAGTTTCGATTGCACCATTGGCTCCTTACGTGTTTGCTTTGATTCACAAGGCAGGAGTTTTCCTCATGTTAGCATGCACAAGGCATTGTCACCTGCATGTCTCCTTCAAATACACCTACATGTTGGCTTCAAATCAATCTTCAGGCTTGTTTTAAATCCATCTTTATGCAACTTTTGAATACTCCTACAAACTTGCACGCACAAGGAAGGGGTTTCTCTCACGCTAGCACCCACAAAGGAATGATTCCCTTTTAAATTGCTTTTAATACACCTTCATATCAATTTCGAATCCACCTTTCAAGATTTTCTTGAATCACTTTCGTATCACCTTCGAATCCATTTGCAGACCCTTCAACACACATAGCGTTGTATTATGATACACAACTTGGTGCCCTATTCGAAGGACTTGTCATGGTTGGGAAATAATTGGTTTTGTTTACTTCTGGATCTGGTCTAAAGGTTGGGCTTAAGTGATCAAAAGCACGAAGACTCAGTGGCATATTCAGCTGAAGAAGGGCCATTCGAAGAACACACAGTTGGTCTATTCAAAGGATACACAACTGGTGGAAACAAATGCTGCTTTATTAAGTCTGGTCGAAGGCTATGAAAAAATGAAAGATTCAATTCAAAGAATCAAGTTATTCGTAGGCCAGGCTACATAGGCCTCTAACTTGTGCCTCACTCAATATTAAATTGTTCTTCAAGCCAACTTGCTCTTGATGACATCACTAGCTTTTTAGAAAGTTCTTGAGCCTTGCGCCTTCCTCTTCTGCACACTTCCCCCCTATAAACTAGGAGGCACCCATCTCAACCATTGATTTTAGTGCTTTTACTTTGGGATTATAAAAATTTGACACAAGTGGATGTTGTCCTTTCAAAGAAACTATATTTTATTCCTTCACAAAGTTTTTCATTCAAAATTTTCTCTATAAATAGAGAGTTCACTTGCAATTCAAAGGGGGATGAAAAGAAAACAAGAGAAAACGCTGGCAGATTTTGGCTGTGTGGGAAGAATCTTAAAAAAAACTCTCAAACTCTCAAGATTCTCAAACACTAAATACACCCTCAAACCCATAATATAAAGAAACAAAACACCTATTTCTTTCTTCTTTCAAATCCATAAGTGACCACACCCTTTGTTTTTGCTTCCTTCGAATCTAGTCAAAGAAACACCACACTTGTTTCTTTCCTTCAAATATAGGAGCATCAAGGGCTGCAACTTAGGTCTAACACACATATCCCAGCTTCAAGCAAGGTAAGTCATTCGGACCTTAACCCTTTCGTTTTAAGCATGTAAATAACATTTGTTCACTTTTCGTTTCTATACTTTTGATTGTATGCTTTTCTTGTCCAAGTACACGTTGAAACTAACCTGTACAAACTTCAAACGAAAGAAAAAGTTATGTATGAAACAAAGCCTTAAGTTTCGCCCCCATACTCCTTCATAGTCCAAACGAAGGACCAAGAAGGGAGAAATGAAGGGTGCACACTCACGTTAATTCCCAGACCCAATCGAAAGAAGCAGCAAGAAGGGTGAATCGAAGCTTACTTGCTCACACTAACCTTCCTGAAATCGAAAGAAGCAAAAAAGGAAGAATCGAAAGAAGCCAAGAAGAGCTGAATCGAAGGGTGTTGCTGCCTGATCGAAGGACTTATTTTCCTTTCTTTTATTTTGTTTTGTCTTACTATTCAATATGGTTGTAATAGTGTAGGATATTTACCTTCTGCATTTTTTATTGCTTTATACAAAATTCTAGTAATTAGGGTGTATGTCAAGATAAAACCAACAAATAGACAACCCAAAATCAAAATAAAAGATCAAAAAATAGTCATGTCCCTCGAATATGGGTGTTTTAGCAAAGTCCCTCGATAAAAAGATCGTAGTCCCTCGATGTCCCTCAGTGTTGCCTTCGGTAAACGATCTAGTCCCTAAACAAAAATTGCTAAAACGTCTCATAAAGTTGCTTTCTATGACTATACAATTGAGCCACGCCCGTCCCTCTACATCCAAAGATAAGGCTTCTTGCCAGTCAATGGTAAGGTGGAAATATCAAAGGAAGAGAGAAATGACCGAAATACTTTTGAGTAGGTAGAACATTCTTAGTTTCTTGCCCACAATACATTTTCAAAAATAAAACATTTTTCAAACACACTCAAACACGTCCAAAGGATGAAATATTTTCAAAAAAATCCAAACACTTTGTATACATTCTTATAGAGACGAGAATCATTACATAGTTTGCCTAAACGAAGGCACTTTTTCAAAATACTTTCAAAACCCACCGCAAACACATTTTCAAATAAAGCATTTTCAAAGTGATCTAGCAAGCAACTAAGAGCCCATATATAAATATGGATGAAAAGGGTGATAACACCTTCCCTTTTCATAATCTACCCCCCGAACTCAAGAAAATAATCTCAAAGGTCTTTCCTATTCTTTTCACCCTTTCCTTATTGGATAAAACAAAAGTCAGTGGCGACTCTTGCTATCCGCAACAATTGCAATCAAACACAAAACAAACCAAGTCAGTTTTCCACCGTGTTACAGGATTCATTTTTGCAACGTTTTTCATGTTGTCGAGGATTTGTAGTGATCTCTTTTTTTGATTTACTATCCCTGATTTTTTGCTTGACTGTTCTTGTTTTGAGATTACAGTCAGCGGGATGCCCCAGTTTTTCTTAAGTCTCCTTCGTAGGTCTTGACTTAGCGGGCTTTTCTTTTGAGAGATAATTACTGCCTATTTGGTGGGGAACCATCACCGTCTTTTGATTCTAGAGGAATATTTTTTTGTTTGATGTCATTCGTTGTATACGAAGTGAAGGTTTGTGACTGAACGCACATTTGATTTAACTGAGAAACTGCTCTGCCCCAGTTTTTGATTAAAGGTTTCAATTTGTGTGGAAAAGAAAACTCCTACTTCTTTGGCTCAAAGGGGTTGACTACGGATTATCCTCCTTATAACTCCAATGTTTAGGAATTGAAACAACGCATGTACATTGTCAACAAGGTCTGTCCAAAAGCATATTGTATGAGATTATGGCATTGTTTTCGTCATCCTCCCTCTAAAGGCTTGCAATTTTTTGAAACAAGAGTTGAATATCATAAAGGGAGTAAAAATCATAGTTTAAATATAATGAAAATGAATGGGTTGATTCAAGATAAACATATTTAATGCATTAATGAGAGTAACCAAAGTCTAACATAAAGATAAGTGTTTAAGCAAACAAAGAAATTACAATTGAGAATTCGAATAAACAGAAAATTTCCTTTCCCAGAACGCCGCTTCATGTGGATGCCCTTGAGGGGTGATAGAAAATCTCTATTTGATCATCTTGTGTAAATTCCAACACTCCTTTGCCGATTAAATCTTGAATTCTATTCTTCTGAGCCCAACAACCATTCGTATCATGCCCAGGACTATCAGAATGATATGCACATCTCTCCTTGGGATGGTAACTAGGAGCAACAATGTTAGGATTTCAGGAGGAGCCTTTAATGTAATTATCTTTGCTTTCAACATGTGTTGTAGCACCTGAGCTAGCGACATGCCGATCCTGGTAAATTGTCTCTTAGGTGCGACCTCTTTGCGCTGATTCCCCTGTTGTTGTTGGCGAAGTTATTGTTGGGCCCGTGACGTGGCAGCAATTTGGGAAGATATGCTCTCCCTCGAACCGGGTTCTTATCTCATGGGGGGCTGAGTAATTACTTGATCCCCAATCTTGACCATTTGTTTCATACGGTTGCAACTATCTTGATGAAGTTTGTTGACGAGGGTCCTTAGCTCCTCTTATCCCTGAGCTAAGTTTTGGATAAGAGCCATCTGGCCCACCACTTGTCCTATCATCTGGACTTTCATTATTTCTATTTCAGTTTGTAGACATTCTAACTGGTCATCCTTGTTGTCCTTAGGATTCCCCCATGATCATGCCCCTAGTGAGAAGTGCTTTCACTTCTTCTTGCCCCTTGGATAGGTTCAAGAACATTTCTTGAAGATGAGAGTTTTGAGTCTGAATGTCCTTGATAGTCTGCTCTGAGCTATCTCTACTGAAATAAACAGTAAGCAGATGAGAGACCTGTGTGGGAAAAGCCTGTCATGATATGATGCATGGTATGTGGATGCAATGTTTTCAAGGACTTAGAAGATTTAAATTTATTATAGACAAAGAAAGGAGCAAACACCAATTGTATTAATAAGTTTAAATTGATTACAACCATGCCCCCTGGGCTTATAATGAAGGAAATAAATCAAAATAAACTCCTAAGACAAAAAGGTCGAATGCAGACTCTTTGGCGCAATGTAGGCGTTCAGATTTCGCTCCTCATGAAGCTGTTTTGTAAGCTCCAGAACCTTCTTTTCACTTGCGTAGAACTGGGCTTCAAAAGTGTCTCGTTTTTCCTTTAGCTGGATCCAAGTTCTTTGTAAGTCTTCGAGAAAAGTAGGCATGGTAGAATGAAGGATAGCATACGGAACATCTCCTTCAACTACTAGCTCCATGATGATATGAAAAATGGAAGGGTATGGCATATCGAGTCTTTGAGCACGAGTTTGTACCCATCAAAGATAAGGATCCAAAGGAATGGAGTTCTTAGGCCCCAATGTCTTACTATCCACTTTGTTTACTATTCTCCAAGATCGTATGAACCTTTGACGGTAGCCTTGGTTGTCGCCCTCATAGTCGAATACTAGACCTTGGACGAGTGCATCGTGAGGACCATCTCTTTGTGCATACCCAAATTGTCGTAATTCAAGATAATTGTTATAGGTGATACCTCCCCTAATCCCTAAGAGTGGGACATTAAGGAATTCCCCACAATGGTCAATAATACTGTATCCTCCAAGGATCGAGAACACCAATAAATGTCAGAGTGTGTGAGGGACATCATCCTTTGAGACCATGTCAATCCTTGCTTGTTCTTCAGTATTGATCGAGGTAGGTGCGTAGTAAACCACTTGGCGAGTAGGGGAACACAACACAAGAGAGTACCTATTTTATTCATTGTGCGAGTGTATAAACAATGTAAAATGTCTCCAAGAAAAGTAGGTATAGGATTACGGGAGAGGAAAACCTTGATGGCATTCACATCTATGAATTGGTCCGGATTGGGAAATAGAACCAAACCATAGATTAGAAGGGACAAGACATCTTCAAAGGCTTGAAAATCCATATCCTCCCAGAATGAACGAGCCTTCTCCAACAGAAACTTGGCTAAGAAACCCTTAACTCCGCTTCTTGTCTCCCAATTTGCTATAATACCGGCTATCTTCAGATGCAGGGCTTCGACAATGACTTCAGAATTTGGAGTCCCTTCTAAACCAGTGAACGGTAATTGATCAAACATGGGCACTCCCAACAGTTGAGAGAACTCCTCTAGTGTAAGGACCAACTGATAGTCAGGAAAGGTGAAACAATGATGCATGGGATCAAAGAATTGGAAGAGCACACACATCATTTATTCTGGGAATTTGGAGGTAGCCAAGCTGAGAAGTCGACCATATTTCTCGGTGAAGGGAGAATATCCAGGCACCCTAGATGCTAATTCTTGGAGTTGAGGGTGTGCTTTCACGAAGATGATCTGGATGGTATTCCTTCAGATGGGATTCATAGCCTACAAAACAAAACAAAGATAAATTCCTAAATCCTTGAAATGGTTAGTGAGAATGCTTATGATGTTATGATGTTTATGATGTTATGTACCAGTATGCAAAGCAAGCAAGTTGTTATGTACGCACAAAGCAGACAAGTCCTTAGGTTTAGGCTTGCATAGAGTTTGTAGGTAAGTACCCTTTTGAAGTTTAGTTGGCTCAACCTGTCCTAGTAACAGTAATCGGGTTCTATGGGATCTTAATATCACTGATTTTCATTCATCGGGCATTATTTCAGCACAAGACTTTTTAATGGCGACTGAAATTTCTAGAAAGCCTGATCCCAATGAGCGTAGCATCGAGTATCAACCAATCTTCGGTCGGAACCAAAGCCGACTATCTTGCTACTTCCTAATGGCCAAGGATGAGTCAATTAAAGGTTCTAAAGTCAGTTAGTGCTTCATGATTCTACTCAGCGGCCCCGTATTCTCCTCGATTCACCACAAGGGATACTGGTACCAACAAATGGGTCACACTAACGTATCCATTGTTTCAACTGTGTTGGTATATGCCGTACAGTTTCCATAATCTATTGATACTCACCTAAAAGGTGCCCCCAGATCCCGTTAGAGGATCAAAATAAGCCCAAAAAAGGAACCATAATGTAAATCAAGCTATTGTACCCGAAATTTTCCCCTCCCATTTTCACACAAGACATACTTTTAGAGGTCCTCAATTGCTCATGGTTGACTAAGAATTGAGCAGACAAATTCTCCTCCTAAGGCAACAAACCTCAACTAGGGTTTCAATTTTATGAAATATGTGTGAGACCCAAGGATCCGGAATGTTCTCCATTATCCTAATATGTCCTCAAGATCATCCTTGCCAAATTTTATGCCTTGAACAACAAGTTTGCTCAGTCAACTGCTCAAAAGCCTGAAAATCAACTGTGCTAGGTCAAAAGTCATTTGTGGCCCAAATACAGTCAAACTTCAAGTTTTTTGGTCAACATCAACATTTTGAAGTAATATCCATCATTTGATCAAGGGTTGATCATGATTCCTCAAGAAATGCTCCTAACTCATCAAAAGTCAAAAATGGCAAATTAGGGTTTCAGTAGGAAAAGTCAACCAAACTTTGACCAAGCATAACTTTCTCATAATTTATCATAAATTTTTCCACAAAGGCTCATTTTGAAGAGAATTCAACTCACTACAACTTATATTCATCCCTAAAGTTCAATAAATGCACCATTGGAAAGATACAAGCTCATACATTATAGGTCCTTTCAAAAAGTCAACAAAAACACCTTTTGGGTCAAAGCTCCTTACATGAACATGGAAAATCCAATTGATATGAAACCAAAAGGGTTGTTTAAAGGACATCCTAAGCTATCTAAAAAGTCAAAGAACACCCTCTTAAGGTTAAAATTGAGAGAGATATGCATTTCTAAAGTTGACCAATTTTTGGAAAAGTGCATGGAGCCAATATTGACCAAACTTGAATTTTTTCCAAATGGGCTCATGTTTTCAAGCTTGAAACTTGTTCCTTACATGGCCCACGACCCCTGAGCTCATTCATACTTTATTTTATTATTTTTATTATTTATTCATTAAAAGTCAAAATTAAATAAAGAAATCATAGAAAATATGCAAGATATGATTTGAAGATCTTTTTCTCATCAAATGAAGAGTAAAACAGGCTGGCATGACCAAGCAAAAACGCATGGGACAAAAGAAGAGAGATTTTATTGAAATATCAAGTTTTGATGCAAATCAAAAACTCATATTATTTCACTCAATACCATGGATATTCTTCCATAATTGCAACCCTAATTTGATTCACTATATGTATACAACAAGCCAAACCTAATGCATACGTGAAAGCTGCTTCCACAAGTCCGGAAAAAACTCCAAATTTTCAAGAAAAGTGTGAATCGTATTTTGAGATAGAGTAGGAGTCAAGACATTCTGAAGCTTGCAATCAACTCCTGGAGGCCTTCTGAAGCTAGCTGCATCACTCCCAAGCCCCAAAGCTCCCAGAACCGTGCCCAACACAATCACGGTTTATCTTTATTTTTTGAAAATGATTATAGTCTTAAGCGCATTATAAATGGATTTAGATCATGCATTCTTGTTTGTATGGATGATTAGAACATGTTTGAATTGTTAATTTATTGTTTTGATGCACGTATGACAATAAACCATTGTTAGGGTTTTTACCGTTGATTTAGGGTTTTCAGATACAGGTACAATTAGGCCAAAAGAGGAGTACCATCATGCTCAGAGGATCAAACCCAGTTGATCTATGACCTTAAATTGAATTTATATTGCTTGTGGTAAATTTTGGAAATTTGGAGGTGATTTAGTGACAAATGCTGACTGTAGGTAAAAGTCCCTAAGCTAACACGACGGAGGGCTGGGGAAGACGAAGGTGGGCACAGCCTGGTTGGCCCATTTGAAACAGTGTGCCTTTTAAAAAAAAAGAAATTCAGACCATTTTTTTCACATATTATATTATTATTTCATTTATGTAACGAATGAGCAGACTGGCTTGGTGGTGGAAGGAACACTTGGCAAAGGGAGAGACCTGGGTTCAATTCCCAGGTCTGGAATGTTATATTTTTCTAACCAATTTCTTTCAGATACCATATGGCATGGCCCCAGGAGCACATCATAGACCCTCAAATCCCTCCATTGGATGATCCATGCTCCAGATCCAGCGCCCAAAGACGCGTCCTCATGGTGGACCTCCCAAACATTACTTCCTACCAGATCCCATACAGTTGCACTGGGCCAATGCAATTTGGGCTTCAGATTTCAACAGCATCACCCCTCCAATTGGGTTCTCACCCTCTCAGGCCCATTCTATTTTCATTTATTATTTAATTAGCTTATATTTTCTATTTTTTCATAAAATAAAAAAATCATAAAAATCAGAAAATCATCACAAAAAATTAGGACTTAGTTTTTTATCTTAATAAATTAATTTTTGAAAATTAATTAATTTAATTAAAATTTTAACTTATTTTCTATAATTTAAAAATTAATTAGAGAATTAGTTTAAACTTCTATTTTTTTTTCATAAAATACAAAAAAAATATTTTTAATGAGCAATTAGTTTTTTAGGGTTTAAAACTTTTTCTTGCGCGTCATTAGTTTTTTCATACGATTATTTTTTTTATCATTTATGTAACTGCGCCCGGTTTGTAATAGCTAAATTAGGGTTTTTATTTCCGCACTTTACTTTTCATCCATTATTTATGTATCTACACCAAATCCATGTTGTAGCGGTAGAAACGTTTAAGACTAAGCCATTAGATTGATTTAACTTGTACAGATCAAAATAAAAAATCACCACCGCGCTTTATTGTTTCCAAAGGAATGGGAAAAGAGCGAGTAACCCAAAAAGAGGGGGAAAGATTCAAGGTAAGGGGGTTGGTTATGCAAAGGTAAGGTATTAGCACCCTAAACATCTACGGTACTCCGCAGGAACCTCTTTGTAAAATTTGTATATTTTGGCTATAAAATATTGTATAAAAAATAGATGATGGAGGTGAGAAACTAAGTATTTTTTTTAGGATTTTTGCACCCGCCGCAGTTGTGAACCTTTAGTGCCTACGTACCACCTTTCGTGCAATAGGGGATCAGGGTACACGTAGATCACCTTTAGAAAATTTTAAAACACAAGTGTGTTGGTTAATTTTATGAGATAAGACATCATCGTCATTGTCTATGTGGAAAACATACTTTACCCACAATCATGAGAAAGGAGAATTTTGATCATCTCAAAGTGGAGGATATGGCTTAGATTTTAAAAAATCAACAATGCCTCACTCAAAACCCAAGTGGAAAATATCTCACTTCACTACATATTGTAGAAGTATAGTTGTTTGCATCACTACAAGGATTGACAAGAGTCTAATCTTTTGAGAAAAGTTTTAAAGTAAATGCCAAAGTGGCAAAATGGTTTGAATGAGATTGATTGACTTTTAGTCTTCTCACACAAAAAATGTCAAGGTATAATTAAATTGATTGAAGTTTATTTATGAAAATGTTTTGAAAATGCATGGACCTAAGTCCAAGTTTATTATGAAAGTGGTTCAAGTTTAGAAGCAAGAAGAGTTTTCAAAAGGAGGAGGAAGATTTTTGAAATTAAAGAAGATGGGAGGAGAAGAAGAGACTATCCTAAAGCATAAGGTGAAAGATATGGATAAGAACCATCTAACCAAAAAGAAGCCAATGCTTGACATTATGTGTCAAGATAAAATTCTCATTCCTTGGATTGAAACCAAACAAGCAAAGATACTAGACCTCTTGAGAGAACCAAACATCAAGTGTATTAAGTCTTCACAAAAATTGGGCAGAGTAACGACTGTATATGGTGAAATTCCAGATTATAAACAAAGAATGCAATCACAATAACCTGCACACAAAACAAACAAACAACCCAATATCTTGAGGTAAACCTCAAGAACTCCAGACAAAATATCAATTAAGGTCATAAGTTCTCCAACATAGACCAAGGTTTCTAATCCTAAGTCCAAGAAGTTCAATACTCCGTAATGCCAAGGATAATAACCAAATAGTCCAAGTATCATTAAAGCTTTTTATGGTTCATGTTGATTATTAGGTATCTTAAAAAAGATAAGAAAAGCTCAAGTGAGCAAGATAAAAATGACAAGAATATAAAGGGGCTCAAGTGAGAAAAGATGAAAAAAATAGCATGAAATGTAAATGCTAAAGTAAATGGTGCATAAAATAAAAGAGCATAAAATAAAAACATAAAATAAAGTCAATTATTAGTAATTAGTGGTTAGTTGGATGATCATCTTGAAACTTGCATTTGGAACTCATTAGAGGATTGGTAGAACCAAAGCCTCCACACAATGAATTGCATTTGCTTTATGTCAAGTATATCATCCATTTTGGAATCCTCAAAAGTAACATTTAATGATCAATGATGTTTAAGTGATCCGCGTTGACCAAAAGTGTTGTAAATCTATTAGAGGATTGGTAGAATCAAAGCCTCCGCACAATGAATCTCAAGGTTATTGGATCAAAGAGATCAAGTTAACATACTTGAGCTTGCAAACATAAGTTTTGGCCACAAATGATCATTTATTCGAATCGGGACAAAATTTAGCGCTATGTTAAGCAATCGTAAGTGGACTTATATAGAAGTCACACCTATTTTAAGGCCGGTCAATAGCAATCTATGCACCATTTGTTTTGAGACATGATATAGAGATCATGCTCCAATAACACTTAGTGCAATAAGAAAGGGATAAGATGAAGAGGGGTGGGAAAGAATATACAAACCGCATTTGAATTAAAATTTAATCAAAATATTATTAAAATCATTCATCCATTTTTGCGGAGTTAAACTCAACACCATGGATCTAATGATGTTAATAAAGTTCATGATCAAAAATTAAACCCAAGATCAGCCAGAAAATAATCACAAAATAATGTTGCATTTAATATATACATTAAAAAAGGTTTTAAAATGTTTAAAAATAGAAAAAAGAGAGAAAAAATATTAACTATGTTCAAATGAATTAAGAAATATGAAGTAAGACCATAGAAAAATTAGAAATGAACTCAAATATTTTTATAAAATTTTTGGTAATTTTTTAAAGTCAGAAAATATTTTTAAAATTAAAAGAAATAAGTAAAATAAACCAAAAATGATAAAAAATAATAAAGTCAGAAATAAAAAATAAGTAAGGTCACCAACATTTGTCACAATATCATTGGACCATTCAATATTTTTTTCAAAATTTAAAAATGCATAAAAGTATTTTTAAACATTTAAAACAATTCAAATAAAGTGAAAAATTATAAAAAATATCAAAACACAAAATAAAATTGTGAAAAAATAAAAATCAGAAAGAGAAAAATCAAAAATATTTTTCATAATGTTTTTAGATTTTTTGGACTTATAATGAATTTTCTATGATTTTTTGAAGTTTAAAACAATTAAAATAAAAATCAGAAAATAAAATATCAAACCAAAAAAAAAAGTGCCATCTAATCATTGTCAAAACGCGTTAGTAAACAAATCAAGTGGACCTGACGCGCCGTGCATGTTATGGACTTTAGTGAATAAAGCACTGAATCAAATGTAAAATAAAAAATTCAAAAAATTACAAATGGTACACCATCATTGGTTGGAAGATGACACGTTGGTCATCTTCAACCTCCAGCCAACGTGAATTCCAGGTCTCTTAAAATGTAAAATCAGAAGCTCAGACCTATGCCATTCACTTCGTATCATCAAGACGAAGACAATCAAACCTTCACAAAAAATTTATATAAATTGTAGCTCAAGCAATTTGGAAGGAAAGTTTTGAAAAGGGATTTAAAGTTTCATGGTCGAAACATGCTTCCAGTTAAAAACAAGTGTTGCAACTAGAACCAGGGAAATGAGAGCTTCACAATGATATCAATGTTTGGAAGAATTGATGGAGAAATCTACCTATTGAAGTTGAGTTGCACAGCTCTGAAACTGGACTTCAATGGATCAATATAGGTCACGATTCTTGAAGGTAATTGTATGGTTAGCTTCATGGAAGAACAAGGAAGGTGAATTGATATAAAAAATGGATTGAAAAAGGCTTGAACAGTGATTTCATAGTTGCAGAAAAATGAGTTATGGAGCAAGTTTGGCAGGGTGATTCAAGTTGTTCAAGCTTGAGGAAATGAATGAGGGATGACCCTCTATTTATAGGGAATAAAATGGAGTGTTCAAGTGTGTGAAATGATGAAGTTTGGAGGGAAATCGTGTGAAGTTGCAAACAAGAAAAGTGTGACTTCTATTTTAATCAAAACTCTGTTAGAACATAGTTTGATTCTACAACCCTTAATTAGAGTTTTGATGATAACAAAATACAAAGAATAAATAAATTGTAAGATTTATATATAAGACAAATATGCTTCTTAAATTATGTTCTATATATACAGAAGTTCTTATGGAATCATCATCAGCATCCGAAGATCAGTAATATGTCAGCATTAGAAGATCAGTAACATGTGCTACACGCTGAAGCTACCAGATCATACGCTGAAGCTTGATGACCAGAATCTGCGCATAAACATATACACTCTGACTCTGATCAAAGATCTTTACCAAGTCATCAGTACTCTGAAGCGTTATCACAAGTTAAATCAAAGAAGACTCTGAAGCGTTACTAAGTATTCAAGACAGAATTAATTTCTAACGGCTTTATTCAGACAAGATCTTCTTCAAAAGGAAAGTACATTATTATCAGTAAATGTACTTTATGGACAACGTATCTTTGCCTTGGCTATATAAACAAGTCTGTGTGAGAAAAGACGCACGCATGCACTCATACATTTTGCTAAGTTTTCAAACCACGCTTACTCAAACGCTTTAGCAAATCTGTTTTTACTCCAAGCTTAAATTGTGTATTATCACAGTTGTGATATAGTGTTTTATTAGAAAACGTTAACACATCATTGTTCAAATATTTGTAAGAGATTTCCTTGAGATAAACCGGTCTGTGGTTATACTCAAGAAGGCTTTAACAGTTGTTAAAGTAGTTGTTGTAATCCTTTGAATATAGTGGATTAAGACCTCGTTGGAGAGAGGCGAAATCACCTTGACGGGTGGACTGGAGTAGTTTGAGATCAAACGAACCAGGATAAAAATATTGTGTTGTCTAAGAATTTGTTTTAAGTTTTACAATTCAACCCCCCTTCTTGTGTTTTTCACATCTTCAATTGGCATTAGAGCGCCCGGTTCTGAGCTTATAACACTTAACCGTGTCAGTACAAGATCCAACATCAGAAAAACACAATGACAGGACCAAATCAAAACATCAGCAATGACAACAATGAAGAAAGAGACAGATTCAGTGGCAAACCTCCAGTCTTTGATGGAGAGAACTTTGACTACTGGAAAGACAGAATTGAGAGTTTCTTTCTGGCCCATGATGCTGATCTGTGGGACATGGTGACTGATGGATACACGCACCCAGTGGATGGAAGTGGTCATAAGATTGACAGGAAAATAATGTCTGATCAGCAAAAGCGTGAGTTCAGAAATCATCACAAGGCCATAACAATTCTTCTCAGCGCCATCTCTTATTCAGAATATGAAAAGATATCAAACAGAGACACTGCAAAGAATATGTTTGACTCTCTGAGAATGACGCATGAAGGCAACATTTAAGTCAAAGAAACCAAAGCTCTTGCGCTCATTCAGAAGTATGAGTCATTCAAGATGGAAGAGAGTGAATCAATAGAAACTATGTTTTCAAGATTTCAAATTCTTGTTGTTGGTCTAAAAGTTCTTGACAAAGGGTATTCTACTGCTGATCACGTTAAGAAGATCATCAGAAGCTTGCCAAAACAATGGAGGCCAATGGTCACAATGCTTAAGCTAGCCAAGGATCTCAACAAAATCTCTCTAGAGAAACTTGTCAGCTCCCTCAGAAGTCACGAGATAGAGCTAGAAGCAGATGAACCTCAAAAGCAAGGTAAGCCTTTAGCTTTAAAATCTAACAGAAAATCTGACTCCAAAGTTTTGCAGGCTGTGGAAGAAACCTCTGATGGGTCCTCATCAGAAGAAGATGAACTATCTCTCCTCTCCAGAAGGGTGGACCAATTGTGGAAGCAGAGGCAAAGGAAGTTCAGGAATCCCAGAAGATCAGAAAATTAGAATGAATCTTTCTCCAGATACAGAAGGTCAGAATCCTCCTCTGGACACAGAAGATTTGAAGGTTCTTCAGGAAACATAAAGCCAAAAAACAAAGACATCATCTGCTATGAATGTAACGAGCAAGGGCACTACAAAAGTGATTGCCCAAAGCTTCAGAAGGAAAAGCCCAAAAAGAAGTTTGGCAAGGAAAAGAAGAAAAGTCTCATGGCTACATGGGATGATTCTGACACATCTGAAGCTGACTCAGAATCAGATGATGAAAGAGCAAACATAGCTCTCATGGAAAACATAACAGAAGACAGTGAAGCTTCTGAGTCAGAATCTGAATCAGATACAGAAGAGGTATTCCCTGACTTTACTATAAACTTTACTAAGGCTGAACTTGCTGAAAGCCTCAATGAAATTCTGGAAAGATATCCGCAGATCAGAGTCAAATTCAGAAACCTGAAAAGGAATCTTGCTTCTGACTCTGATAAGACTGAGAGTCTCAAATTGGAGACTTCTGAGTTAAAAGATAAAATTTCAAAATTAGAAAATCAATTGCAAAACTCTCAGAAGGAAACAATCACTGAAACTCCCAACAATGCTGATGAGATCATCAAGGAGTATGATCACAGCTTTCAGAAGTTTCTAGCTAAAAACATAGACAGAAGCAAAATGGCTTCAATGATCTATGGAGTTAGCAGAAATGGCAGAAAAGGGATAGGATATCAAGGTAAGGTACCTACACCAAAAAATTCCATGGATTTAGTTATAAAACGTACTCCACTTGATTCACACTTTATATATGGGCACACACATGACATAAAATATACAAGTAGTGATTACTCTGTCAAACCAAAATTCAACCAGAGTTTTGGTAAAACTAACAAATCAGGACCCAAGAAAATATGGGTACCTAAGGATAAAATAATACATGTGGCAGATATCTTTAGCAGCAAAGCAAAAACACCAATCATGGTACCTGGACTCTGGCTGCTCACGACACATGACGGGAAGAAGGCATATGTTCCAAAGCCTGGAACTTAAGCCTGGAGGCCACGTAGGTTTTGGAGGCAATCAGAGAGGAAAGATCATTGGCTCTGGAACTGTAGGTGTGATACAGTGGGAGAACTGACTCGAGTTTTTGCGTTTGTTTTCGCACTTGTTCGGTTGAGCAAGAGTCGCCACCGACTTTTTATTTTATCCTAAAGGAAAGGTTAAAAAGCACAGGAAAAACCTTTTGAGATGTTTCGTGGGTTCGGGGGGTAGATTATGAAAAGGGAAGGTATTAGCACCCTTTTCATCCATGGTTATCCATCGGCTCTTAGTTACTTGGTTTTAGATCACTTGCCTTTGATTTTAAATTGCTTGAAATTGTGGTGTGTGTGTGTGTTTTTAAAAATGTTTTTGAAGAAGATGCCTTGTCTTAGGAAACCATTGTAATGACTCGTGTTTGAGTGTTTCACAAAGGTGTGTATCTTTTCGAAAAGATGTTTCAAATGTTTTTCGAAGTTTGTTTTGAAAGTGTTTGTGGAGTGGTTTGAAAAGTAGGCATGCGTTTTTGCAAGTTGGTTAAGTAACTAAGAGTTGTCTACCCATAAATTTACTCAAAGGTTTTTTTTCCATGTTTTAACCCCCTTTTAACAATTTTGTTCCACCATTGTATTTGATGGGCAATCTTGTGTTTTAGGATGTTTAACGGGACAGGCGCGGGTCATCGTATGGACCATGAATGCAATGGTGCCAAGTGTCTTTGGCAATTTACTTGAAGGGACTATGATCATTCCGTTTAGGCAACTTTCGAAAGCGTCATCGAGGGACTTATGATCATTTGAATTGTTTTGCCAAAGAAACTCGACGTGCAAGCATGGCCCATTTTGGAAGGCAACAAGCGGGATTACCCTAGGGGTGCAAGTGTGATTGTGTATTGATTTCATGTATTTGTCTTGTATTAGGTTATCTAGCGTTTGATTTTATGTACATACAAACCCTAGGTCTAACCATGGTATGTTTGAAAGCGATAAATTACGGGAATTTAAAGTCTACGCTATTACAAATAAGTATCCGGGAGTGGGGGTACAAATATTTACAAATGGGGATGAGACTTGTTAGGAGAGTAATGTCCAAATAATTTACAACCAAATCGAATCGATCGCAAATGTAATATGTAATGTATAGTAATGTACAAAGAATAAAGGCAATGTAAAATGTGTCAATGTATTTGTGTAAGTGTATGATTATTATCAAGTGGAGAAATGTTAATGTATTATTAAGCATGCATTTGTTCTTTTGTATTTTTTGTTAAATACGTACAAATAAAAGGTTTTAATAAAAGAAAAGAACATATTTTAAGAAATTCTAATTTTTATGTATTTATGTACAAACAAAATATTTTAAGAAAAGAAAAGTATTTAACTTAAAGAAAATTATGTATTGATGTATTTATGTACAAAAGTTTAACTAAAAAAAAGAAATGTTTTAATTTTAAAGAAAAATATTATTTGTATTTTAGTTAATGTGTTATGTACAAAAATTTAATTAAAAGAAAGGAAAATTGTCTTAAATTTAAAGAAAAATTATTATTTGAATTTTGGTTTCTATACAAAATTTGATATATATAAAAAAAAGTATTGTTAAACCAAAATCATTATATTAAGTAAGTTATAAAAAAAAGTATAGAGTAACATTTTTTAGTTAAAAAAAAGAATGGGCCTTAGAGGGTTTTGTTTGGCCCAAGTAAAGATAGATCAGAACATAAAAAAGGGGGGTATGCGTGGAATTGGAAATGGGCTTTAGGATGGAAAGGGAAAGGCCCAAGGCAATGCTTCACAAGGTTTTTTAGGGTTCCTTGATTTTTGTTTCAGAAAGAGGATTAGGGTTTGGATTCGTGAGTTACGGCGCCGTTTGCTTCGTCCTCTTCGTCTTCGTTCGCCTCCTTCGCCATAGCTACTGATCCCTCCTCCGCCTAGGGCCAACCAGCGCAGCTTCCACTTCTTCTCCCTCCATGGGTTGTTCCAGTGGTGTTGTACAAGGTAGCGATTTCTGAGTCATTCGCGTTAGGGTTTTAGTTTATATCTTGTATGTTTTAGTTCTGTTTCTGATTTCTTTTATGTTGTTGTTTGTGTTCTGATTGAGGAGAGAAGAAAAGATACTACCTTCTTTGGAGGAGGATGGTGGACGCGAAGGCGCTCAGGCGGCCAAGGCGGAGGCTCGGTGATGATGCGCGCTTTGCTTGGAAACCCTGGTATCCTGTATTTTCTCTCTTGATTGCTTCTGTTGCCTCGCTTCTGTATGATGGCTTTGATGCTTGAAATATCTGAGTATGTTTTGACAGTTGCCTCTCTTCTTCTCTATTTGCCTCGCTTTTGTTTGCTGATATTAATGCTTGCCCCTGTATGTTAACCCAGTGATGACAACGTTCTGAGGGTTTATGTTGCCTTACTCTGAATTGCCCTGAATGTTTGATATGTTTGGTTGCCTTCTTCTCTTGTTAGCCTCTGACTCTGAGAAATATTAATGTTGTTGTTAGCCCAGTGATGAAGCAATTCTGAGGGCGTGTGTTTTGGTTGGATTTTGTTGATTTGGATTTTGAGTACTTTGAATCAAGTTTGGTTGTCAGTTGAAGCTTGAAATGGTTTAAGCTTGAAGTCTGAAAGGCTTATGCAGGTTTCAGTTTGCAATAAGCTTGGCTAAGGCTTGAGGCAGGTTCATGGCTTTGGGTCTATGTGGCTTGATTTTATGTGAGTTTAAGGCCTGGAAGTTTGGTTATTTGTTTCAGGTTTGTAATAGGTCTCGTGTTAGGCTTTAGCAGGTTTGTATGGAGGTTGTGACACAGGTTTACAAACAGGTTCAGGACTTGTGTGTACTGAGTTTAGACACAGGTTTTAGGCTGGACAGATCTGGGCTTTGGCTTGCTGTTGCAGGTTAAAGGCTTTTGTTTGAAAGGCCTTTTGATGTTTTGAACTGGTTTTTGGTTTAGAAACACAGGTTTAGGTTTGGGTAATTTAAGCGGGACAGGTTGAAAGGCTTTGTCATGCTTGATGCAGGTATGAGGCTTTGAAGTATGGCAGGTTTGGTGTTTTGAATGTTTTGGGTTTGGAGCTTAGGCTTCAAGCTTGTGGAGGCAGTTTTTTGCAATCCCTTTTTCTTACAGTTTGTGGTATTATATTTTTGTGATATCTCTGCCTCTTCCCCTACTGTGTTGATGACCGTTTTGTTTTATATATTTTCTCTCTTCAAGACTAAGCCCTGTAAGCCTGTACTTCTTTTCTCTTTTCTCTCTCTCTCTTTCTACATTTAAAAAAGCATTTTTATTGCTTTAGAAATGTACTTTTCTGAAAAGGTGTACTGGTTGGAAAATGATGAAATGGGAAGAGTTTGCTTGTAATACATGTTTACTCTGCATACTCCTACTTTCCTGCATACTTTATGTACTTCTTTGACATTTTTTATATCTCTTGGATAGCTTTGAGTATCCTTTTGTACTTGTGGAGGTTTTGATATCTTTTGATATCCTTTTGGATAGCTTTTTACATCTTGCTGTCCAGTTTGGACTTTGGTTAGGCATGCTGTTTGTTTGGAAACTATGCAGTTGGTTGACAATTTGAACTTGTGCAAAATCATAACTTTGTGCATTCATACCCTTTTTTGCAAGCATTTCCATCCCTCTTTGTGAACCGAGAGAAATCTCGTGATTTTCAGAGAGGGCAAACTGATTCCGACCAGTTGCCTTTAATGATGAATTTTAACTGTGTATGCTCTTTTATTTATCTTATCTGTGTTGACTTTTCTTCTTTTCTTTGTTTTGCAGATAAAAATCAATGGAGAGGAGTAGCAGTAGAATAATGAAGATGAAGACTTAGGGACTTTTTTAGGATAGTTTTATTTCCATTTAAATTATTTATAATAATATTATTAAATAACTGTAAATAAATTTAACAGTATTTAAATAATATCTGTAACAAACAATTTAAAGTGAATAAACATCCTTTTTATCAGTTAATTCTTCTTTCAATTCAATGTTCATTTAATTATTTTGAATTTCTTAAATTAAAATAACCGGAAGTATCCAATTATTCTGACTTAGAAAAAACAATTAATAAACACTGTGGTCTTACCATTGAATCAATAATAAACCTGGCGCTCCGATTAAACAATGCACAGTTAATCAAACCAATATCCAGATTCTTATCTTTTTACTGATTAAATCAGACACTGCAGAATCTCAATTTAAGTACCTCAGCTTTCATCTCATCTCAAATCAAATGCCTTAGCCTTTACTGATTTAATCAAACACTGCAAACTTAATCCAAATGCTTCAGTCCACATCTCAGAATAACTTGAAAAACACTGTAGAATTAAATCTTTCTGAGAAATATGCGCACAAACCCTAGTTCTTGATTAAATGCCAAAGAAGTGTTTGCCTGATCAAAACTTGAGCCAATTCAACCAAACCTTGGAAATCTGCCTGAACTGCTTTAAAATCAATGAAAACCCTAAATTTTGTCTGACTGACGAGAAAAGTCTGTTTGACCGATTCTTGAGCCAGTCTGAAAAAATCAGGAAAAGCCCGAAGCTGTGATTTCTTGTGGAGAGATACGAGGGCAAATTTTGGGGTACAACAGTTGCCCCTGTTCAATCTTCTTGAACCTGAAGAGTTAGATTGGCAAGTTTGCCGTTCGCGACTTGAAGGTAAAAGGAGATTGGACACTATAGTGCCCAAAAATTTGCACTCGGTGACGTGATGGTGGAGGGAATGGGCTTAAAGATGCCATTTGGTGATGGGCTTAAAGATGCCATCTGGTGACTGTTGGTAGGAGGATGGGCTTATAGATGCCATCTGGAAATGGGCTTAAAGATTCCATTTGGAAGTGTGAGGGATAGTTGTGGAGATGGGCTTACAGATGCCATCGGGAAATGTGTGTCGATCGCGTAAGAGATTCCTTAGCGAGAACTTGCGTACTTGAGAAAGAAAGATAACTTCCTGGCTTGCTACCGGTTGATCTTCAAACTCTTCATGCAGATATGCCTTGGCTGGATACTGGAGTCGAATCTACATTCGATTGCTCACAGATATGCCCTGGCTAGATACAGGAATCGAATCTAGAACTTCAAAAGGTTGTTTACAGACGTGCCCTGGCTGGATACAGGTATCAAATCTAGAATTGTTGTCTACAGATATTCCCTGGCTAGATACAGGAATCGAATCTACAATCAATCACTCACAGATGTGCCCTGGCTAGATACAGGAATCGAATCCGGAATTGTGACAGTTGATAGTAATCATCTTTGGATTGACCTTTTCCTGAAAAAGGCAAAACATCAGTTGTATGCAATGTCATGATGTATGAGATGCATGATTTCATGATGTTTTCAAGAATGAATGAGATTGGGTTGTATGCACTTTATCATGTATGTATGAAATGTGAAATGTCCATGAATGTATTTTCGTCTAGGAAAATAAATCCTTGACAAGTGCCGGGAACTTGTGGAATCCTGGGCTGATGTTGAAGAGTGGAGTTCTTCGCTTCCGCTGGGGATGATGGTTGCAAGAATAAACCGGTAGGAGAAGATGACTCCGTTGGGGAATAAACTTGTTGGAGAGATCACTCTGAGGGGAATAAAATAGGTGAAGAGATTACTCTGCGGGGTATTACTCTGTGGGAAGAGATACTTCGCTGAGGTTTTGATGAGAGCTCCACTGGGAATTCCACTGATATGTTATGTTGGGGAATTTGATGAACTCCGCTGGGGATTGACAGTTTTGGCTCCACTGGGGATTTTTAAACTTGATTCTGGCGCTAGAAGGAGGGGAATTAGATTCTGGAAGGCTCTCTGGCTGGGGATTGCAAGAATCTTTTGAGTTTGAGAAGGAACCGGTGTAGGGTTTCCTGATGATGAGTCCTTGTAAAACTGCATCTTCCAACAGGTGATGTAGGAATTGTTGTGCACTTTTGACATTCAAATGCCCCAAGTGGTGATGTAGATAATTTCCTGGCTTGTTACAGGTGTTAATCCACAATCAGTCGTCCACAGATATTTTCCTGGCTTGTTACAGGTGTTGATCTGGAACTTAAGAAAGGTGACAGAATGGCAACCGTGTCTGGAGCACATCTGGACCGTATCTTCCAACAGGTGATGAAGGAATCGTTGAATAATTTTGACATTCGAATGCCCCAAGTGGTGATGTAGATAATTTCCTGGCTTGTTACAGGTGTTAATCCATAATCAGTCGTCCACAGATATTTTCCTGGCTTGTTACAGGTGTTGATCTGGAACTTAAGAAAGGTGACAGAATGGCAACCGTGTCTGGAGCACATCTGGACCGTATCTTCCAACAGGTGATGAAGGAATCGTTGAACACTTTTGACATTCGAATGCCCCAAGTGGTAGATAATTTCCTGGCTTGTTACAGGTGTTAATCCACAATCAGTAGTCCACAGATATTTTCCTGGCTTGTTAAAGGTGTTGATCTGGAACTTAAGAAAGGTGACAGAATGGCAACTGTGCCTGGAGCACATCTGGACCGTATCTTCCAACAGGTGATGAAGGAATCGTTGAACACTTTTGACATTCGAATGCCCCAAGTGGTGATGAAGGAGTCTTGAATCAGATTACTCTGCGAATTGGGAGATTTCTTGAAATCTTGACTGGACTGCCCCAGGTTAACTGAACTTTGAAAGATCTTGTTGAAACCTTGACTGGACTGCCCCAGGTTAACTGAACTTTTGAAAGATCTGTTGAAACCTTGACTGGACAGCCCCAGGTTAACTGAACTTTTGAAAGATCTGTTGAAACCTTGACTGGACTGCCCCAAGTTAATTGGATGGTGACATGTCATGCCTCCTTGTTGATAGGAGATTTTTGTAATGGAAGTGTCATCTTTTTGAAGTGATTTTACTCACCGAGAGAGTTTCCGTTCCTCCGAACATTCGCTGTATGAATTTCTTCGTTGTCAAACAAATAGTTAAATGCAAACAGCGATATTCAAGGAATGCAAAGTTTATGTTTGTCTTGCAGTTTTGAAAAATGTGTTTTTTAGCAGAAAACTTTTCATAAGACAAGTTCAACACAAGAGTTTAGAGCAAAGCCTTACAGGAGTCAGGATACCTTTTGTAACAGTATGCTTTTGAACTAACCCATGCTTCAATTAGGACTTTTGAAGGGTTGTAACGTGGTTTGGTTCACGGTTTAAGAAACAAAGGATAAAAGCTCAAAGTATATTTGTACCCACCCGCTCTTCGTGATATTCTTCAATCCTAAGCTCAGTTAATTGTGCGTTGCACTCTATTCGAGTTTGGAACGACTTTTTGGGTGATGGTTCACCAGCTGAATTTAGGAAGACAGTCATCATCTCCTTTTTCTTTGCAACATTTTTTATGTTGTTGAGGATTTGTAATGACCTCTCTATTTTGATTTTGATTTTTTATCCCTAACTTTTGCCTGACAGTTCCCGTTTTCGAGATTACAGACAGTGGGATGCCCCAGCATTCTTAAGCCTCCTTTATAGGTTTAGCTTAGTGGGCTTTTCTCTTTTTGAGAGATTGACTGCCTATGTGGTAGGGAACCATCATTGTCTTGTGACTCCAAAGGAATGTCTCTCTTCTTCTTTTTTTTGACGTCGTTCGTTTACGAACTGAGAGTTTGCGACTTCAATGCGCATTTTATTTTGAATTAACTGAGAGACTACCCTGCCCCCGGTTTATATGAAAGGTTTCGATTGTTTAGAACAAAAAACTCATACTTCGTTGGCTCGAAGGGGTTGACTAGGGATTATCTTCCTTATAACTCTAGTGTTTGGGAATTGAAAGAAATGCCTGTACATCATCAGCAAGGTCTGTTCAAAAGCATACTGCATGAGATTATGGTATTGTTTCGTCATCCTCCCTCTAAAGGCTTGCAGCTTTTTATCAAGAGTCAAATATCATAAAGAAAGCATAAGAGTAGTGAAAACGAATGGATGAATTCAAGACAAACATATGCAATGCATTAATGAAACAGAGTTTTGACATCAACAGTTAATTGTTTGAATAACAAAAGAAATTACAACTTTGAAAATTCAGATGAAGCAAAAGTCTTTCAGTTTGAGCTTTGTCACTTCAGGTGGAGAACTTCTTAACGAAACATTTTCATCTCGCCGTCTGGCATGAACCTCAGCACTCCAATGTCAATCAGATCTTGAATCTTGTTCTTCAAGGCCCAACAGTCGTCGGTGTCGTGCCCCGGGCTGTAAGAGTGGTATACACAAAATGCATCGGGATGATAGTTAGGAGCGGAGGTATTGGGCTTCCGAATGGGATCCCTCAAAGCAGTCAGATTGACCTCCAACAAATGCTCTAGTATCAGAGATGACGGTATGTCAGTCTCTGTAAACTGTCTTCCCGACGTCTCTTGCTTACGCCGATTACCCCATTGATGCTGGCGAGGTTGTTGATGGGCTTGTGACCCTGAGGCAAGCAGAGGAGCCTTCCCCTTGTCTTCTTGAGTGGATGGGGGTTAAGTGGTGACTTGCTCTTCAACCTCATACGTTTGCCCCAGTTGGTTGTTCCGAAGCAGTTGGTTGACGAGAACTCTGAGTTCCTCCTGTCTTTGAGACAAATCCTAGATGAGAGCCATCTGGCCCACCAGTTACCCCGTCATTTGGATCCTCATTGTTGTCAGCTCAAATTGCAGGGCTTCCAACTGATCACTCCTGGCATTGTTTGAATTCCCCTGGACCAAGCCCTTTGTGAGGAGAGCTTTCATTTCTTCTTTCCCCAGAGACATGTTCAAGAACATTTCCTGCAGCTGAGCAGTCTGGTCCTGGATATCCTTGACAGTCCTCTCTAGAGCCATCTCTTACTGAAATAAACAGTATGAGAGTAAGGAAACCTGAAAAAGGAAAAAACTGTCAAGATGCAATGCATGATATGTGGATGCATGATTTCAAGGATCTCTTGGGGTAAACACAAGAGAATGTTAAAGGTTGAACTTCGATCTTTGATTGGAGATCTTTGCCCCGATGGATGTCTTTCCACGAGAATCAAGCTCACCATGTCAAGTGGGTCATAGCCCCTGATTCAAGTTGTTGCACTTGATCTTCGATTGGAGAACTTTGCATCGGTAGATGTCTTTCCACGAGAATCAAGCTCACCATGTCAAGTGGGTTATAGCCCCTGATTCAAGTTGTTGCACTTGATATTTGATTGGCATTTGTTTAGAGGAGAAACCTCTTGCCCTTTGGTAGACGTCTGGTTCAACGTAACCCTGCATCAAAAGAAACCTCGAGATCCTTGAAATGGTTATTGAAAAATGCTATGGTATGATGTTATGATGTTATGTACATTTATGCAAAAGCAAGTAAGTGTATATACAGGAAACCATATTCACACAAAGCAAACAAGTCCTTAGGTTTAGGCTTGCATGGGGTTTGTAGGTAAGTACCCTCTTGAAGTTAGTTGGCTCATCTTGTTCTAGAATAGAAACCGGGTTCTAAGGAGCTCAATATCATTGGATTATTTTATGTGTTCATTGTTTTGGTTTAGCCACTTAATTGGCGACCAAAATATTCCAAGAAAACAACCCTCAATGAGTGTAGTATCGAGCATCTACCAACTTCAGACTGCACCAAAGTCAGTCATCTCACTACCCCTAAAAAGGCTAAGATGGTCAATTAAGGTTCTAAGAGTTCGTTAGTGCTTCACGACATCACTCAACGGCCCCGTACTCTCCTTGATTGAACTCAAGGGTTTCCGGTACTCACAAATATGTCACACTAACATAGCTTACTGCTTCAACCGTGTCGGTATACCCCGCACAGTTCCCTCACAGTTTTTTTGCTATTTACCTAAAAAGGTGCCCCAAATCCGGGTGTAGGATTTACAACAAACCCAAACAAGGAACCAAAAAAAGTAAAGCAATCAAGGCAATCAAGGCAAGAGTGTAAAGGTGATCTAAACCCTAAGGTAACCCCACTTTTAGAATTGTCCCCAGCAGAGTCGCCAGTTCTGTGATACGGTGGGAGAACTGACTTGAGTTTTTGCGTTTGTTTTCGCACTTGTTCGGTTGAGCAAGAGTCGCCACCAACTTTTTATTTTATCTTAAAGGAAAGGTTAAAAAGCACAGGAAAAACCTTTTGAGATGTTTCGTGGGTTCGGGGGGTAGATTATGAAAAGGGAAGGTATTAGCACCCTTTTCATCCATGGTTATCCATGGGCTCTTAGTTACTTGGTTTTAGATCACTTTCCTTTGATTTTCAATTGCTTGAAATTGTGGTGTGTGTGTGTGTTTGAAAATGTTTTTGAAGAAGATGCCTTGTCTTAGGCAACCATTGTAATGACTCGTGTTTGAGTGTTTCAAAAAGGTGTGTATCTTTTCGAAAAGATGTTTCAAATGTTTTTGGAAGTTTGTTTTGAAAGTGTTTGTGGAGTGGTTTGAAAAGTAGGCAAGCGTTTTTGCAAGTTGGTTAAGTAACTAAGAGTTGTATACCCCTAAATTTACTCAAAGGTTTTTTTCCATGTTTTAACCCCCTTTTAACAATTTTGTTCCACCATTGTATTTGATGGGCAATCTTGTGTTTTAGGATGTTTAACGGGACAGGCGCGGGTCATCGTATGGACCATGAATGCAATGGTGCCAAGTGTCTTTGGCAATTTTCTTGAAGGGACTATGATCATTCCGTTTAGGCAACTTTCGAAAGCGTCATCGAGGGACTTATGATCATTTGAATTGTTTTGCCAAAGAAACTCGACGTGCAAGCACGACCCATTTTGGAATGCAACAAGCGGGATTACCCTAGGGGTGCAAGTGTGATTGTGTATTGATTTCATGTATTTGTCTTGTATTAGGTTATCTAGCATTTGATTTTATGTACATACAAACCCTAGGTCTAACCATGTTATGTTTGAAAGTGATAAATTACGGGAATTTAAAGTCTACGCTATTACAAATAAGTACCCGGGAGTGGGGGTACAAATATTTACAAATGGGGATGAGACTTGTTAGGAGAGCAATGTCTAAATAATTTACAACCAAATCGAATCGATCGAAAATGTAATATGTAATGTATAGTAATGTACAAAGAATAAAGGCAATGTAAAATGTGTCAATGTATTTGTGTAAGTGTATGATTATTTACAAGTGGAGAAATGTTAATGTATTATTAAGCATGTATTTGTTCTTTTGTATTTTTTGTTAAATACGTACAAATAAAAGGTTTTAATAAAAGAAAAGAACATATTTTAAGAAATTCTAATTTTTATGTATTTATGTACAAACAAAATATTTTAAGAAAAGAAAAGTATTTAACTTAAAGAAAATTATGTATTGATGTATTTATGTACAAAAGTTTAACTAAAAAAAAGAAATGTTTTAAGTTTAAAGAAAAATATTATTTGTATTTTAGTTAATGTGTTATATACAAAAATTTAATTAAAAGAAAGGAAAATTGTCTTAAATTTAAAGAAAAATTATTATTTGAATTTTTGTTTCTATACAAAATTTGATATATATAAAAAAAGTATTGTTAAAGCAAAATCAATATATTAAGTAAGTTATAAAAAAAAGTATAGAGTAACATTTTTTAGTTAAAAAAAAGAATGGGCCTTAGAGGGTTTTGTTTGGCCCAAGTAAAGATTGATCAGAACATAAAAAAAGGGGGGTATGCATGGAATTGGAAATGGGCTTTAGGATGGAAAGGGCAAGGCCCAAGGCAATGCTTCACAATGTTTTTTAGGGTTCCTTGATTTTTGTTTCAGAAAGAGGATTAGGGTTTGGATTCGTGAGTTACGGCGCCGTTTGCTTCGTCCTCTTCGTCTTCGTTCGCCTCCTTCGCCAGAGCTACTGAGCCCTCCTCCGCCTAGGGCCAACCAGCGCAGCTTCCACTTCTTCTCCCTCCATGGGTTGTTCCAGTGGTGTTGTACAAGGTAGCGATTTCTGAGTCGTTCGCGTTATGGTTTTAGTTTATATCTTGTATGTTTTAGTTCTGTTTCTGATTTCATTTATGTTGTTGTTTGTGTTCTGATTGAGGAGAGAAGAAAAGATACTACCTTCTTTGGAGGAGGATGGTGGACGCGGAGGCGCTCAGGCGGCCAAGGCGGAGGCTCGATGATGATGCGCGCTTTGCTTGGAAACCCTGGTATCCTGTATTTTCTCTCTTGATTTCTTTTGTTGCCTCGCTTCTGTATGATGGCTTTGATGCTTGAAATATCTGAGTACGTTTTGACAGTTGCCTCTCTTCTTCTCTATTTGCCTCGCTTTTGTATGCTGATATTAATGCTTGCCCCTGTATGTTAACCCAGTGATGACAATGTTCTGAGGGTTTATGTTGCCTTACTCTGAATTTCCCTGAATGTTTGATATGTTTGGTTGCCTTCTTCTCTTGTTAGCCTCTAAATCTGAGAAATATTAATGTTGTTGTTAGCCCAGTGATGAAGCAATTCTGAGGGCGTGTGTTTTGGTTGGATTTTGTTGATTTGGATTTTGAGTACTTTGAATCAAGTTTGGTTGTCAGTTGAAGCTTGAAATGGTTTAAGCTTGAAGTCTGAAAGGCTTATGCAGGTTTCAGTTTGCAATGAGCTTGGCTAAGGCTTGAGGCAGGTTCATGGCTTTGGGTCTATGTGGTTTGATTTTATGTGAGTTTAAGGCCTGGAAGTTTGGTTATTTGTTTCAGGTTTATAATAGGTCTCGTGTTAGGCTTTAGTAGGTTTGTATGGAGGTTGTGACACAGGTTTACAAACAGGTTCAGGACTTGTGTGTACTGAGTTTAGATACAGGTTTTAGGCTGGACAGATCTGGGCTTTGGCTTGCTGTTGCAGGTTAAAGGCTTTTGTTTGAAAGGCCTTTTGATGTTTTGAACTGGTTTTTGGTTTAGAAACACAGGTTTAGGTTTGGGTAATTTAAGCTGGACAGGTTGAAAGGCTTTGTCATGCTTGATGCAGGTATGAGGCTTGGAAGTATGGCAGGTTTGATGTTTTGAATGTTTCGGGTTTGGAGCTTAGGCTTCAAGCTTGTAGAGGCAGTTTTTTGCAATCCCTTTTTCTTACAGTTTGTGGTATTATATTTTTGTGATATCTCTGCCTCTTCCCCTACAGTGTTGATGACCATTTTGTTTTATATATTTTCTCTCTTCAAGCCTAAGCCCTGTAAGTTTGTACTTCTTTTCTCTTTTCTCTCTCTCTCTCTCTCTCTCTCTCTCTCTCTCTCTACATTTAAAAAAGCATTTTTATTGCTTTAGAAATGTACTTTTCTGAAAAGGTGTACTGGTTGGAAAATGATGAAATGGGAAGAGTTTGCTTGCAATACATGTTTACTCTGCATACTCCTGCTTTCCTGCATACTTTATGTACTTCTTTGACATTTTTTATATCTCTTGGACAGCTTTGAGTAGCCTTTTATACTTGTGGAGGTTTTGATATCTATTGATATCCTTTTGGACAGCTTTTTACATCTTGCTGTCCAGTTTGGACTTTGGTTAGGCATGCTGTTTGTTTGGAAACTATGCAGTTGGTTGACAATTTGAACTTGTGCAAAATCATAACTTTGTGCATTCATACCCTTTTTTGCAAGCATTTCCATCCCTCTTTGTGAACCGAGAGAAATCTCGTGATTTGCAGAGAGGGCAAACTGATTCCGACCAGTTGCCTTTAATGATGAATTTTAACTGTGTATGCTCTTTTATTTATCTTATCTGCGTTGACTTTTCTTCTTTTCTTTGTTTTGCAGATAAAAATCAATGGAGAGGAGTAGCAGTAGAATAATGAAGATGAAGACTTAGGGACTTTTTTAGGATAGTTTTATTTCCATTTCAATTATTTGTAATAATATTATTAAATAACTGTAAATAAATTTAACAGTATTTAAATAATATCTGTAACAAACAATTCAAAGTGAATAAACATCCTTTTTATCAGTTAATTCTTCTTTCAATTCAATGTTCATTTAATTATTTTGAATTTCTTAAATTAAAATAACCTTAAGTATCCAATTATTCTGACTTAGAAAAAACAATTAATAAACACTGTGGTCTTACCATTGAATCAATAATAAACCTGGCGCTCCGATTAAACAATGCACAGTTAATCAAACCAATATCCAGATTCTTATCTTTTTACTGATTAAATCAGACACTGCAGAATCTCAATTTAAGTACCTCAGCTTTCATCTCATCTCAAATCAAATGCCTTAGCCTTTACTGATTTAATCAAACACTGCAAACTTAATCCAAATGCTTCAGTCCACATCTCAGAATAACTTGAAAAACACTGTAGAATTAAATCTTTCTGAGAAATATGCGCACAAACCCTAGTTCTTGATTAAATGCCAAATAAGCGTTTTCCTGATCAAAACTTGAGCCAATTCAACCAAACCTTGGCAATCTTCCTGAACTGCTTTAAAATCAATGAAAACCCTAAATTTTGTCTGACTGACGAGAAAAGTCTGTTTGACCGATTCTTGAGCCAGTCTGAAAAAATCAGGAAAAGCCTGAAGCTGTGATTTCTTGTGGAGAGATACGAGGGCAAATTTTGGGGTACAACAGTAGGTAATGTAAATCTTCCCTCTATAAGTAATGTTTTACTAGTTGATGGATTAATGCATAATCTGTTATCCATAAGTCAATTAAGTGATAACGGTTATGATATAATCTTCAATCAAAATTCATGCAAAGTTGTTAGTCAGAAAGATGGGACTATCCTATTTAATGGAAAGAGGAAAAACAACATTTATAAAATAAAACTTTCTGAACTAAAAAGTCAGAATGTAAAATGTCTACTGTCTGTTAACAACGAGCAATGGATCTGGCACAGAAGATTGGGACATGTTAGTATGAGAAGAATATCTCAGATTAACAAACTCAATCTGTTCAGAGGACTTCCTAACCTGAAGTTTAATTCAGATGCTCTGTGTGAAGCATGTCAGAAAGGCAAGTTTTCAAAACCAGCTTTCAAATCCAAAAACGTTGTTTCCACCTCCAAGCCATTAGAACTTCTGCATATTGACTTATTTGGACCAGTTAAAACTGCTTCAGTCAGTGGCAAGAAGTATGGGTTAGTAATCGTAGATGACTATAGCAGATGGACATGGGTAAAGTTCTTAAGACACAAGGACGAGTCACACTCTGTGTTTGTCACCTTCTGCAACCAAGCTCAGAATGAAAAGGATCTTAGAATCGTCAAAGTCAGAAGTGATCATGGTGGAGAGTTTGAAAACAAAGATTTTGAGTTATTCTTTAATGATAAAGGCATTCTGCATGATTTCTCTTGTCCTAGAACTCCCCAGCAAAATGGAGTTATAGAACGAAAGAACAGAACATTGCAAGAAATGGCCAGAACCATGATCAACGAGACTAACATTGCTAAGATCTTCTGGGCAGAGGCAATAAACACAGCGTGTTACATTCAGAATAGAATCTCCATAAGACCTATTCTGGAAAAGACTCCATATGAATTGTGGAAGAACAGATAACCCAACATTTCCTATTTTCACCCATTTGGATGTACATGTTTTATTCTGAATACAAAAAATTATTTGAACAAGTTTGACTCTAAAGCATAAACGTGTATTATGTTAGGATATTCTAAACGCTCAAGAGGGTACAGAGTATACAATACAGAAACATAGATTGTGGAAGAGTCAATCAGTGTTCGTTTTGATGATAAGCTTGACTCTCAAAAGTTAAAGCAAAATGAATTCCTTGCAGGTATGGAAGTTGAACTCACAGGTACTAAAGACAAATCATCAGAAGCTCTTAACAAAGACACTCCCTCAACATCAGAAAGAGTCACTGCAAGCAATCCAGCATCTTCTATTGATCCACTCCAGAAAAGACCATCCAGAAGCAGCATGGATCACCCAGAAGAAACAATCTTAGGAAGAAAGGAGGATCCAATCCGAACAAGATCTAGCTTCAGAAACTCTGAAGAATCCCTCATGGGACTGGTTTCTCTAATTGAACCAACTACAATTGATAAAGCACTTCTGGACAATGACTAGATTCTAGCAATGCAAGAGGAGCTAAATCAATTCACAAGAAATGACGTATGGGATCTAGTTCCTAAACCAAAAGGATTCAATGTCATTGGTACAAAATGGGTGTTCAGAAACAAACTGAATGAACAAGGTGAAGTCATCAGAAACAAAGCACGACTAGTAGCACAAGGTTATAGTCAACAAGAGGGGATAGACTATACAGAAACCTTTGCTCCAGTCGCCAGGTTAGAATCTATCAGACTCTTAATTTCATTTGCTGTTAATAAAGGCATCACTCTGTATCAGATGGATGTTAAGAGTGAATTCCTAAATGGCTATATAGAAGAAGAGGTATATGTGCACCAACCCCCTGGTTTTGAAAGTTCCAAAAATCCAGAATATGTTTTCAAACTAAAGAAGTCACTGTATGGTCTGAAACAAGCTCCTAGAGCTTGGCATGAAAGACTAAGTAACTTCCTGTTAGAAAAGGAATTCACCAGAGGGAAAGTGGACACAACCTTGTTCTGTAAGACAGTTAAGAATGACATTTTAGTATGTCAGATTTATGTTGATGACATCATATTTGGATCTACTAAACCCTCTCTGGGAAGAAAGTTTGCTAAATGTATGCAGGCAGAATTTGAAATGAGCCTAATGGGGGAACTAAAATTCTTTCTGGGCATTCAGATTAATCAAACCCCAGAAGGAACTTACATTCATCAGAGCAAATATGTCAGAGAACTTCTGAAGAAATTTGATCTCTCAGAATGTAAGCCATCAAAGATTCCAATGCATCCCACGTGCATTCTGGAAAGAGAAGAGGTAAGTAAAAAGGTAGAACAGAAGGTTTACAGAGGTATGATTGGTTCTCTTCTCTATCTGACGACTTCAAGGCCTGACATTCTATTTAGTGTTTGCATTTGTGCTAGATTCCAATCAGATCCTAGAGAATCTCACTTAACAGCAGTTAAGCGAATTTTCAAGTATCTGAAAGGTACTACTAATATGGGTTTGTTTTATAGAAAATCAAGTGATTACAGTTTGATAGGATACTGTGATGCTGATTTTGCTAGAGACAGAGTAGAACGTAAAAGCACTTCTGAAAGCTGCCAGTTTCTGGGAGAAAATCTGATCTCGTGGTCCAGCAAAAGACAATCCACAATTGCTCTATCAACAGCAGAAGCTAAATACATAGCAGCAGCTGGATGCAGTACACAAATGCTCTGGATGAAAAGTCAACTTGAGGACTTCCAGATATTTGAGAGTAACATTCTTATCCTCTATGACAATACTTCTGCTATTTGTCTCAGCAAAAATCCTATTTTGCATTCTAGGGCTAAGCATATAGAAATAAAACATAATTTTATTAGGGACTATATTCATAAAGGGATTTTAAATTTAAAATGTATTAACACAGACCATCAATGGGCTTATATTTTTACAAAACCTCTTTCTGAAGATAGGTTCAACTTCATTCTGAAACATCTCAGCATGAAGCTCTGCCCAGAATAAAATTGTTTTGATTCCATATATCATTATATTTAATTTCTCTCTCTTGCCGTTTATGTTTTCAAAATTGTTTAGAAATCTATTTAAACACATTTCTCATCATTTACACTCTTTTACCTTCACTTTCATTTTCTCTCAATCTTACTGATTTCAGTTTGCATACTTTCTCAAAACCCTTTCAATTTTTTTTCACAAAACCTTCGTGTGAACATGGCTTCCTCCAGCATTCCTACTTCAAGTTCTCAGAAAACAGACTCCTTCGATCAGTATGAAGAACCCTACATAACGCTTCTCACACCAATCAAAAATCTAGAAGTTCTGTCAGAATTGATCATGGATTTCAACAGTCTTCAAGAGAATGGATTTAATCTCTCTAAAGAGGTTAAGGCTCAAGGCTGGGAAAGATACTTTGACAGACTGGTGGGTCCAACATTCCCAATTCTGGTAAAGGAATTTTGGATTCATGCTTTATCTCCCAACCATCAAGTTACTTCATACATTATGGGGAAGAAGATAGTTATTACTGTGGACCTCATTGAAAGATTAATAGGCTACAGTGGTGGTGGTGTTCGTTGCATTGATATGGATGAAAGATGCGCTGATGTTGCCCTAATTGCTAGAGAAATCGTCACTCTGGGGCTTCCCTCCAGCAAGATAAGGGATTTAAAAGACCATCACAAAATTTGGGCCAAGATTATTCTGGGATGCATAAACCACATGAAGCCTACCAGCTCTCCTGACTACATCAATATTGATCAGCAATTTCTGATCTACTTCATCTCTCAGAAGATCAAGGTAAATCTGGCTCATCTGCTGTTTAACCATCTAAGGACAAGTGTTAAAGAAACCAGAGAAGAGGAGCGCACAAAAATGGACTGGATACCCCTAGGAAGACTTATATCAGATATTCTAACAAAGAATAAGCTGATTGATCATCTTACAGATGCTCAGGAAATCAGCTCTTTGGAAGCTACTGTTGGCAAACAGCTGAATGCAAAGAATCTGAAGAAAATGAAGTTGATTGAGAACATCAAGAAGGAACCCCGCGTCACTCCTTTTACAACAATATCCAACAGAAGAGTCCCTCTGGATAACTTTCCTCTGTTCTCATAGATTGATTCTAAACCAGATATAATAGTCAGATATCTGGATGCTTGCAAGGGGATGGTACAGCACCAAATCTGAACATTCAGGATCTGCAGCAGAAGGCTCCAGAAGTTGTGCTGAAGAAAACCAAGAAAAGGAAAGCTGCAGCAGAAGGATCATCCCAGCAGACTCCTAAAAAGAGAGGTAATCCTGCTTCTGTACCTGTTTTAGATTCAATTGATGTATCAACATCTATCCCAATTCCCACTCAATCTGAAAACCCCACACCACAAACTTTTGATGACTTTGACATTGATTTTGACCCCTCTGAATCCTTAACTCTTAGAAGATCTCGCTCCTAACCTCAAAATCCAAATATTGAAGCAACCCAACAAGAACTTGCAAAAGTTCTATCTGATATAGACCAACATACTTCTGCTCCCATGCCAGAAAATCCAAACCCTGAAACCACCACAGAAGCACAACCAAAAATTCCCCTCTCTCCACTACCAAAAATACCACTACCTCCATCTCCTCAACCAGAAATTCATCCACCTTCTCCTCAACCTAAACTACCTCATCCTGAAGTTCAAACTTCTGAGGCTCAAACTTCTGAATCCCCTGAACCTGAACATCATAACGATCAATCAAACCAAACTATTGATTCTGATACCATTCCCATTCCTGGAATCACAGAACCTCTGGCCATTCGTATGCCCCTTGGTACCATTGTGAATATTCCCTAACTTCCCTCTTCACCAGAATTAACTCCACCAAACTCCTCATCAAGTCCAATCATAATTCCTGACTCTCCCACTCCCTCACCAAAGAACAATCCAGAAGACAACATCAAGACTGTCATTAACTTAACAGTTTTTGAACGTCTTGCTGCCATAACCCACAAAACAGCTATCCCAAAACCAAAACATCCAGATGTTGGTACCAGCTTATTGACATTTGAAACAGAAGTACAGAAGTGGATCACTTCTCTGAAACAAGCTAGTCTTGAGCTGGTTGATCCTGCTGCATCAGACTACCTTTGGACAAAGTTCAGAAGATGGGTATGCTCTGAAACCTATAAGTTGCAAGAACAGAGCTACGGACAAGCTCAACAGAACTTCAGCAATCTGCGAAAAGAAATTGAAGGTCCAGTTCTAAGCAAGCTGCTTAAGGAAGAAGTTCTCCCTCTGGACATTGCTCCCTGGTATGAACATCGTCCAACATCCAAAGATCTCAATTTGATTGTTACTCTAGAGAAAATGGTTCCTGCTGAAGCACTGGGTCAAAAAGAAGATATTGCAGAAAGCTCTGAGAAGCATCCTGTTTCTGAAGATCCTAAAGCTTCCTCCCTTGACAGGCAGACTCTAGAAGACCTGAAAAGATCTGATATGTTGATGAAGGAAAGAATGGATAAGCATGACAACAAAATTGATGCAATTGCAAGCATGTTAACCCAGCAACAGGAAACCAACACCCAGATTAGGAGCATGTTGGAGGCTTTGTTCACACGTCTTCCACCTCCTTCTTAGAAATTCCTCATTTTTGTAACATGTTTACCTGTAATATTTTTACATTGTTCTGAACTTATCATTGCTTCTGTTTTCAATATAAACGCATTTTGACTCTGATTATTTGTTCTTTTTGATAACTGACAAAAAGGGGGAGAAAGAATGATATTTTTCAATAACGGATTACTGAGACATAAGTCTCAAACATTCTGATCTATTTAAATTTTTTCTCTTCTGAAAAGCTTGAACAGGTACAAAACTCTGAGGAAAGATACAGTAAAGTTCTGATGCTCAAAGACTCATGGAATTAAAGCGAAGTAATCAACTCAGGGGGAGTTTTCTCTTCTTAATTCTATACTTTTTATTCTTTATTTTTAATTGAAAAAATCTGGTTTTTGTCATCATCAAAAAGGGGGAGATTGTTAGAACATAGTTTGATTCTACAACCCTTAATTAGAGTTTTGATGATAACAAAATACAAAGAATAAATAAATTGTAAGATTTATATATAAGACAAATATGCTTCTTAAATTATGTTCTGTATATACAGAAGTTCTGATGGAATCATCATTAGCATCAGAAGATCAGTAATATGTCAGCATCAGAAGATCAGTAACATGTGCTACACGCTGAAGCTACCAGATCATACGCTGAAGCTTGATGACCAGAATCTGCATATAAACATATACACTCTGACTCTGATCAAAGATCTTTACCAAGTCATCAGCACTCTGAAGCGTTATCACAAGTTAAAGCAAAGAAGACTCTGAAGCGTTACTAAGTATTCAAGACAGAATTAATTGCTAACGACTTTATTCAGACAAGATCTTCTTCAAAAGGAAAGTACGTTATTATCAGTATAAGTACTTTATGGACAATATATCTTTTCCTTGGATATATAAACAAGTATGTGTGAGAAAAGACGCACGCATGCACTCATACATTTTGCTAAGCTTTCAAACCATGCTTACTCAAACGCTTTAGCAAATCCGTTTTTACTCCAAGCTTAAATTGTGTATTATCACAGTTGTGATATAGTGTTTTATTAGAAAACGTTAACACATCATTGTTCAATTATTTGTAAGAGATTTCCTTGAGATAAACCGGTTTGTGGTTATACTCAAGAAGGCTTTAACAGTTGTTAAAGTAGTTGTTGTAATCCTTTGAATATAGTGGATTAAGACCTCGTTGGAGAGAGGCGAAATCACCTTGACGGGTGGACTGGAGTAGTTTGAGATCAAACGAACCAGGATAAAAATACTGTGTTGTCTAAGCATTTGTTTTAAGTTTTACAATTCAACCCCCCTTCTTGTGTTTTTCACATCTTCAAACTCATCCAAAACGTGAGTTTTGCTATGCTAATCACTTCTGGAAGTTCAATAAACATGTTTAGAAGCAAAAACATGCAGAAAAATGTGTTTAGAAGCTAAATCAAGGATTTCAAATTCTGACTTTTGAAGAAACTTTAGTTTCAAGTTACCAAGTTCAAATCAATGGCATTCTCAGCTCAAGGGGTCTTAGGGAATGATTCTTGATGATTTATAAATATGAGATTACAAGCTTTGCAATGGGAAAAGAATGAAATCAAATGGATGTTTGAGCTAAAAGTTGCAATGAGTCAAAGTTGGGAAAAAAGTTGACTTTCCGTACTTAGAAATATTTCAAGTTTTTCTTCAAAAGTGACCCATAATGTTTTGCATCCAAACATGGCCTTCCACTTGGAATTTGCTCTTGAACAAAAAAGATGGCAAGAAATAAACCTCTTGAATGACATTTTTAAACTTGAACCATTCAAAATCTCCAAAAAATGAGAGAGTTGTGAATTGTTGAAGTTGGAAAAAAATCATGAAATGACCTATAATCTTTTGTATCCTTAGGGAATCTTCCATCCATTTCTCACTTTGCACATAAAAGAAGGAATAAATTTAACATCCTCAATATCATTATAGGAAAATAGTAGGCTTAAGGTGATAAAAATTTACCAAGTTATGATCATTTGAAGTCACACATGGGAAATTGGGGGTTCATCTGGAGAACTTGTAATCTTTCTTCATCATCAAGTTTCTTCCACATGAAAAATACTTGAAATTTTTTAAGTTATTTGTTATTAACCCTTTTAATAGAAGGATTTTTTTGGAATCACTCAAAAATACAAAAATATGAGCAAGATATACTTCTTCAAAGTTCAAAACCCTAGCTCCTAGATCAAGAAAATTCTTTGAGGAACTTTGACAATTTTAAACAACCTTCTTGTACCAACACTTTTGCTTTGTAAATAGAAGTTGTTGAGGATGATAATGAGAACTCATAGAAACCAAAACCACTTCCATATCTTGAGAATTGATATAAATATGCACTTGTGACCAATGGGAACTAAGCCTTGTCCAACCATGACAACTTCTTCAATCAACCCCTTGTACTTTTGAATCAATCTTGATAAATTTGAAATGTGGTGAACCAAAATAAACCTTTCCATTCCATTTATTCCAAAACAACTTCAATGGTGAGGTTTAAATTTCTCAAGCTTTATTGATTAAGGCAAGGAAATAAACTCATGAACCCATGGATCAACTTGCTAAGCCACATTGCCTTTACCTACATTATTAACAAATAAGACTGTGATACGGTGGCAGAACCGACTGTTAATACTGGTGTTATACCCCAAAATTTGTCCTCTCATTTATCAAGTATTTTCTCACAAAATCTCCTTTGGTTCAAGACTGCACAAGGGTTGATCAACTCAAGACACCTCTTTAAGCATTGAGGACTGATATTAGGGTTTGAGATTCCACAAGTATAATTGAACTTTTAATGCCTCATATGACTTTCATAGATCATTATGGACCCCCAATATTTCTCATGTCAAGTTTCAAGTCTTGGATCACATTTTTGCTCAGTCAATTGATCAGTTGACCTAAAAATCAACTATATTGGGGAAAAAGTCAACTATGGCCAATTTAAAGTCAAACTTCATAATTTTTGATCCATATCAACATTGTGAACTCCTATATGTCATTTGATCAAGTTTGGACCACAATTCCTCAAGAAATTTGATCAGATCATCAAAAGGGCAAAATTGTCAAAATTAGAGTTTTGACAGAGAAAGGGCAATTTCTGATTTTTGACCTAGAAAATGGTTAATTGGTTTGAGACATGATATCAAGGTTTAAATTGCTTCATTTTGACCTAATGGAATGACTCAAAACATTGTTCAAGGTCATTTGATTGATAGTTGATTTTTCAGTCAACTGATCAAAATTCAGTTATACACTAAAAAGTCAAACTTTGACTTTTTGGTCAAAATCAAGTGTCAAAGATCACAATTCATCACAACATGTCAAAATATGAAACTTTTCATCAATAAATCAAAAATTCAAGATTTCATTTTAAAAAGTCAAAATTTCCAAACTTAGAAATTTTTCAAGTGTTGAAAACTTCATGTTTGTTCACAATTTTGAGCCATTTTTCCACCGTGATAAAAGATGATTCAAAGGAAACTTCCAACTTGAAATTTGTAGGTCTCAATGAGATCTAAAACATTGCTTTACACAACTTCTCCTAGAAATTCATGGACTTAAAGTTATGATTTTGTGAATATATGTTCATGAAACTAAACACTTAGTGAAAATTCTGCCCTAGTTTAGGCAGGATTTTGACCTAAATTCATGGCAATTTTTCACATAGTTCCAAGAGGAATTTTCAAAAGTGATTCAAAGAGGGGTTGTAGAGCATATTACAAGCTTTCGAAAATGTCCAAGAACTCCTTGAGATCATGTTTGAGCAAGGAGAATCGAAGGCATGAAGTTGGCATTTCATTCTTGAATTATAGGTCAATTTCATGATGAGAAAGAATTCAAATCCATGTTTAGGTTGCACAATCTTTGATTTGCAGGCCTCAAACTTGTTTGCAACTTCATAATTAATGTTTTGCACAGCTGTTAGAGGCTTCAACTCAATCATTCAAGGCATTTCCCATGCTTATTTCCATTTTAGGAAGAAAGTGCACATTGCCATTTTGGAAAAGTAGCTTTATGCACAAAATATGTTCCTGAGCTTTGCACTTGTTATCTTCTGATCATACACGACCTATAACCCAAAATAAATTTGTCTCAAGCCTCTAACAAGTCAGCCCATTCTTGTACTTTACCTTCAAACCATGTTTTCACTTTTCTTCAAAATCAAGTAACATAGCCATAACTTGTACTTGTGTGATTCTGAGCCTCTCAAGCCTCACATCCTTTTCCTTACTTATGCACAAGTCATTTGCATCAAAATACACACATGCTTAAGCCTTCAAACACACAAAAAACTCAACTGTATTAAAAAAATCCATGTTGCATAATCTGACCAAAAACTTGAAACTCACATCTCCCTCGTGTGTTTCCAAGCCTTTTTGTTCCTAAAGCTTCTAAACATCAAATACAACTCATCCCTGACCCTGTTTCATAACTGTAACTTCATCTTCATCAACCTCCATAACCAAAAACAAGGCTCTGCAAGTTGACTTCTCCAGAACTCCTCAGCCACTTTCAGCTCAAGCCAAGCATCACATTAGCTTCCTGGGAAGTTAAGGAAGCTAACCCAATCACTGGAACTCATCAAAAGTTGCTCAAACTCAAAACACGATACCCTCTTGCAAGGTGAGTTTTCTGAATTTTGAACTATTCATATAGGCATTGTTAGGCTTGCATTTGTGAAGATAGAATGTAGGTATCATTGCCCTGAAACTATACATGTCCATAGATTTCATTTATGTTGCTTGAGCATGACGAATTTTGAGTTTAAACTTGCTGAAACATTTAGGTCAGGATTTGGTACTTTCATAAATTCATCTTTATCTTTGAATGTTAGTTTAAATTAGTTACATGGTTGGATTCGTGATAAAAAAATACACAAGTTTGATGTTTACATTTTTTAAAATGGTTTAAGAATGAGCAAGTTACAGATTCTTTGGCTGGAGGTTGAAGATGAAGTACAATCAGGGCAAGTTATGTGTTATGTATTTATTGTTGTGCCAATGTTAACGGATGTATCACGACCCCAGTGGTTAAAGCGCGGGCCTTTAACCTAACGGACCTGGGTTCGAGCTCTAACATCCATTTTGCTCCTTTTTTTCATATTTTTTCTGTTTCTTTTTTGTTTGAACAGGTTTGGGGCCTCTAACATGGGCCTGGTTACTTTTTTTTCTTCCTCTTTCTGACCCCTGTCTCATTTCAGCACCCCTGGCCCAAATTCATTTTTATTTTCTTTTTCTTATTATAATTTATTTCTTTTCCTTTATTATTATTATTATTAGTATTATTAATATAATTTTTTATTGTTATTAATAAAAACCCAAAAAAATATTTATTTATTATTTTTACACTTATTTAGTTTATTTTGTTTTATAAAATCAAAAGAACAAAAACATTTCTTAATAAATTAATTTCTTTCTTAATAATTAATATTTAGGTTTAATTATTATATTATATTATTTTTCTTGTAAATTAAAATCAATTTAGAATTTAGGACTTTTATTTGATTAATTTTATTTACTAGTTTAATTAAATTCACAAAAACCCTAAAAAACTTGTTTTCTTTAATAAAATATTTTCTTTTACTAACTTAATTTTAATTTTCTTATTCTAGTCAATTATCTCATTTTAGTTCAATTAGGTCAAAACCTTTAATACAATAAAAAATCATTCCTTATCCATTCATATTTGTATATTATATTCATTTCATTTTTTGTACATTTATTCAAATTCAATATAGTTGTAATAGATAATTAGGAATTTAATTTCTTGCAATTCCCTATTTGTAATTGGTATATCCCCACCCCTAATGATGTAATAGCTTAGTATTTTTATTTCCCACAATTTAATGCTTTATATACAAATGCTAGTAATTAGGGTTTGTATGGAAAGATTAAAACCAACAAATAGCAAACCCTAATCAAGACAAATCAAGAATGTAAATCAATACACTTGCACACATACACCCTTAGGGAAAATCCACTTTTTTGCCTTATAAAATGGACATATTATACATGTGGGGTATCTTAGCAAAAACAAAAAAAAATATAAGATCATAGTTTTTCGATGACGCTATCAAAGTTGCATTTCAAAAATGATCTTAGTTCCTTAAAGAAAATGCTAAGATATCTTACAACATTGCTAATTATGACTATACGATGACCCTTGACCGTCCCTTTTACATCCAAAGATAGGGTTACTTACCAATGCAATAGTAAGATAACAATGTCAAAGGAAAGAGGAAATAAACATGAAATACTTTTGAGTAGGTAGAATGTTCCTAGTTGCTTGCTCATTTTCAAACGAAAACATACTTGTTATTTTCAAAACAAACACCAAAACTTTCAAAACACCTTTCAAACTTGAAAACATTTTCCAAGGATCAACACTTTTGTATACATTCTTACGAACGAGAATCATTACAAAGTTTTCCTAAACGATGGTGCCCTTTTCAAAATACTTTCAAAAAACACACAAAGCACATTTTCAAACAAAAGCAAGTGATCTAGCAAGCAACTAAGAGCCCGTAGATAACTATGGCTGAAAAGGGTGCTAATACCTTCCCTTTTCATAATCTACCCCCCAAACTCAAGAAAACATATCAAAGGTCTTTCCTGTTCTTTTCAGCCTTTCCTTTTGGATAAAATAAAAGTCAGTGGCGACTCTTTCTAACCGCAACAATTGCGATCAAACGCAAAACAACCAAGTCAGTTCTCCCACCGCGTTACAGAATTGGCGACTCTGCTGAGGACTAATCTTAAAATTGGGGTTACCTTAGGGATAGATCACATTTACTTGCTTTTCTTGTTTGACTTGCATGCTTTACATTATGGTTCCTTGTTTGGGCTTACTAAAGATCCTACACCCGGATTTGGGGCACCTTTTTTAGGTAAGTAGCAATAAACTGTGAGGGAACTGTGCGGGGGTATACTGACACGGTTGAAATAGTAGCTACATTGATGTGATACTTTGGTATGTATCGGTAGCCCTTGAGTAATCAAGGAGAATACGGGGCCGCTGTGTGGTATCATAAAGCGTCAACTGACCTTAGCACCTTAATTCTCCAACTTGGCTTTTAGGACGTAGTGAGATAGCCGTCTTTGGTGTAAACCTAAAGTCGGTTGATACTGGATGCTACTCTCATTGAGGTTTTGCCCTTGAGTTTTGTTTGGTGAGAAGTCAATTGTCTATTGAAACGAGATTTAGGGGAAAGACTGGTGATATTGAGATCCCTTAGAACCCGATTACTATATTTTTGACAGGTTGAGCCAACCCAAATTCAAGAGGGTATCACCTTAAAATCCATGCAAGCCTTAAACCTAAGGTCTCTGTGTAATTTGCTTGTGCTTTCTATATCTGCTATATCTGAGCATAATCATGACATCATAACATAGCATGTCATACTAACCATTTCAAGGATTCTTAGGTTTTATTTTTGTCTTGTTTTGTAGGACATGGCTCTCGCCCGCAAATTCGCTATCCAAGTCAGTCTGGTAAAAATACCTCCTCAACTTAAGGATTTGGTATCAAGGGTTCCCGAAAGCTCTCCATTCACTGAAAGATATAGTCGACTTCTCAGCTTGGTCACCTTAAACCCTGATGAAGAAATGTTAAAAGTTCTCTTTCAATTCTTTGACCCTCTACATCACTGCTTCATATTTCCAGATTATCAGTTAGTGCCTACCATGGAGGAGTTTTATATGATGTTGGGGGTGCCTATCCTTAATGAGGTACCTCTCAATTGTATGGAAAGAGACCCTAAACCTGAAGACATTGCCAAAGCTCTGTCCTTACAACGGTCTGACATAGTAGCAAATTGGGAAACCAGGAGAGGTGTCAAAGGTTTTTTGGCTAAGTTCTTGTTAGAGAAAACTCGTCGCTTTTGGGATACCTTGGACTTACAAGCTTTTAAAGAGGTGTTAGCCCTTCTCATATATGGTTAAGATTTTCTTGTCACGTAATCCGGTACCTACTCTGCTTGGAGATATCCTACATTCGTTGCATACTCATTGTAAAGAGGAGAGGAACCATTCTATGTTGGACACCTCTTTTGGCTAGGTGGTTTATTTCACACCTACACCGATCCGTCTTGAAGAATGAACAGGGCTTAAGATGGTCTCATAGGCTAATGACTCTTACACATTCAGGCATTCATTGGTGTTCCCGATTCTCAGAGATGTTATCATCATTGATCGATGCAGAGAATTACCTAATGTCCCTATTTTAGGAATTAGGGGAGGAATCACTTACAATCCTTGTTTGGCACTAGGACAGTTTGGATATGCAAGAAGGGATGGTCTTCATTCATCATAACACAAACATGTTTCTTACAACAGGTCTCCTTATCTTTCTACTATTTATTTCAGTAAGATGGATCTTGAGCAGACAGTAAAAGATCTCCAGGCACAGAATGCTCAGTTTCAACAAATGTTCTTGACTCTGACCAAAGGAAAAGAGGATTTGAAAACTTTGCTGATCAAAGAAAAGAAGAAGAAAGCGAAGAAATCAACCGGTGTTTTCAATCTAGGAAGAAGGTTCTAGGGGCTAGCCAGACGGACCCTAGACTTCACAACATCATCAGGTGAAAAGGATAATCAAGAAGGGAAAAGCAAGGAAGTGACTGGCCATCCAGAATCTGAAGAGGAAGAAGAGGACGATTACTCTAAAGAGCAGTATCCTCCGGCTGACGACAAATACAAACATTTGGAAGAGCGTCTAAGTGCAATGGAGATACAGAAAGTGCCCGGGATGGACTTTGAAGAGTTGGGTTTGGTGTCTGGGATTGTTATTCCACCAAAGTTCACGGCACCAGTGTTTGCTAAGTACGACTGGGTTTCGTATCCCAAGATGCACCTCTGATCTTATGTGAGGAAGATACAACCTCACACTGCTGACAGAGATTTGTGGGTCCACTTCTTTTAGGATAGTCTATCCGGGACTCATCTCGATTGATTCTATCAATTGGAGAGGGCTAATATCCATAATTGGGAAGACCTTGCCGCTGCTTTTTATAAGCAGTATCAATACAATGCAGACCTTGCTACCACCCGTACTCAACTCCAAAGTCTGAGTATGGGTTTTAACGAGGGTTACAAAGACTACGCTCAGAAATGGAGGGACTTAGCAGGAAGAGTCCAGCCTCCCCTGTCTGACAGGGGGCTAGTAGACATGTTTTTGGGTACCCTGTCCGGTCCTTTCTTTAATCATCTAATTGGAAGCTCCTCAACGGGCTTCACTGAATTAATCTTGACCGGGGAAAGAGTGGAAGCTGGGATTAAGAGTGGGAATATCCAAAAGGACGCATCCTCCAGTGCCGTGAGAAAACCATTTATTGGGAAGAAAGAAGTTGGTGTTATATACCCTCAAAGGAATCAGGACAGAACGGAACACGGTCCAACGGTAGGGGTCGTCATGATCCCTAAGCCGGCACCTACTCAACAAAGGAACAACCAGCCTAGAATAGAAAGATCGGTAAGACAGTTTACCCAGATAAATATGACATTGTCTCAATCCTGCCACATTTGTTGAGATCTAATCTGGTAACTTTGAAGGAAGCCCCGAAGAATCCCAACACCGCGTCCTCTCATTACAACCCTAATGCTCGTTGTGCTTACCATTCAAAAAGTCCAGGCCATGATACGAAAAACTGCTGGGCTTTGAAAAACAAGGTGCAAGACCTTATCGCGCCAAAATAAATTGAATTTGATGCTCCTGAGATCCCAAATGTTATCATCGCTCTTATGCCCAAGCATGGCCGTGATGTTAACGATGTTGAAGATGATGTGTTTATTACTATTGTTGATGAACTTATTACTCCTCTCCTGACTATCAAGAGGAACCTGTTGAAGGCCGGTTAATTTCGGGTTGTGGCGAAGGCTGCCAGCTTTGTTTATCCCTACCAACTGGTGGTTATTTATTGAAAGAAGGTGTCCAGCGCCTAATAGATGACAAAGATATTTTGTTTGAGAAGACTCCCGTTCCCACCATTTCTTACAAAGATGTTTCAATCGTAACCATTTCTGCCAATCCTTCCAGGGTCTCCACCAAAAGACCCGTTAGGATTACATCTGTTCCTATGGTGACTCCACTGATAATTACTATGCCAGGGCCGATCCCATACTCCTCAGATAAAAATGTCCCCTGGAACTATGGGGGTGACGTCTACTATCACGACATCAAGCAGGATTAGCTGGCTGATAAAGACTCAATTTTTGAGGAGGCTGACCCCGACATCGACAACATTGCGGGAACCAGCAAAATAACCCAAAGTGGAAGAGTATTCTCCCCTGAGATTGCTCCTCCGAAAACTGTTACCGGTGTTGTGATCATCACTGCTTTCGTTCCTGTTGACACTACTACTATAGTCCATATGGTTACCCCTACTGACACCCCTACCGCTGAGTCGACCGGGACTCGGGGAAAAGGCATTTTGGTTGAGCCTGTCCAGATGAAGGCATAATCAGTATCTATCCCAGAGGCCTCCAAAAAGGAGATGGACGAAATTTTGAAAATTATAAAGAGAAGTGATTACAATGTAGTCGAACAGCTAGGGCAGACTCCGTCAAAGATTTCTATGCTAGCTTTACCGTTGTGCTCCGAAGCTCATGCGAAGGCCTTGGTGAAATCTCTTTAAACTTCCCATGTGCCACAGGAAACCTCTGCTGACCAATTCTAAGACTGTGTGGCCAGTTTGACCGCTGATAATGGTTTGTGCTTTTTTAATGCTGATCTTACATCTAGAGGGAGGAAACACAACGAGGCGTTGCATGTCTCTGTCGAATGCAGGGGCACTACTTTGGCCCATGTCCTAGTTTATACTGGTTTATCTTTGAATGTGATACCTAATAAGGCTCTTGATAGACTAGACTGTAAAGGTCTGACCTTAAAACCCAGCAACATAGTGGTAAGGGCCTTCGATGGTTCGAAAAGAATGGTGCATGGGGAGGTGGACATCCCCATTAAAGTTGGAACTCAAACCTTTGATTCAACTTTCTATGTGATGGACATTCACCCTTCCTATTCATGTTTATTGGGCCGACCTTGGATTCACAATGCTGGTGTCGTCACCTCTACATTACATTAGATGCTGAAATACCCAACCAAGGTAAAAATCATTACTGTCCATGGAGAAGAGGAATATATGGTCAGTCACTTGAACTCCTTCAGATATGTAGAAATGGATGGTGAATTCATTGAAACTCTGTGTCATAATTTCGAGGAAGACCCACAAACAGTGGCGGTAACCAAGAATGTTTCCCAAGTCCCAAAGATTATAAGACCTCCGCTAAAGATGTCTTCACTGAAAGATGCCTAGGCAGTAGTCGAAGAAGGTGGGTATATTATTTGGGGCAAATCTCGGATATCCCTTAAAAATCTGATAAATTTGATTTGGGTTTCACTTCGGGAGGTCAGAAAGCTGTTCTTCATGCTCGTGCCGGGGGACCACCTTTACGGATTAGCAACCATGGAGTCAATGCAGGGGAGGATAGTGATGACAGTTGTGACCTAGAAGATTGGATTTTCCCAACTATCAATGGAGGACTCGGCAACTGGGAAGCCAAAGAACTTGTCCCTATTACTTTTATCCAACAATAATTGTCTTTAAATTTTTGTCGGACTTGTAATAATTAAATAATTCAGACTTTTAAAACCTTGTGTCTTATCCGAGGCACAACGGTCCATTTGTAAGGGTTGTTACTTCATTTTCATATGTCATCAATGAATCATGGACGTTTTTGCATGCAAACTTTGTGCTCTTTGTCTTTATTTTTCTACATTTTTATTTCTTTCAAAGATAACTATGCTCTTACACACACTCACATATCAAAATATAGATCTACATCCACTCAGGATCCCATGGGTAACGATTTTTCTACGGCCTATTGTGAATTTGAAAATCTAATCTACCAAGCCGAAGACGAAGGTGAGGAAGATTGTGAAGTTCCATGGGAACTAGCTAGGTTACTACAACAGGAAGAAAGGACCATACAACCCCATGAAGAACCTGTGGACACAGCTAACTTAGGTACCAAAGAGGACAAGAATGAAGTCAAGGTGGGTGCCAATCTGGAACCTAGTGTCAAGAAGTTCTTAACTCAGTTACTACATTACTATGTTGAGGTCTTTGCCTGGTTATACGAAGACATGCCAGGACTTGACGCTGATATCATGGTCCATCGTCTACTGACAAAAGAAGACTGCCCTGTGGTAAAACAGAAAGTCCGTCGCATGCAGCCAGACATGTCAGAAAAGATAAAGACTGAAGTCATGAAATAATTCAACACCGGATTCTTAGCCGTCACCTCCTATCCACAATGGGTCGCCAATGCTGTCCCAGTGCCTAAAAAGGACGGCAAAGTACGCATGTGTGTGGATTACCGAGATTTGAATAGGGAAAGCCCTAAGGATGATTTCCCACTTCCCCATATCGATATCTTGGTTGACAATACCGCACAATATAAAGTGTTCTCATTTATGGATGGTTTCTTAGGCTACAATCAAATCAAAATGGCACCTGAGGACATGGAGAAAACGACCTTCGTCACACAGTGGGGCACTTTCTGTTACAAGGTTATACCATTCGGGTTGAAGAATGCTGGGGCAACTTATCAGCGCACCATGGTAGCTTTATTTCACGACATGATCCATCATGAAATAGAGGTCTATGTGGATGACATGATATCCAGATCTCAAACTGAAGAGGAACATCTTGACCATCTGCAGAAACTGTTTGAAAGGCTAAAGAAATACAAGCTAAGGTTGAACCTGAATAAATGCATATTTGGGGTGAGGTCCGGTAAACTCCTAGGCTTCATCATCAACGGTAAAGGTATCGAAGTGGACCCTGCCAAGGTGAAAGTAATACAAGAAATGCCTGCTCCTCGCACCGAGAAGGAAGTCATAGGATTCTTAGGACGACTTAACTACATCGCCAGATTCATTTCTCACCTAACCGCTACTTGTGAACCAATATTCAAATTACTGAAGAAAGATCAAGTGGTCAGATGGAATAATAATTTCGAGGCTTCCTTTGACAAGATCAAGGAGTACCTTCAAGAGCCTCATGTTTTGATGTCGCCAGTCGAGGGAAGACCTTTAATCATGTATCTAACTGTCTTGGAAAATTCAATGGGGTGTGTGCTGGGGAAGCATGACGAGTCTGGCCGAAAAGAGCATGCTACATACTACCTGAGCAAAATTTTTACTGACTTTGAAACAAGATATTCACTGCTCGAGAAAACTTGCTACGCTCTGGCATGGGCTGCTCGCCAGCTGAGACAGTATATGTTAACCCATACTACCTTATTGATATCCAAGATGAATCCAATTAAATAAATATTCGAGAAGCCTGCCCTTTCTGGGAGAATAGCAAGATGGCAGATGATTTTGACTGAATACGACATTCAGTACACTACCCAAAAAGCAATAAAGAGCAGTGTGCTAGCCGACCACCTTGCTCATCAGGTTGTGGATGACTATTAGTCCATGAAATTCGAGTTCCCAGATGAAGACATCATGTCGGTAAGAAATTTTGAAGAACTCAGACCATATGACAGACCTGAACAAGGATCCCGATGGACCTTGGTTTTTTACGGAGCCTCCAGCGCACTCGGCAATAGCATAGGTGCTGTAATCATATCCCTTGAAGGATGTCATACTCCCTTCACTGCAAGACTTTGTTTCAACTGTACTAATAATATGGCAGAATACGAAGCATGTATTTTTGGTCTCGAAGCTGCCATATATTTGGGAATCAAATCCTTAAGTGTATTTGGAGATTCAGCCTTAGTCATCAGTTAGATCAAAGGAGAATGGGACAGGAATCACCCTAATCTCATCCCCTACAAAGAACATGTGTTGACATTAATCCCATATTTTCAGGAGATTACCTTTGAGAATTTCCCACGAGAGGAAAATCTACTAGCGGATGCACTAGCCACTATGTCATCCATGTTTAAACTCAAGTGGGGGTAACGAGGCTCCCCAGATCACCATTGAGCGGATGGATGAACCAGCTTACTGTCGCGAGATCGATGCTGATGAAGTAGTGTACAAGCCTTGGTTCCATGAAGTTAAGAGGTATCTCGAAGCCCAAGAGTATCCAGAGGGAGCCTCAGTCAATGATAAGAAGTTCTTGAGAAGATTCTCTGCTAAGTTCCTTATCAATAATGGCATTCTCTACAAGCACAACTACGACTCTATTTTGCTTTGTTGTGTAGACAAGGTTGAGGCAGACAAGATCATGGCTGATCTACATGAAGGAACTTTCGGCACCCATTCTAGTGGGCACACGATGGCTAAAAAGATCCTACGGGTGGGGTAATACTGGTCTACCTTGGAAGTAGATTGCCATCAGCATTCTCGAACCTGTCACAAGTGTCAGATCTATACTGACAAAGTACATGTGCCTCCAGTTCCTCTAATTGTCCTGACTGCTCCCTGGCCATTTGTGATATGGGGCATCGATATGATTGGAGAAGTCAAACCTAAAGCTTATAATGGACACCGCTTCATCTTGGTGGCCATTGACTATTTCACCAAGTGGGTTGAGGAAGCTTCTTTCGCTTCTGTCACCAAGAATGTTGTGGCCCGATTCATCAAACAGAATCTCATCAAACAGAATCTTAATTCAAGATCCAGCACCATAATTCTTCTCCTTACCGGCCAAAGATGAATGGCTCTGTCAAAGCCGCAAATAAAAACATCAAAAAGATCATACAATAAAATGATAGTGACTTACAAGGACTGCCATGAGATGTTACCATTTTCTCTCTGCGGTTACCATACCACGGCACATACATCAACAGGGGCGACTCCCTTCTCCTTGGTATACGGTATGGAAGTTGTTCTACCAATTGAAGTCCAAATACCTTCTCTAAGAATCATAAAGGATGCAGGGTTGAATGAAGAGGATTGGATCCAAACTCGGCTTGACCAGTTGAATTTGATTGATGAGAAGAGGCTTACGGCTATCTGTCATGGTCAGATGTACCAAAAACGTATGATCAAGGCTTTTAACAAGAAAGTTAGACGTCAGGTATATCAGGTTGATGACTTGGTAATCAAGCGTATCATATTTCCACGAGGTGATCCCAGGGGAAAATGGACTCCTACATACGAAGGACCATTTGTGATAAAAGCATATTCTCTGGTGGAGCAATGATCTTAACCACTATGGATGGCGATGACCTTCTGCACCCTGTGAACACGGACATCGTCAAAAGATACTACGCATAAGAGACCCACTAGATTGACACACCTAGGAAAAACAAGGGCATCCCGACGAGCCACAAAGGTTCGGGGGAAAATTAGGGATAAAATATAAAAAAATATGTACACCCGATAAGCTGAAAACCTGAAAGGGCGGCTTGGGAAAAAAAGGGTATCCCGGTGGACTGAAAACCCGAAAGGGTTGTCCAGGCAAAAGTTAGGGAATTAAAGCGTATGAATATGTCTCATTGGATCATCTTACAGACAAACTTTAGCATCGACTGACAAACTCAAATGGTTCGAATCAATCCAATCAGCTTCGGACAAAGCAGCAAGTGGATGAGACACTTAGAGACATGAAGACTATAGCAGAATGGGAACCCCGTCGGATTATTTCACATAGATATATTTTCTTTGTATCAGTTTTCATTTTCTACGACGAAATTCTCTTACTAGAATGTTCATCTCATTATACAAAAATACATATTTAAGTTAATACAAAGATATCCCTTTGAAAGTGAAAAACTATCTGTTTTTCTTTTATTTTTTGTGTTTTGTTTGCGAAAATGTCCACTGATTATTTTTGAACATATGCATTTGAACATGACTATTGTTTACAAATGGATAAAAAAGAAGAATAGAAAATAGAAAGACAATCACTAATGGCTTTAAGAAATAGGATAATATCTTTAGAATATTCCATAAAATCCTCGCAGGTACCTTTTCCAACAAGAACGGAAATCAGGGCATCCCGCTGTAGGATCACCATCATATCTCCAGTATGCATCCTAATGGTATCAAGTTCTCTCACACCCCAGGCGGAACAAAACTTTCGGTTACAGATCTAAAGGTTCCTCAGTGAAAGTCGCCCAATTTCTCAGGATTCCCCAACGGTATTTCACAAGGTCCATAAGCAATGCACGGCGTTTTCCCTTACACAACAAAGTTTATTTCTCTAACAAATGGAAGCTCATCAACACTTCAACTTCAAAACATGAAGACTTACACTCCTTATACCCATCAGTACTCGGGGATTTATTTTCCCCAATTCCAGCAACACTGCGGCATAACAATTAATGTGTCCATACATTGCATCCATACGTCATAACATTGACAACACAAATACATACCATACAATCTCATTTATTTTGAGAACATCATTGCACCATGCATTTCATACATCATGACATTGCGTGCAACTAACCTTTTATCTTTTTCAGTAAAGATCAATTAACAGAGAATTATCGTTAAATTTTTAACAAGTCAATTATGGATCAATTCCCAAGAAAGGACTGTCAACCATCTACATAACAAATATTTATTTCAGAACCCCGCCGGTGCAGTTTAAATCTCTCAATGATTTATTCTGATTCTTTCCTGCAGACGTCTTCTCTGGTTCAAATGAATGTCTCAATGATTTGTTCTGATTCTTCTCCAAATCCCTATCGATTCAGTTTAAATCTCTCAACGATTTATTCTGATTCTTTCCCGCAGACGTCTTCTCTGGTTCAGATAAATCTCTAAATTATTTGTTCTGATTCTTCTCCAGATCCCTACCGGTTCAGTTTAAATCTCTCACTGGTTTATCCCAATTATTTCCCGCGGACGTCTTCTCTGGTTCAGATAAATCTCTCAATGATTTGATCTGATTCTTCTCCAGATCCCTGCCGGTTAAGATTAAATCTCTCAACGGTTTATTCTGATTCTTTCCCGCAGACGTCTTCTCTAGTTCAGTTAAATCTCTCAATTATTTGTTCTGATTCTTCTCCAGATCCCTGCCAGTTCAATTTAAATCTCTCAACGGTTTATTCTGATTCTTTCCCGCAGACGTCTTCTCTGGTTCAGATAAATCTCTCAATGATTTGTTCTGATTCTTCTCCAGATCCCTGTCGGTTTAGTTTAAATCTCTCAACGGTTTATTCTGATTCTTTCCCACAGACGTCTTCTCTGGTTCAGATAAATCTCTCAATGATTTGATTTGATTCTTCTCCAGATCCCTGTCAGTTCAGTTTAAATCTCTCAACGGTTTATTCTGATTCTTTCCCGTAGACATCTTCTCTGGTTCAGATAAATCTCTCAATTATTTGTTCTAATTCTTCTCCAGATCCCTACCGGTTCAGTTTAAATATCTCAATGGTTTATCCTGATTCTTTCCCTTGGACGTCTTCTCTGGTTCAAATAAATCTCTCAGTGATTTGATCCGATTCTTCTCCAGATCCCTATCGATTCAATTTAAATCTCTCAACGGTTTATTCTGATTCTTTCCCGCAGACGTCTTCTCTGGTTCAGATAAATCTCTCAATGATTTGTTCTGATTCTTCTCCTGATCCTTGCCGGTTCAAATAAATCTCTCAATGGTTTATTCTAATTCTTTCCCGCAGAAGCTTTCTCTGGTTCAAATAAATCACTCAAAGATCTACTCTGATTCTCTCCAGTTAAAGAATACTCAAGACCTCTTTTGGTTCAGTTTTAAATCTCTCAACGGTTTATCCTGATACTTTCCAAATGAACATTTCTGGTTTAGATAAATCGCTCCAAGATTTATTCTGACTCTTCCCAATCAATCAACATACAAGACTTCTCCTGGTTCAAATAAATCGCTCTAAAGATTTGTGCTGATTCTTTTCCAGTTGAAATCAAGTTTAGACTTAGTCCATTTTCTGTCAACAGTAACCCTTGGATGGAATCTATAACCCATCCCTAGAAAATCTCCACCGTTCCTCCAAATGGCATCTATAAGCCCATTCATAATCCATCTTCGAGTGTAAATTTCCGGGCACTCTAGTGTTCAATCATCTTCCACCTTCAGGTCAGGAATGACGATCCGCCAATCTAACTCTTCAGGTTTAAGAAGATTAAACAGGGGCAGCTGTTGTACCCCAAAATTTTCTTTCTCATTTATTAAGTATTTTCTCACAAAATCTCCTTTGGTTCAAGACTCCACAAGGGTTGATTAGCTCAAGACACCTCCTTAAGCATTGAGGACTAAAATTAGGGTTTGAGATTGCACAAGGATAATTGAACTTTTAATGCCTCATATGACTTTCATAGATCATTATGGACCCCCAAGATTTCTCATGTCAAGTTTTAAAGTCTTGGATCACATTTTTGCTCAATCAATTGATCAGTTGACCTAAAAATTAGTTGTATTGGGGGAAAAGTCAACTACGGAAAATTTACAGTCAAACATCATAATTTTTATCCATATCAACATTGTGAACTCCTATATTTCATTTGTTCAATTTTGGAACACAATTCCTCAAGAAATTTGATCAGATCATCAAAAGGGAAAAATGGTCAAAATTAGGGTTTTGACTGAGAAATGGCAATTTCTGATTTTTGACCTAGCAAATGGTTAATTGGTTTGAGACATGATCTCAAGGTTTCAATTGTATCATTTTGACCTAATGTAATGACTCAAAAGATTGCTCAAGGTCATTTGATTGATAGTTGATTTTTCAGTCAACTGATCAAAAGTCAACTCTACACTAAAAAGTTAAACTTTGACTTTTTGGTCAAAATAAAGTGTCAAAGATAACAATTCATCACAACATGTCAAAATATGAAACTTTTTCATCAAGAAATCAAAAAGTCAAGATTTCATTTTGAAAAGTCAAAATTTCCAAACTTAGAAATTTTTCAAGTGTTGAAAACTTCATGTTTGTTCACAACTTTGAGCCATTTTTCCACTATGATGCAAGATGATTCAAAGGAAACTTTCAACATGAAAGTTGTAGGTAGCAATGAGATCTAAAACATTGCTTTACACAAATTCTCCTAGAAATGCATGGATTTCAAGTTATGATTTTGTGAATACATGTTCATGAAACTAAACACTTAGTGAAAATTTTGCCCTAGTTTAGGCAGGATTTTGACCTAACTTCATCGCAAATTTTCACATAGTTCCAAGAGGAATTTTCAAAAGTGATTCAAAGAGGGTTTTTATAGCACATTACAAGCTTTCTATAATATCCAAGAACTCCTTGAGATCATGTTTGAGCAAGGAAAATCGAAGGCATGAAGTTGGCATTTCATTCTTGAATTACATGTCAATTTCATGATGAGCAAGAATTCAAATCCATGTTTAGGCTGCACAATCTATGCTTTGAAGGCCTCAAACTTGTTTTTCACTGCATAATTAATGTTGTCACAACTGTTAGAGGCTTCAACTCAAGCATTCAATGCATTACCAATGCTTATTTCCATTTTAGGAAGAAAGTGCACATTGCCATTTTGGAAAAGTAGCTTTATGCACAAAATTTGTTCTTGAGCTTTGCACTTGTTCTCTTTTGATCATACACGACCTATAACCCAAAAGAAATTTGTCTCAAGCCTCTAACAAGTCAGCACATGCTTGTACTTTAACATGAAACCATGTTTTCACTTTTCTTCAAAATCAAGTAACATAGCCATAACTTGTACTTGTGTGATTCTGACCCTCTCAAGTCTCACATCCTTTTCCTTACTTATGCACAAGTCATTTGCATCAAAACACACACATACTTAAGCCCTCAAACACACAAAAAACTCAGAACTGTATCAAAAAACTCCATTGTTGCATAATCTGACCAAAAACTTGAAACTCACATCTCCCTCGTGCGTTTCCAAGCCTTTTTGTTCCTAACGCTTCTAAACATCAAATACAACTCATCCCTGACCCTGTTTCATAACTGTAACTCCATCTTCATCAACCTCCATAACCCAAAACAGGGCTCTGCAAGTTGACTTCTCCATAACTCCTCAGCCACTTTCAGCTCAAGCCAAGCGTCACATTAGCTTCCTAGGAACTTGAGGAAGCTAACCCAATCACTGGATCTCATCAAAAGCTGCTCAAACTCAAAACACGATACCCTCTTGCAAGGTGAGTTTTCTGACTTTTGAACTATTCATATAGGCATTGTTAGGCTTACATTTGTGAAGATAGAATGTAGGTATCATTGCCCTGAAACTATACATGTCCATAAATTTAATTTATGTTGCTTGAGCATGAAGGATTTGAAAATGGTTGAAGAATGAGCAAGTTACAGATCCTTTGGCTGGAGGTTGAAGATGAAGTTCCATCAGGGCAAGTTATGTGTTATGTATTTATTGTTGTGCCAACGTTGATGGATATATCACCACCCTAGTGGTTAAAGCACGCGCCTTTCACCTAACGGATCTGGGTTCGAGCCCCAGCGTCCGTTTTGCTCCTTTTTTCATATTTTTTCTGTTTCTTTTTTGTTTGAATAGGTTTGGGGCCTCCAACATGGGCATGGTTACTTTTTTTTCTCTTTCTGACCCCTGTCTCATTTCAGCACCCCTGGCCTAAATTCATTTTTATTTGCTTTTTCTTATTATATTTTATTTCTTTTCCTTTATTATTATTATTATTATTATTATTATTATTATTATTATTATTATTATTATTATTATTATTATTAGTAGTAGTAGTAGTAGTAGTATTATTATTAATATTATTTTTTATTGTTATTAATAAAAACCCAAAAAAATATTTTATTTATTATTTTTACACTTATTTAGTTTATTTTGTTTTATAAAATCAAACGAACAAAAACATTTCTTAAAAAATTAATTTCTTTCTTAATAATTAATATTTAGGTTTAATTATTATATTATATTATTTTTCTTGTAAATTAAAATCAATTTAGAACTTAGGACTTTTATTTGATTAATTTTATTTACTAGTTTAATTAAATTCACAAAAACCCTAAAAAACTTGTTTTCTTTAATAAATTAATTTCTTTTATTAACTTAATTTTAATTTTATTATTCTAGTCAACTATCTCATTTTAGTTTAATTAGGTCAAACCCTTTAATACAATAAAAAAAATCATTCCTTATCCATTCATTTTTGTATATTATATTCATTTCATTTTTTGTACATTTATTCAAATTCAATATGGTTGTAATAGATAATTAGGGTTTTAATTTCTTACAATTCCCCATTTGTAATTGGTATATCCCCTCCCCTAATGATGTAATAGCTTAGAATTTTTATTTCCCGCAATTTAATGCTTTATATACAAATGCTAGTAATTAGGGTTTGTATGGAAAGATTAAAACCAACAAATAGCAAACCCTAATCAAGACAAATCATGCATGTAAACCAATACACTTGCACACATACACCCTTAGGGTAAATGCACTTTGTTGCCTTATAAAATGGCCATATTATACATGTGGGGTATCTTAGAAAAAACAAACAAAATAAAAGATCATAGTCCTTCGATGACGCTATCAAAGTTGCCTTTCAAAAATGATCTTAGTCCCTTAAAGAAAATGCTAAGATATCTTACAACATTGCTAATCATGACTATACGATGACCCTTGCCTGTCCCTTTTACATCCAAAGATAGGGTTACATACCAAATCAATGGTAAGATAACAATGTCAAAGGAAAGAGGAAATAAACATGAAAGACTTTTGAGTAGGTAGAATGTTCCTAGTTGCTTGCTCATTTTCAAACCAAAACATCCTTGCTATTTTCAAAACAAACACCAACACTTTCAAAACACCTTTCAAACTTGAAAATATTTTCAAAGGATTAACACTTTTGTATACATTCTTATGAACGAGATTCATTACAAAGTTTTCCTAAACGATGGTGCCCTTTCCAAAATACTTTCAAAAAACACACAAAGCACATTTTCAAACAAAAGAAAGTGATCTAGCAAGCAACTAAGAGCCCGTAGATAACTACGGATGAAAAGGGTGCTAATACCTTCCCTTTTCATAATCTACCCCCCCGAACTCAAGAAAACATCTCAAAGGTCTTTCCTGTTCTTTTCAGCCTTTCCTTTTGGATAAAAGAAAAGTCGATGGCGACTCTTGCTAACCGCAACAATTGCAATCAAATGCAAAACAACCAAGTAAGTTCTCCCGCCGTGTTACAACTGGTTTACGTTTTTTGTTCGCAAATGTCGTGGTAAGCAAGAGTCGCCACCGACTTTCTTTTATCCAACAAAGGAAAGGGTGAAAAGAACAAAAAAAAGACCTTTTTCGAGTTTCTGAGTAAGGGGGGTAGATTATGGAAAGGGAAGGTGTTAGAATCCTTTCAATCTGTAGTTTTCTACGGGCTCTTAGGTACTTTCTCATTTTTTGAAATTGCTTTTGTGTTTGTGTGAAAATGTTTTGAAAATGCCTAAGTGCGGCGATTCACTTTATGGTAACACTTGTATCAGTCCTCAAGAGTGTGATAAAGCGTTTTGAAAACTTTGTTTGAAAAGTGTTTGAAAGTGTAATGTGAAAATATATTTGAGCAAGTACCTAACAGTTATCTACCTACTCGAAAAAGACTGTTCTTTTCCTCTTATCGTTTAGACTGTGTTATCCTACTATTAGTGAGTAGGTAACCCTAGTCGTTGGATGTTGAGGGAATATCGAAAGGGACATAACGGTTATTGAAGGCAACATGTAAGGATACCTTAGCTTTTCGAAGGGACTATCATCATATGATCATTTCTCGTAGGCAACTCGAGAGACATTTAGGGACTATGATCTTTATGATGACTTTAAATTAAGGGTCTTTGCTAAGAGTATCCCTATGTTCGAGGGACATGACCACTGTTTCCGAGGCAACCAAGTGGGAAATACCCTAGGGGTGCAAGTGTGCAATATTGTGCTATTTCAGATATTTTATCTTACAGTTTATTGATCTACTGATTGGTTGATTAAACCTACACGCCTAGGTTGCTAGAAATTATATACAAGCATATAAATTATAAAAGCGAGAAATAAAGGCCATACGCTATTACAAGGCTTTGGTGTAGATACATAATGAATTGACTGGAAGTAAAATACGGAAGTAAAACCCTAATTAAATATTAGAAACCGGGCACAGTTACATCAATAGTAAAAATTAACCGTACGGCAAAAATAATTATGCGTGAGAATAAAAAAATGAAATAAGTTTGAAACCCTAAAAATCCTAATTTGATCATTGAAAATTATTTTTGGGATTTTTTGTGAAAAAAAGATTTGAAGTTTGACCTAATTTTTTGTGATTAATTTTAATTAATGAAACAAATTAAAGTAGATGAAATTAATTGATTTACAAAAATTAATTTATTGAAAAAAACTAAATCCTACTTTTTGTGATCATTTTCTGATTTTTATGAAAAAAATTGATTTGAAATAAAAAACAATTGAAATAATTAGATAACAAAAGAGAATTAAATAAAAAAAAGAAAAGAATGGGCCTGAGGGGGTGTAAACCCAAGTTGGAGGGTGCATGCTGAATTTCTGTCCAAAGCCTAATCCAGTTGGCCCATAGATGCGTGTGATTCAGTGTGGTCATGCCAGAAGTGTTCACTATGGGGAGCTTCATTGGAAGCGTTAGATCTAGGCGCTGATTGATCAAAGGGCGGTGATCTTGAGGCATATAGTGAGCGCGCTTGGGAATGAGGCATTGAATCTGCAAAGAAATTGTGAGAAAAATAATATGTAGGAGGCAGGGATCGAACCCCTGACCTCCTACACACGTGCGCTTTGAAAACCTTTCCCTTTTCCACTGAGCCAACTCTTCATTCATTAATACATGCAAACAATATACATTATATGTAATGATGTGCCAGTGTAATAAATAGAACGCGCGCCATTCAAACTACCCAACCAGGTTTTGACACGCAATCATCTTCTTCGTTGGGACTGTCATTTTAGACTAGGGGTTTTACCTACTGACAGACGCTGTAACTATAAACCTGCATATCTCAAAAATGATAATCACGCAATAAAAATGTAATCCAAGAATAGAGATCAAATGGGTTTGATCTCGTGAGTACAATGATATTCTTATTTTGTCCTGATTTTGCCTGAAATAAAAAACCCTAAAATGAAGCTTTAAACCCTAGCAATGGCATCCAGTCAAATATGCATCAAAACACACAATTAAATATGAAAACATGTTCTAAATAATCATATAAGCATGATGATATATTTAAAAATCATTTATCATGCGTATATTTCAAAAAATAATTTCAAGAACAAGAGCAAACTATGATACTTGTATGGTTGGTTTTTTGGATGTGTTGATGCGTAAGAGTGGTCCAGATAGCTTCTAAATACTGCCAGGGATGGATTTCAGTCTTTGAAATGCCTTGAATCTCCCTCTAAAGCAAAACTCGATCACCACTTTTTGTCAAAATTTTGAGAAGTCTTGTGGGTGTTCTACACGGCCAATCCCCCCTCTTATGATCAGGGTTTGTTATACATATATAGTAGAATGAATTAGGTTAGCAAAACTGAATTGAATCTTCAATTATGAGTTAGAAAACATTTGATTTGTCTTGTATCTTTTGTTTCTAAAATAGGCCAAATCTGTGTTTTTTCCAACGTGTTTTCTTTGACTTGCCAGCCTGTTTAAAGAGAAGATTCTTTCGATTGTGATGTTTCTGGATTGTTTTGGAACAAATCCCATCTTCATTCCTTCTAATATGCCTTCCTTGCCAGCCTTAAACTACAATTCGAGCCAATCAAGACTTTCCTTATTAGAACCTTTTTTTCCTTGATGGTTCTAACTTCGAATTATGCCAGCTTCAATACTAGGGCTCCTTCGATTGGACCAACCTTTACTTCGATTTCCTGTCCTTGTGAATAGAATTCCCTGGTCAAATCAGCTCTTGTGGAATTGTGAACAAAAAAGGCAAGAATCTGGCCTGGACATATTTTCTGAGTTCCCTCTTGATGGTCTCTTTTGAATGGACTGGAAGGAGTTCTTCGAATGGCCCTTGTCCAAATACCAATCGAATGGTATTTATTGGAACGTCAATCGAAGAGTCCTTTGCTACCCCAATCGAAAGTCTTTGACACAATGCCCATCGAAAGGCTTGTCATGAGGCCAATTGAAAGGCCTTTTGTAGATGCCAATCGAAGGACCTCTTACAGATGTCAATCAAAGGACACTTATGTAGATGTCAATCGAAGGACGCTTATGTAGGTGTCAATCGAAAAGCATTTTAGAGATGCCAATCGAAAAGCATTTTGGAGATTCTAATATAAAGGCATTTTGGAGATGAAAATCGAAAGGAACTTTGAAGATTCCAATCAAAGGGCCATGGAGCCGTCAAGATGTTCAATGGAACCATAGGTACATGCACCTTATCAGCGTAGATTTGGCATTTGTGACAAGTTCGGGAATGCTGATAGCAGTCTGCTTCTATAGTGGACCAATAGTATCCTGCCCGTAGGATCTTTTTAGTCATGGTATGTCCACTCTAATGGGTTCCGAAGGCCCCTTCATGTAAATCTGTCATAATCCTCTCTGCTTCGCTCTTGTCTACGCATCGAAGTAAAGTAGAGTCGTGATTACGCTTGTAGAGGATTCCATTACCGAGGAAGAACTTTGCGGCGAACCTTCTCATAAACTTCCTATCATTGACAGATGCCCCCTCGGGATATTCTTGAACCTAGAGATATCTTTTCACTTCATGAAACCAAGGTTTGTCTGCTACTCCTTCAATGTTGATCTCGTAGCAGTATGCTGGTTCATCCAACCTCTCGACGGTAATTCGGGGAGCCTCATTGTCCCACTTGACCTTGAACATATATGACATGGTAGCTAGAGCGTCCGCTAACTGATTCTCTTTTCATGGAAAATGTTCAAAGGTGACCTCTTCAAAGTTTGGGAGCAATGTCAACACGTGTTCTTTGTAAGGGATACGGTTTGGTGCTTCGTATCCCACTCTCATTTGATCTAACTTATTACCAAAGCTAAATCTTTGAAAATGCTCAAAAACTTGATCCTCAGGTCAATAGCAGCTTTGAGACCCATGATGCACGCTCATACTCCGCCATGTTGTTGGTATAGTTGAAACATAATCTGGAGGTGTAAGTTGTATGATAGCCTTCAGGAGATATAATTACAACACCAATGCCATGGCCGAGTGCGTTCGAGGCTCCGTCAAAAACCATAATCCATCGGGATCCTTTTTCAGGTCCTTCATTCGGTCCAGGTTCTTCATAGTCAGTCGCTAGCATAATATTCTCATCCGGAAACTCAAAATTCATGGACTGGTAGTCATCCACGACCTGATGAGCCAAATGATCAACTAGTACACTTCCCTTGATTTCTTTTTGGGTTGTGTATTAGATATCATATTCGGTCAAGATCATTTTCCATCTTGCTATTCTTTCGGAGAGGGCGAGCTTCTCGAAGATGTACTTGATCGGATCCATCTTAGATATCAACAAAGTAGTATGGGTCAACATATACTGTCTCAGTAGGCGAGCAGCCCAAGCCATAGCGCAACAAGTTTTCTCGAGTAGTGAGTATCTTGTTTCACAGTTGGTAAATTTTTTGCTAAGGTAGTATATTGCGTGCTCTTTTCGAGCGGACTCGTCATGCTGCCCTAGCACACACCCTTATTGAATGTTCTAAAACTGTTAGGTACATTATCAAAGGTCTTCCTTTGATCGGAGGCATCAGAATTAGTGGTTCTTGAAGGTATTCCTTGATTATTTCGAAGGCAATCTGGCATTCGTCATTCCATTTTACCACTTGATCTTTCTTCAGGAGCTTGAAGATTGGCTCACAAGTAGCAGTTAGATGGGAAATGAACCTGGAAATTTAATTCAGTCGTCCCAAAAAGCCTCTGACCTCCTTCTCAGTGCGAGGAGCCAGCATTTCTTGTATAGCCTTTACTTTTGTAGGGTCTACCTGAATACCCTTGTCACTGACAATGAAACCTAGTAGTTTACCAGACCTTACCCAAAAGGTGCACTTGTTCGGATTCAACCTCATCTTATACATATTCAACCTATCGAACATATTGTGTAAATGATCAAGGTGCTCTTCCTCAGTTTGAGACCTGGCTATCATATCATCCACATATACCTCTATATCATGGTGAATCATGTCATGAAACAAGGTGACCATGGATCGCTGATAGGTTTCCCCAACATTCTCTAATCCAAACGGCATCACTTTGTAGCAGAAAGTGCCCCATTGCGTGATGAAGGTTGACTTTTCCATATCCTCAGGTGCCATCTTGATCTGATTGTAACCAAAGAAACCATCCATGAAGGAAAAGATCTTGTGTTGTGTGGTGTTGTCAACCAGAAAGCCAATGTGGGGGAGCGGAAAGTCATCCTTGGGGCTTTCCCTGTTCAAATCTTTGTAGTCCACACACATCCGTACCTTGCCATCTTTTTTAGGCATCCGAACTACGTTGGAAACCCATTGGGGATAATAGGTGATGGCTAAGAAACCAACATTGAACAGTTTCATAACCTCTGCTTTGATCTTCTCTGACATTTCAGGGAGCATGCGACGGACCTTCTGCTTTACCGGAGGGCAATCTTCTTTAGTCGGCAGACGGTGAACCACAATATTCGTATCCAGTCCTGGCATGTCTTCATATGACCAGGAAAAGATCTCGACATAGTCATGCAACATTTGTATCAACCGTTGTTTGACATTAAGCCCCAGATTTGCTCCAATCTTGACTTCTTTTCTGTCTACCTCCATGCCCAAGTTTATTGTCTCAACTGGCACTTCATGAGGCTGTATAGCTTTTTCTTCCTACTGTAACAGCCTAGCAAGCTCTCTAGGTACCTCACAATCTTCCTCACCTTTGTCCTTGGGTTGGTTGATCGGATTTTCAAAGTCATAACTGGAAATAGCAGAGCTGTTATCAATGCGATCCAGAGTGGATATGGATCTGTTGTTTGATACGTGAGCGTGTGTAAGAGCATAGCTGTATAGACAAAGTAAAAGTAGAAAATAAAAATAGAGAGCGCAAAATTTGTATGCATAAACGTCCAATGCTTTATTGATGCCATATGAAAGTGAAACATGATAACCCTCACAAATAAACCAATGTGCCCCGGGTAAGACACATGGCCATAAAGTTATATTGTTTATTACATATCCAAAAAACAAGAAAGACAATTACTTCTGAACAAAATTAATCGGTACAAAATCTTTTTCGGTCCAGTTACTGGGTCCACTATTGGTAGTAGGGAAGATCCAGTTGTTCATGTCATCGTCACCGTCTCCGTCTTCTAAAGCGTTGACCCCATGATTGCTGATGCGTAGGGGAGGTCTTCCAGTACGAGAACGTCGAACAACCCTTTGAGCCCCTGAAGAGAAACCCAAACCAAATTTATCAGACTTGTAAGGAATATCAGGGAGTTGATGGTATACCCACCTTCTTCGACAACCGCTTTAGCATCCTTGAGAGAAGCCATCTTCAAGGGAGGTCTGGTGATCTTCAAAATATTGGTAACAATTTCAGTTGTAGCCAGAGTCAAGGGTACCTCTTCAAAATTCTGGCACGGAGTCTCGATGAACTCACCATCCATTTCCTCATATCTAAAGGAACTCAGGTGACTGACCATGTATTCTTCTTCGCCATGTACAGTGACAATTTTCCCTTTGACCGTGTATTTCATCATCTAAAGTAGAGTGGACGTAACGACTTTATCCCCATGTATCCAAGGGCGGCCCAACAAACAAGAATAAGATGGTCTGATATCCATCACATATAATGTAGAGTTAAAAGTATGAGAACCAACCTTGATGGGGACGTCCACCTCCCCGTGCACCATTCTCTTTGAATCGTCAAAAGCCCTCACTACAATATTGTTGGGCTTCAAAGTCAAACCTTCAAAGTCTAGTCTATCCAGAGCGTTTTTAGGCAGAACATTTAATGATGAACCAGTATCCACTAGGACATGGGCCAAAGTAGTGCCCTTGCATTCGAAAGAGACATGAAATGTGTGATACGGTGGGAGAACTGACTTGAGGTGTTTTGTGTTTGTGTTCGCAAATGTTGCGGTTTAGCAAGAGTCGCCACTGACTTTTCTTTTATCCAATAAAGAAAGGTGAAAAAGCACATGAAAGACCTTTCGAGATGTTTTCTTGAGTTCGGGGGGTAGGTTATGAAAAGGGAAGGTATTAGCACCCATTTCATCCATGGTTTTCCATGGGCTCTTAGTTACTTTCTAGATCACTTGCTTTTGTTTGAAAATGTGCTTTGTGTGGTTTTGAAAGTATTTTGAAAAGGGGCCATCGTTTAGGCAAACTTTGTAATAGTTCTCGTTCGTAAGAACGTATACAAAGTGTTGAGCTTTTGAAAATATTTCACGTTTAGAAAGTGTTTTGAGAGTGTATGTGATTGTTTTTGAAAATAGCAAGGATGTTTGTTTTGAAATTGAGTAAGAAACTAAAAGTAATCTACCTACTCAAAAGGTCTTATGTGTTCTTTTCCTCCTCCTTTAGATGTTGCTATCTTACCATTGTTTTGGTAAGAAGACCCATCATTGGATGTGAAGGGACCGACATTGGGTCATCGTATTACCATGATAGCAATGTTGTGAGATGACTTAGCACTTTTCTTTTAGGGACTAAGATCATTTTAAAAGGCAACATTTATAGGGTCATCGAGGGACTATGATCTTGTATGTCGATTTGTTTATGCTAAGACATCCCACATGCATAACATGACCATTTTTGTAAGGCAACAAGTGGAATCACCCTAGGGGTGCTAGTGTGCAAGTGTGTTTGATTGCATGCATTTTAGTCTTGATTAGGGTCATCTATTTGTTGATTTTCATATCTTGCCATACATACCCTAATTACTAGCATTTCATTTGAAAGCAATAAATTGCAGAAATGTAAAGTCCTACGCTATTACAATATTTAGGGGATGTGGGTACATTTGCACAAATGGGGATTGCAAGGAATTTAAGTCCTAATTATCTATTACAACCATATTGAAATGCATAACATAAGAAAGAAATGGACTTGTTTAGAAAATGTTTTTGTCTTAAGGAAATAAATTAAAAGGAAGATATTTTTATGTTTTTTTATGTTAATAAAAAAAAAGAGTTAATATTAAAAGTGATGAAAAAGAAAATAAATGCAAGATAGAAAAAGCGTGCTGCTGCAAGAAGAACAACTAGGGTCAGAAGTTCTGAAGCCAAGAGCGCTGTGACTCAGAAAGGAACGTCAGTGGGCATCAGAAGTTCTAGATTGGCATACTCTGAGATCCTGCAAGATACGTTAGAGGGAAAACACAAAGGTTATGGATGGTATGCATCCAATGAACCAAAAGTCAGAAGTTTTGTATTACACTAAAACAGTGAGCAGACGTCAGCAGTTCAGTACATTGTCAGCATGTGAAAGTCATAAACTCTGAGTGTTTGAAAAATAGCTGATGGAAACATCAGAAGTTCAGTGTATTTGACATGTGAGGAGAACTCAGAAGTTTTGTGCTGTGTTAGAACAGTTAGTGAATCTTAGAAGTTCTGCGTGTTAAAATGGTGAGTGAAAACCAGAAGTTGTGTTACGTTTCAACTCTTAATTAGCACATGAGAAATTTATTTAGTTCAGTAAATTAGAATGATCATAACACAACAAATCATAGAAGTTCCAATCCTAAGTCTGAGCCTAGCATTATTCTAGAAGTTCCGATCCATAGTTTTTCTATTCATACAATGATATGTACAACATTAATACTATGATATTTACATGTTAGTGATGTTCAAAATGAAAAGCAAGTAAAGTCAAAAAGACTTACCTTGAGCGTGCTTGGAGCTTTGAGTGGATGCCTTTGGATGTTTTAGAATCAGCAAGAGAAACTGAAGTGGAAATTCCAAGCTATTTGATTCAAAAGGAAGAACAAAGGTTTTTGTTTTCTATTTGGTATTTCTAGATTCTTACGAGAGGTTTCACACGTTTCTTTTCTCTTTTGATAGTTCTCTCTTTCCAAAAGCCAGCCTCTTGAACGTGTGATGGAGCAAAGTATTTATAGGTGAATTTGTTATGATTTTGGAGGGAAAGACAAATGGTATTTTAAATCAATTTGGCATCTTGTTCCCTTACTTTTTCATCACCATTTTCGTATGCTAGTTTTGTGCAATTATGAGATGTAGGCGTAGGATGACCTAGTTGTTGGTCATGGGTCTGCAACAGGTTGTATAAACAAGGTTTTGGGATTTGGTCATGTTCTTACCAAAGCGTTGAATATAGCCTTCATGTGCTGAAGCGCTGCCTTGTTTTTGAAGCAAGCATGGTGGTTGTCAGCAGGAATTAAGGAAAAGCAAAAAGCAAAGTGTGGGCTTAGTAGCAAAGTTGCTATCCCAAGACAATAGAGGTACACGTGATGAAAATGCTTTGGATAAAGACTCAGAAGGTGGTCGTGAGCATTAAATGAGCATTAAATCATGATGAGACTTATCACAACTAGAAATCCTTCAACGTGAAACTCTACACCAAGGCTTAGTTCTGGATCAGAAGTTATGCTTCAGCGTAGCATCCAATCTTCTGATCGTCTTATCTTCTGGCTCCAGCATGTTCAGAAGGAGCTTTCAGATTTTCTAGAAAGCTTGCAGCATGCTCCTTAACCTTCTTTGAATTACCCTGGCAAACTCTGATTGTGATTTTGTGAAAACTTGCCCAGAAGTTCTGACCAAACTCTAGCTTGAGAATATCCAGAATTTGCTGAGCGTTATGGTGATAATCTGGTCAGAAGTTCTGAGCTTGTCATATTTTCTTAAATACTTAGAAAAAAATTCTAAGTATTTAGAATTTTGACTTCTTCGAAGTAGTTTTAACTTTTGAAATTCTTGATGAAACAAACTTCATATTCTAACATGTCTTGATGAAATATGATTTTTTGAGATTTGATTTTGATCCAAAAGTCAAAGTTAGACTTCTCAGTGTGCAAATGACCATTTTGCCATTGTGAATGGTTTGCTTGGAAAAATTGATAATTCAAGGCTTGGAATTGGATGAGAGAAAACTTGAGGATCCAGGGTGATTCCTTGAGAAATGAGAGGGCAAATTTTGGGGTACAACAGCTGCCCCTGTTCAATCTTCTTACACCTGAAGAATTAGGTTGGTAATTCTACCATTCGTGACTTGAAGGTGGAAGATGATTGAACACTAGAGTGCCCAGAAATTTGCACTCGAAGATGTGTTAGTTGATAAATGTAAGGAATGGGCTTAAAGATGCCATTTGGAGAGATAGTGGATAGTTGTTGGATATGGGCTTAGAGATGCCATCCAAAAATTATTGCTGGACTGTATCTATAAGCTGGAACTGGATGATTTCCAGAATGGTATCCGTGTTTGGAGCGCATTTCAACTGTATCGGAAGGTTGGGTTGTTTTATGATGAGTCCGTGTAAAACTGCATCTTGGGAAGAGAAGGAACCGGTGTAGGGTTTCCTGATGATGTGTCTGTGTAAAACTTCATCTGAAATTTCCTGAGAAGGAACCTATGTAGGGTTGCTTCATGATTAGTCCGTGTAAAACTGCATCTTGGAAAGGAGGAACCTGTGTAGGGTTGCCTGATTATGAGTCCGTGTAAAACTTCATCTGGAATTTCCTGAGAAGGAACCTGTGTAGGGTTGCTTCATGATGCATCCGTGTAAAACTACATCTTGGAAAGGAAGAATCTGTGTAGGGTTTCCTGATGACGAGTCCGTGTAAAACTTTATCTGGAATTTCCTGAGAAGGAACCTGTGTAGGGTTACTACATGATGAGTCAGTGTAAAACTGCATCTTGGAAATAGAACGAACCGGTGTAGGGTTTCCTGATGATGAGTCCGTGTAAAACTTCATCTGAAATTTCCTGAGAAGGAACCTGTGTAGGGTTTCTTCATGATAAGTCCGTGTAAAACTGCATCTTAGAAATAGAAGGAACCGGTGTAGGGTTGCCTGATGATGAGTCCGTTTAAAACTTCATCTGGAAAGGAGGAACCTGTGTAGGGTTGCCTGATGATGAGTCCGTGTAAAACTTCATCTGGAATTTCCTGAGAAGGAACCTGTGTAGGGTTGTTTCATGATGAGTCTGTGTAAAATTGCATCTTGGAAAGAGAAGGAATCGGTGTAGGGTTTCCTGATGATGAGTTCGTGTAAAACTTCATCTGAAATTTCCTTAGAAGGAACCTGTGTAGGGTTACTTCATGATGAGTCCATGTAAAACTGCATCTTAGAAAGAGAAGGAACCGGTGTAGGGTTTCTTGATGATGAGTCCGTGTAAAACTACATCTTGGAAAGGAGGAACCTGTGTAGGGTTGCCTCAGCTGGTCGAGTAGATAGTTGTCCTGTCTGGTTTCAGGTATTAATCTTTCTCCTGAGAAAGAAAGATAGTTTTCCTGGCTTGTTACAGGTGTTAGTCTCCAATCTCTTCATGTAGATAGTTTTCCTGGCTTGTTACAGGTATTAATCTACAATCAGTCGTCCACCGATAGTTTTCCTGGCTTGTTACAGGTATTAATCTGGAACTTGAAAAGGTTGATGGTAGACATCTATGGTTTGACCTTTTCCTGAAAAGGTAAAACGTTAGTTGTATGCAATGTCATGATGCATGAAATGCATGATGTCATGATGTTCTCAAAATAAATGAGATTGTGTCATATGCACTCATCATGTTTGTAAATAGGATGTATGAAATGTGAAATGTTTATGAATGTATTTTTGTCTTGGGAAAATAAATCCTTGACAAATGTCAGGGAGTTTGTTAAATCCTCGACTGCTGTTGAAGAGTATGTGTGTCTTCAAAATTTGCTTAGAATGTTTCCACCGGGGATTCCTGTTTTGTTGTTTGAGGAGAAACTCCGCTGGGGAATATTTAAAACTATGTGGGGAGAATGTTTATTCCTGCTTGGGAAAAGAGTTCAGGAGTCTCGGTTGTCCATTGCTTTAGTGGGGTCAAAGTTGAACTGATATCTGGTCGGGTCTAGGTTTTACAATAACTTGTCAGGGATTGTAGAGTAGTCTACTGGGGAAAGGGAGTTGTGGTCCTTTGATTTTTATTAGTTGGAGAGGCCACCTCAAGTTGGGGAATCCTGTCATTTGTTGGGGAAATAAACCTTGTTGCCGGTCTGTTAGAGAGGTGACGACTTCGTTGGGGAAAGTCCTTGAGGATTCTTGAGATTGTCTCAGCTGGGGAAAGGTTTTCTGAGGTTAAACTCTTGCTGGGAGTTATCTTATGAGAAGGATTTTGGGGAGACCTGTCATTGCCCCTAGTAGCAAGTGTTTGTGGCATTTCCAGAAAATGTTTGATTGTACGTAAACCTTCGCTGAGATTGACATTCAATGCCCCAAGTGATGGAGATGGAGACTTGCCCCTGGTTACTCTGCACTTCTTGAGAGATTTCTTGGAATCTTGACTGGACTTCCCCGGGTGTGCTGGATAGTGACATGTAATGTCCCCCTGTTGATAGGAGATTCATCAATGGAAGTGTCATCCTTCTTGAATTGATTTTGTTCACTGAGAGAGTTTTCATTCACTAGATAATCGTGTGAATTTCTCCGCTGTCAAACAAATAGCCATATGCAAACAATGATATTCAAGTAAAGCAAAGTTTATGCTTGTCTTGAAGTTTTGAAAAATGAGTTTTTAACAAGTAAAGAAGTTTGTAATTCAACTTTGGATTTTGAGTAAGTCTTATAGGAGTCAGGATACCTTTTGTAATAGTATGCTTTCGAACTAACCCATGATTCAATTAGGACTTTTGAAGGGTTGTAACGTGGATTGGTTCACGGTTTAAGAAACAAAGGATAAAGGCTCAAATGTATTTGTACCCACCCGTTCTTCGTGATGTTCTTCGGTCCTAAGCTTAGTTAATTGTACGTTTGAACTCCAATTGAGTCTGGAATGACGTTTTGGTGATGGTTCAGACAGGTTAAGTTTGTCGGAAGGCATTCGTTTTTTTTTGCATCATTTTTCATGTTTGTTGAGGATTTGCAGTGACCTCTTTCTTTTGATTTATCATCCATAATTTTTACCTGACTGTTCTTGTTTTGAGATTTCAGTCAGCGGGATGCCCCAGTTTTCTTAAGTCTCCTTTGTAGGTTTTGACTTAGTGGGCTTTTTTTTTTCTTGAAGAGAGATAATGACTACCTATTAGGTAGGAAACCCTCACTTTCTTTTGATTTCAGAGGAATGTTTTTGACGTCATTCGTTGTATTACGAGATGAGAGTTTGCGGCGTAACGCACGTTTGAATTAATTGAGAGACTACCCTGCCCCAGGTTTTGATTAAAGGTTTTAATTTTGTGAAAAAGAAAAACTTCTACTTCTTTGGCTCGAAGGGGTTGACTAGGGATTATCTTCCTTATAACTCCAATGTTTAGAATTTGAAAAAAATTCCTGTACATCGTCAGCAAGGTCTGTTCAAAAGCATACTGTATAAGATTATGGCATTGTTTTCGTCATCCTCCCTCTAAAGGCTTGTAACTTTTAGCAAGAGTTGAATGTTATAAAGAGGGTAAAAATCATAGTTTAAATGTAATGAAAATGAATGGATCAAATCAAGACAAACATATGCAATGCATTAATGAAACAAAGTTTGACATTAATAGATAATTGTTTGAACAACAAAAGAGAAATTACAACTTGAAAATTCAAAATGAACAAGATGCTCTCAATGTTTTGGCAAAGTAGTAGTGATCACGTTTGGAGTCTCCGGAGGGTCGAACTCGATCTCCTTGGCGTCAATCAAATTCTGAATCTTGTACTTCAATTCCCAACAATCGTTAGTGTCATGCCTGGGACTGTCAGAATGATAAGCACATGTTGCATTAGGATTGTAGTTAGGAGAAGGAGTATTGGGGTTTGGATGAGGTCCTATCAATGCAATCAGATTCATCCTCAACAAGTGTTGTAGCGCTTGAGACAACAGCATGTTGATGTTGGTGAACTGTCTTTTGGGCTCGTCTGGCTTTAATTGATTTCCCCTTTGCTGTTGTCGGTGCAACACAGAACCAGAGATCAGGACTGCCCCCACGTGTTGGTCATGACGGCTCTTTTGACCAGACATTGCATTGGACTCTTTCTTCCCATTATATGGCTTTTTCTGAGCATCAGAAGGTGTAGCTTCTTGAATCTTTCCACTTTTGATGCCAGCTTCGACTCTTTCGCCGGTCAGTATTAGCTCGGTGAACCCGACTGAGGAGCTTCCGATCAAGTGTTTGAAGAAAGGCCCTATCAAAGTTCCCATAAAGATGTCAATCAGCTCCCTGTCAGTTAAAGGGGGCTGCACTCTACCATCCAGATCCCTCCACTTTTGGGCGTATCCTTTGAAGCTCTCGTTGGAACCCATGGTCATGTTCTGCAATTGCACACGAGTTGGTGCAAGATCAGCATTGTACTAATACTATTTGTAAAAAGCAGCAGCTAAATCCTCCAAGGTGTGGATGTGAGAACTCTCCAATTGATAGAACCATTCGAGTTGAGTCCCTACTAGGCTCTCTTGGAAGAAATGGATCCAAAGCTTCGGATCAATTGTGTATGGTTGAATCTTATGGACATAAGACTTTAAGTGAATCTTTAGGCAAGAGACTCCATCGTATAAGGCAAAGGTAGGGACTTTGAACTTTGGCGGAATGACCACTCCAGAAACCAAATCCAGGTCTCCTAAATCCAAACCGGGTATCTGTTGAATCTCCATAGCATTGAGGCAATCCTCTAACTGTTTGTACTTATCATCAGCGGGAGGATATTGTTCCTCGGAGTAGTCAGCTTCAACTTCATCAATCTATAAATTGTTGTCTTCTTCAAGACTATCCCCCATGTTGGGTGTAGTTGAAAGATCTAGAGCTCTCTTGACTGGTCCTCCAGGTCTTCTTCCAAAGTTCAGGACGCCTATTGACTTCTTGGACTTTTTCTTCTTGTCTTTGAGAAGGAGAGTTTTCAAGTTCTCTTGCCCCTTAGCCATAGCCAAAAACATTTGTTGGAATTGAGCGTTTTGAGCTTGGAGATCTTTCACTGTTTGTTCCATATCCATCCTACTGAAATAAACAGCAGGAAGGTAAGGAGACCTATATAGGAGAAATCTGTCATGATATGATGCATGATATGTGGATGCATTTTTTCAAGGATCTCGTTGGGTAAACACAAGAAAAAGTTAGAGATTTAACTTTGATCAACAACTTTGATTGGAGAACTTTGTATCGGTGGATGTCCTTCCACGAGAATCAAGCTCATCATGTCAAGTGGGTTGTAGCTCTTGACTCAAGTTTGTTATACTTAACCTTTGGCGACGTTTGGTTAGAGGAAAATAAATCCCCCTGCCCCTTGGTGGATGTCTGGTTTAACGTGACCCTACATCAAAGACCCTCTAGATCCTTGAAATGGTTAAGGAAATTCTATGGTAGGATGTTATGATGTCATGATGTTATGTACAAATATGCGAGGTAAGCAAGTTTATATACAAATAATCATATACACACAAAGAAGACAAGTCCTTAGTTTTATGCTTGCATGGAGTTTGTAGGTAAGTACCCTCTTGAAGTTTAGTTGGCTCAACCTGTCCTAATTAATAGTAACCGGGTTCTAAGGGATCTCAATATCACTAATCTTTCCCCCAAGTTTCGTTCAATAAGTGATTGACTCGCAACCAAACAAAACACAAGAGTCAAACCTCAATGAGTGTAGAATCGAGTATCAACCAACTTCGGACTGCACCAAAGTCGGTCATCTCACTACATCTTAATGGCCAAGTTGGTCAAGTAAGGTTCTAAGGTCAGTTGATGCTCCACGACACCACGCGGAGGCCCCGTAGTCTCCTTGACTGACTCAAGGGTTATCGGTACCAACCAAAGTGCCACATCAATGTAGCTACTGCTTCAACCATGTCGGTATACCCCACACAGTTCCCTCACAGTTTATTGCTACTTACCTAAAAGGTGTCCCCAAATCCGGGTGTAGGAATTTTTAAAACAAACCCATATAAGGAACCATAATGTAAAGCAAACAAATCAAACAATGTAAGAAAGTAAATGTGATCTAACCCTAAGGTAACCCCACTTTTAAGAATCTCCCCAGCTGAGTCGCCAGTTCTGTGATACGGTGGGAGAACTGACTTTAGGTGTTTTGCGTTTGTGTTCGCAAATGTTGCTGTTTAGCAAGAGTCGCCACCGACTTTTATTTTATCCAATAAGGAAAGGTGAAAAGCACATGAAAGACCTTTCGAGATGTTTTCTTGAGTCAGGGGGTAGATTATGAAAAGGGAAGGTATTAGAACCCTTTTCATCCATGGTTTTCCATGGGCTCTTAGTTACTTGCTAGATCACTTGCTTTTGTTTGAAAATATGCTTTGTGTGGTTTTGAAAGTATTTTGAAAAGGCGCCATCGTTTAGGCAAACTTTGTAATAGTTCTCGTTTGTAAGAACGTATACAAAGTGTTGAGCTTTTGAAAATATTTCACATTTGGAAAGTGTTTTGAAAGTGTATGTGATTGTTTTTGAAAATAGCAAGGATGTTTGTTTTGAAATTGAGCAAGCAACTAAAAGTAATCTACCTACTCAAAAGGTCTTAGGTGTTCTTTTCCTCCTCCTTTAGATATTGCTATCTTACCATTGTTTTGGTAAGAATCCCCATCATTGGATGTGAAGGGACGAGCATTGGGTCATCGTATGACCATGATAGCAATGTTGTGAGATGACTTAGCACTTTTCTTTTAGGGACTACGATCATTTTGAAAGGCAAAATTTATAGCGTCATCGAGGGACTATGATCTTGTATTTCGATTTGATTATGCTAACACATCCCACATGCATAACATGACCATTTTTGTAAGGCAACAAGTGGAATCACCCTAGGGGTGCTAGTGTGCAAGTGTGTTTGATTGCATGCATTTTAGTCTTGATTAGGGTGATTTATTTGTTGATTTTCATATCTTTCCATACACACCCTAATTACTAGCATTTCATTTAAAAGCGATAAATTGCAGAAATGTAAAGTCCTACGCTATTACAATATTTAGGGGATGGGGGTACATATGCACGAATGGGGATTGCAAGGAATTTAAGTCCTAATTATCTATTATAACCATATTGAAATGCATAACATAAGAAAGAAATGGACTTGTTTAGAAAATGTTTTCTCCATGTCTCCGGGTGCCATTTTGATTTGGTTGTAACTGGAGAATCCATCCATGAAGGAGAAAACATTGTGTTGAGAAGTATTGTCGACCAAGACATCAATTTGAGGTAGTGGGAAATCATCCTTGGGGATTACCCTATTCAAACCCATATAGTCTACACACATACAGACTTTTCCATCTTTCTTAGGCATCAGGACAACATTTTCCACCCATTGAGGGTATGACGTTACTTCCAGAAAACCTGCATCGAACTGTTTCATTACCTCAACTTTTATTTTCTCAGACATATTTGGCCACATGCGACGAACTTTTTGCTTAACTAGAGGATAATCTTCTTTCGCTGGCAAATGATGAACTATGATATCAGTATCAATCCCCGACATATCTTTATATGACCAAGCAAACACTTCGACATAGTCGTGTAACATCTGGACCAATCTTCTCTTGACACAATCTTTCAAGTTGGCACCGATCTTGACTTCCTTATTTTCTGCCTCAGTAGCTAGGTTTATTACTTCAATTGACTCCTCGTGTGGTAGAATGACCTTTTCCTCTTGTAACCTAAGTCCGGCGAGTTCCCCAGTCATTTCACAATCTTCATCACCTTCGTCTTCGGCTTGATATATTGGATTTTCAAAGTCATAGATGGCAATAGCAGAGTGGTTGACAATAAGATCCGGAGTATATGTGGATCTGCAAACGCATGTGTGTGTGTGTGCATGTAAGGTCACATGGCTATTTTTGAAAATGAAATAAAGTAAATAAAAACAAAGATCGCAAAATTTTGATTGCAAAATAGTCCAATGTTTTTTCATTAAAATGAGCATATGGAATATGAAAATGACAAACCCTTAACAAATGGACCACTATGCTCCGGGAAAGGCACATGGCTTAAAGTCATTGTTTTAATGGAAATTACAGACAAAGTTATAAAAGTAATAAAAACAGTAAATGGAAATTACTCCTGGCTGTAGGAGATTCGAATGAAATCCTTGGTATGCCAGTTGTTGAGTCCTCCATCAGCAGTCGGGTAGATCCAGTAATCAAAGTCACTATCAACATCAAAGTCTTCAAGGGCATTAACCTCATGGTTAGTGTTGTACCCCATGATTTTCCCTCTCTTTTCTCAATATGTTTTATCCCAAGGATTTTCAAAAAGCTCAAATTTGTACAAGTACAAAACAGACAAGAAAGGGGCAAAGCAGAAAAATTGATTTTCTTGACAAAATTAAAGAAAAAAACAAGCTTGTTTCGATTCATACTAGTTTCTATTGGGCATCTAATTTTCTTGCGAGCAAGTTTGGTTCATCCTTCGATTGGGCATTTGGGCCTCCTTCGATGTAAGCTTTGATTTACATCCTTCGATTGAGCAGTTGCCTTCTTCGAGCGAGCTCTGGTCCTCACGCTTCAATTGAACATTTGGGCCTCCTTCGATGCAAGCTTTGATTTACATCCTTCGAGTGAGCATCTGGCTTCTTTGATCAAGCTTTGGTCCATAAGTTTCATTTGGGCATTTGACCTCCTGCAGGTTTGCTTTGATGCACTAAAATAGCTCATGCATGTAAGCTTTATTTGGACAATGGCTCCTACCTGCAAGCTCCAATTGCACTATTGGCCCCTCACCTGTTTGCCTTGGATTCAAAAGTTTTTGATTGGATGAATGGCTACCTTCATGTGACTTTCGATTTCATCTTCATGTTTTCTTCAGATGCGCCTTCATATCACCTTCGAATCTATCTACAAACCCTTCAAAACGCCATAGTGCTGCATTATGACACACAACTTGGTGGCCTATTCAAAGGACTTTCCATAGTTGGGGAATATTTGTTTTTTGCTTACTTTGGAGTCTGGTGGAAGGTTTGGGCCTAAGTAATCAAAATTAAGAGGACTCAAAATGGCATATTCAGCTGAAGAGGGACATTGGAAGAACACACAATTGGTCCATTCAAAGGACACATAACTGGTGGGAACGAATGATGTTCTAAGTCTGGTCGAAAGGTGTAGAAAGATGGAGGATTCAACTCAAAATATCAAGTTGAACATTAGACCCATAGGCTAGGCTACGTGTTTCCCTTCTTCTGGCCTCAAACCTATTACTCACTCTATATTTAATTGTTTATGCAAGTTTAAATAGGCTTTTACCCATTTTCTGTCCAAGACCACTTGCCCTTAATAGTATAATACTACTTTTTAGAACAAGTTTTTATTGAGCCTTGCACCTGTTTTCCTTCTAAGGAAGAAATCCATATGAACCATCCATCTTGCTATCATGATACAAGTGGGTGCTTACTTTCCAGATGAGCCTTTATTTTATTATTTTTACTCCCAAACACTTCAAAAATTTTCCTCTATAAATAGAGAGTTCATTTGCACATCAAGAGAAGAGAGGGGAGAAGAGAGGAACGTATCTTCAAAATTCTTACACACCATAAAATTCTCAAACACTTAGACACTTTTGCAAATCCAAACCCAGAATCCAAGTACTTGTCCCTCTAAAATCTGAAAAAATCCTTACATCTTACTGTCCTTTGAATCCAGCAAAGAAAGACATTCCACTTGTTTTGCTCTTTCAAATCCACTGTCAAAGGCCCACCCTTGGTCTTTACCTTCGAATCCAGAGGCATTCAAGGCAACCACTTCAAAGTCCAACACACGCTCCAGCCTCCAGCAAGGTAAGGCATTCTTAACCTTTGACCCTTTGTTTCCAGCATAGCATGTAAATAAGTTTTCCTTTCGTTTCAAACATGTACATACTATTTTCTTCTTTTCATTTCATTATTTTAATGTGTGCCATGGTTAACAACCTTCTTGGTCTTTTCTCTTTGTATATTTAAACATGCTTTAAAGACTAACCTGGCCCTAAGGTAATGTTGTCATGGCCTTAGACCATGTTGCTATTCAAACTCAAACGAAAGAAACATGAGACAGAAAAGTTAGAAACGAAGCCTCTGGCTTCTATACTAACCTTCAGGCCAAACGAAAGAGGCAGCCAGAAGGCACAACATGCTGGCCTCCAGGCCCCAAACAAAAGACACAACATGCTGGCCTCCTGGCCCCAAGTGAAAGGCACAACATGCTGTCCTCCAGGCCCCAATCGAAAGTCATGCCTTCACCCCTTTTCAGGCTAGATCGAAGATAGCCAGAAAGTGCAGAATCAAAGAGTTTGCTTCCCTAAATAGAAAGATCCATTTTTCTTGTTTTTATCTTATTTTTGCCATTATATTTTCATGCAATTCAATATGGTTGTAATAGTGTAGGATTTTAAATTTCTGCACTTTTGATTTTATGCAAAATGTTAGTAATTAGGGTGTATGGCAAGATAAAATCAACAAGTAGACCAACCTGATCAAAAGACAAAAATGCATGCATTCAAACACACTTTGCACACATGCACCTCTAGGGTTAACTCCACTTGTTGCCTTATGAAAAATAGTCATGTTATGCATGTGAGATGTCTTAGCAAAAACAAATAAAAAATACAAGATCATAGTCCCTCGATGACGCTTTGCATGTTTCTTTATAAAAGATCTTAGTCCCTCAAAAGAAATGCTAAGATATCCCATAACATTGCTATCATGACTATACGATGACCCACACCCGTCCCTTCACATCCAATGATGGGGCTTCTTACCAAATAAATGGTAAGATAGCAACATCTAAAGGAGGAGGAAAAGAACACTAAAGACCTTTTGAGTAGCTAGGTTGCTCCTAGTTTCTCGCTTGCTCACAACAAAACATTTTTTACACCAACACTTTCATTTTGAAACATTTTCAAAATACAACACTTTGTATGTGTTCTTATAGAGACGAGAATCATTACAAAGGAACGTTTTCAAAATAATTTAAAAACCACACCACAAAGCTGAAGGGTGAGAAAACACTTAGAAAGGGGGGGGGGGGGGGGGGGGGGGGGCTGAATAAGTTTTTTCTTTTTATTGCGCAATACTTTTGGAAGGACACTGGTATTTTTATCCTGGTTCGTTTGAAACTCAAACTACTCCAATCCACCCACCAAGGTGATTTCGCCTCTCTCAACAAGGACTTAATCCACTATAATCAAACTGGTTACAAATGCACAACTAAACTGGTGTGACTAACAATATAATGCACAAGCCAACTGCAAGTGAATAACACCTCTAAGACTCAAACTAGTCCTAGCCGTCATGAGAAATCTGACCCAACTGGTCTCTCACGGAACACTTACAAAATTATCTCTTAATAGTAGTGAAACAGATTTGCTTCTAAAAAGCTTTATTACAACTGTGATTCATCACTAAGATTGTTGCCGAATACTTAAGATCTACCCACTATACAGTATTAGTTTACAAGTATGAAAAAGGTGAGCGTAAGTATATTTCACGTAATTCAGTAACCTTTCTTTGAAACAAAAGGTCTTCTATATATAACTTCTAATTCTTGATCGTTAATTCCTTGATGAGAGTGCATGCATTTAATGAAGCGTGTTTGTAATGATGCGTGTTGAGTGTTGTTTGTAGGCTTGGTCTTTATGTTTCCAATGCTCGTGCGCATAGTACACTTGAGTGCGTTATAATTATTAGAATTTAATAACTAACGGTACTGTCAGAGCTTGTCTCTGGAATTTGAAGTGTTTGCTTGCAGCGTTTCCATTTCAGAGTTTACTTGATCTTTTCTTCTATCAGAGTATTCTTAAATATGTGTTCATTAGAGTTTGCTTTAATCTTGCATTTATCAGATGTTGCTTTCAGCGTGCTTCTGTCAGATCTTTGCTTCAGCTAGCTTAACCAGAGGTTGCTTAGGATTGCTCTTCATCCGAGTTTTCTTTGGAGTGCTTCCTTCTGAGTTTGCTTTATATTTGTGTAGAATGTTGTTTCTTTCTAAGATGCATAAGTCAGAACATCATTTGAACTTAGAGAACATACAAGTCAGAGTATAAAATAAATATCACAAAATTTATTTCATTGTTATCATCAAAACTCTAATATGTGATTAGAACCAAACATTGTTCTAACAATCTCCCCCTTTTTGATGATGACAAAATAATTCAGATTTTGATTAAGAAATTTTGTGCAAGTATGAGGATCTCCCCCTGAGATAGATAATCTCCCCTTGAGATTGATATTTCTTCTTCTGAGATAGAGAATAATTAAAGAGTTTAAAAGCATAAGGGAAACTTCCTAAGATTTGTTTTTCAGAGCTTTTAGACTTTTTTTCTTTCAGAGTTTCTTTAGCAATTCTTTTCCTGATGATGTTCAGAGCTTAGTCTTTCAGAGTTTCTTGAGTTCCTGCATATCTCTTAAATAGAAAATAAACTTTGTATTTCGTTAGAAATGTTTGAGACTTAGTCCCATAACTGTTTTCATGGATCAAATCAAAATCTTATTTTCTCCCCCTTTTTATCATAATCAAAAAGTAAAAAAATAAAGAAATTCAAAGTTGTCCTATATTGAAGATTTAAAAGAAAACAAAGTTACAAAACAAAAACAGCAAGAAAAAAAGATAGAAATAAAATCTAAGAGCGACGAGAAACAAGGGAAAGCAGAAGATTCTTGATTTCATTTGAGGAATCCTCTTGTTTCAGCATCCAAGATCTGATTTCCTTGTTGGTTTCATCTTGTTTATCCAAAAGTTCATGGATGGCCTCATTGTCCTTCTTCAGTGTATTCAGAGTGTCCAGCATAAGCGACGGTGAAGCAGAAGTTGAAGAAGATTTAGAGGAGACAACCTTTAGAGCAGAAGTAGCAGAGCCTGAGTTCATAACATTTGAGAGAAGGGTTCCAGGACCAATCAGCAGAATAGGCACTTTCTCAGAGGTAGCGTCAACAGAAGGTTGGTGATATAGAGTCATGGCCAAAGGATTTGGTTCAGACTCATCGTCATATTCAGACCCATTCTCTGATATCTCCATGGGGTTAGCAGGTGGCAATGGAGCACCAGTAATCTGTAGTGGAGACTTTTGATCCCAAATGTTTACCACTTCTATTAAGAAGGTATTCAGATACTTGGTTAAATTCTCAAGAACCTGAGCATAGCACAATTCTTGCAAATTGAGGGTTTCATCATTGAGTTTTCTTCTGAATGCGTCCCACATAAAATCATATGTTGCTGGATTCAGGTTGCTGGCACTGTCTACTTTCAGCAAGTCAATCCACGTATGCATTTCTGTTACAAAATTCTGACAACGTACAGGAACATCTGATTGATCAGGTTTTGGGCTTGGTTTGGGAATGGCCTTTTTGGTGGATTTTATTTGTAGATAACATAGTGATTCAAGATCAACTACAGTTTTGAGAAAGTCAGAAGGGACTAGGGCTCAGGAGGTTCTGATGAGGATGGACTAAGGGTTGGTTCTAGAGAGAGAGGTGAAGAGGGTTCTGGTGATGAAGGTGAGGGAATTGATGGTGATGAAGGTGGTGTGACATCAGGAGAGATGATGATTGTGGTTTGAGGTGAGGAAGGAGGAGAAGGTGCTGGAGATACATTTATGGCAAAAATGTTTTCAGAGGGTAGGATGAAGGATGGAGGTTGTGTAGACAGAGGAACATTTATTCTAAGTAGTTTCCAAGAACCATCATACCACTTAGAGGGTCTTGGTGATAAAGGTTTGACGGGGGATGTTGGAAGAGGGTTTTCAGCAGGATTATTTGGATTCTGATGGTGGGGAGCAGAAGGAGGTATGTCAGGTTGAGGTTGAGTTTGTTGAGATACTTAAGCAGCAAAATCATCTATGTCAGATAATACTTGATCAATTTCAGGGTTGTTATCTAGGGGATCAGAGGGTTCTGTTAGGTCTATGTCAACTTCTATATTTTCTAGGGTTTGAGGTTCAACAGATGTTTCCATGCGCACAAAATCATTAACAGAAATGGTTTCAGAGGATGTACCTGCAGATTTCTTCTTCTCTTTCTGAGGTCGAGCAGTGGGGCCTTCTCCAGCTTTCCTTTTCTTCTTCTGGAGGAAAACATCTAGTGCAGGGATATTTCTTCCTTGAAGCCAAGCAGGGTCAATGGGGATACCACTTTCTTTGCATGCTTCAATGAAGTGCAGAATGATCTCCGGATGATCACCAGAGTTGAACAAAGGAAAATATTCAATGGGGATTCTCCTTCTGGTGACTATTGCTAAGACGTATGGTGTAGGTTCCACCAAAAGTTTCTCAATTAGCTTCCTTTTCAGCAGGTTCTTCCCAGTCAGAGCTTTTCCACAAATATGCTCCAACTCTCCAAGCAAGTTTGCATCTTCTAAGTGAGCTATCAGACCATTCTCCGTCAGAATGTATGAAATTAGTCTTCCCAGAGGGATCCCGTTTCTCTTTGATTTAGGGTTTCTGACCCTTTCAACTTCCCTAGTTTCCTTCACAGGCGTCCACAAATGGTTGAACAAAAGGTATGGCAGATCAATCTTCACATTTGTTCCAAGACAGAACAAAAGGTATTGTTGATCAGCATTAATGTAGTCAGGAGAACTAGTTTCCTTCCGGTAATGAATGCAACCATGAATGATTCTTGCCCAGATTTTATAGTAGTTATTCAAGTCTCTGACCTTGTTTTAAGCTTGCCCGCTAGAGATTCTAGTAACACCATGTCCTTCAAAACCTAGAAGCTTCCTGATGAGATTCTCAATAATGGAAATCTCTTTGCCCATGACAAACAAAAGGATGACTTTTGGGGAAGCAATAACATGAATCCAGAATTCCTTAACTAGATGAGGGAATACAGGTCCAACAAGATGATCAAAGAAGTTTTTCCAACCTTGGAACTCCACAGCACGGAACAAGTCAAACCCATTTTCCTTCAGATTATCAAAATCTACCATAAGTTCAGACACCACTTCCAAGCTATCCATAGGTATCAGTGTTGTTCTCTCAGGAGTGACATACCTTTCAGCTTGTTGAGCGCTGCTTGAGGACACATGAATTCTTGGGAAGGAGATGAAGATGAAGCCATTTGAATGTTTAGTTTTATAATTTTGAGAAGGGAGTTGAGAGAGTTTGCACAAAAACGCAGAGGAGATTGAAGTTAAAGAAAGAGAGTAAAAAATAGAACATGGATTTTGCAAGGGTATTTATAGCTAAAAAGAATCTTTAAATTAATGAGCAGTTTAAGAATTTGAAACGATTTAAAAACATAATAATTACAAACAATTAATGAGATTTGACATTAAGGGGATGCGTGATTTTGATCAAATCTAAACAGTTACCTAGGAGCATCATCTCAATAGCAGTGCACGCATGCGTGACCTTTCAGAATTGAAACACGCGTTTAACTTCTGAGGGTAGCGTGAGACAGTTGGTTTAATATAATGAACTTCTGACCATTCTAGTAATGAAACGTTAGACACATTTCAGAACATGATGAATGGATTCTGATTTAACTCCTCTTCTAACTTCTGAAGAGCAGTCAATCAGAACGTTCATTTTAGAACATTCTGGAGACACATATAAAAAAATATTTTCATTCAGGACAAAATTTCATGCTGATATTTTTCAGAATGAATTTTAATCTATCTTTAGCAAGGGGTTTAGTAAAAATGTCAGCCCATTGATGGTCTGTGTCTACAAAATTTAAGTTTAAAATTCCCTTCTGAATGTAGTCCTTTATTAATTGATGTTTAATTTCTATAAGTTTTTCCTTAGAATGTAAGATGGGATTTTTGAAAGACAAATAGCAGAGGTATTATCACAGAAGATAGGAATCTTACTTTCATATAGACGATAATCTTCCAACTGGCTCTTCATCCAGATCATCTGAGTGCTACATCCAACATCAGATATATATCCAGCTTCAATGGTTGATAGTGCAATAGTGGCTTGCTTATTGTTGTACCATGAGATGACGTTATCACCCAGAAACTGACAGCTTCCAGAGGTGCTTTTGCGTTCTATTCTATCTCCAACAAAGTCAGCAACATAATAACCTACTAGTTTAAAATCTTTGGATCTTCTGTAACATGGTCCAAGGTTAGTAGTACCTTTCAGATACCTCAGAATTCGCTTAACAGCAGTTAAGTGAGATTCTCTAGGATCTGATTGGAATCTAGCACATAAACATACAATGAATAAAATATCTGGTCTAGATGCAATCAGATAGAGAAGAGATCCAATCATACCTCTGTAGAGTTTCTGATCTACCTTCTTACTTACCTCATCTTTTCCCAGAATGCATGTAGGATGCATTGGGGTCTTGGCTTCTTTACTTTCTGATAGCTGGAATTTCTTCAGAAGTTCTTTAACATACTTTGTCTGATGTATGTAAGTACCTTCTGGAGTCTGATTTATTTGAATTCCCAGAAAGAATTTTAGTTCTCCCATCATGCTCATCTCAAATTCAATCTGCATAGACTCAGCAAATTGTCTTCCAAGAGAGACATTAGAAGTTCCAAAAAGAATATCATCAACATATATTTGACAGATTAAAATGTAATTTTTAAATGTTTTTCTGAATAAAGTTGTGTCCAATTTTCCTCTGGTAAAATTATTTTCTAAAAGAAAATTACTCAGACGTTCATACCAAGCTCTGGGAGCTTGTTTCAGACAGTACATAGACTTTTTTAGTTTAAAAACATGTTCTGGAAATTTTGAGTCATCAAAACCCGGAGGTTGGTGGACATAAACTTCTTCTTCTATGTAACCATTTAAAAAAGCACTTTTAACATCCATTTGATATAATGAGATATTGTGTTGAACAACAAAAGAAATTAATAATCTAATTGATTCTAACCTTGCGATTGGGGAAAAGGTTTCATTATAATCAATTCCTTCTTGTTGACTATAACCCTGAGCAACCAGTCGTGCCTTGTTTCTGACAACCTCTCCTTGCTCATTTAGCTTGTTTCTGAAGACCCATTTAGTTCCAATGATATTAAATCCTTTAGGTTTTGGAACAAGATCCCACACATCATTTTTTGAAAATTGATTTAATTCTTCTTGCATAGTTAGGATCCAATCATTATCTTGCAGAGCTTCCTCTATTGAATTTGGCTCAATCAGAGAGACCAATCCAAACATTGTTTTTTCATTGTTTCTGAAGGAGGATCTTGTTCTGATGGGATCTTCTTTCTTTCCTATAATCACATTTTCTGGATGCGCTGATGTGATTCTAGGGAATTTATATTGTGAGGATTGTTCAGAAATTATTAGATTTTCCAGAGCATTTTCAATAGGAGGATCTTATGAGTTGTCTTTTGCTTCTGACTCTTCAGATCTTGTAAGATGATCTTCTATACCTGCAGAATTTTCATTTTGCTTTGGCTTTTTCTGGCCAAGCTTATCATCAAATCTGACTTTGATTGATTCTTCAACAATCAGAGTTTGTGTTGTATACCCTATAGCCTCTTGAGCATTCAGAATATCCAAGAAGAAAACACTTTTGTGCCTTAGAATCAAACTTGTTCAGATTATCTTTAGTATTCAGAATATAGCAAGTGCATCCAAAAGGATGGAAATATGAATTGTTGGGTTTTCTGTTTTTCCACAATTCATAAGGAGTCTTTTCAAGAATAGGTCTTATATAGACTCTATTTTGAATGTAACACCATGTGTTCACTGTTTCTGCCCAAAAGTGTTTAGCCATATTAGTTTCGATGATCATGGTTCTGGTCATTTCTTGCAAAGTTCTATTCTTTCGTTCTACAACTCCATTTTGTTGGGGAGTTCTAGGATAAGAGAAATCATGAGAAATTCCATTTTCTTTAAAAAACTTTTCAAAATAATGATTATAAAATTTTCCTCCATGATCACTTCTAACTTTTATGATTCTAAAATCTTTTTCATTTTGCACTTGGATGCAAAAGTCGAAGAACACAGAATATGACTCATCCTTGTGTTTTAAAAACTTAACCCATGTCCATCTGCTGTAGTTATCAACAATGACCAATCCATACTTCTTTCCTCTGATGGATGCAGTTTTAACTGGTCCAAACAGATCAATATGAAGAAGTTCCAATGGCCTAGAGGAAGAAACAACATTTTTTGACTTAAAAAAAGGTTTTGAAAATTTTCCTTTCTGACAAGCTTCGCACAGAGCTTCTTAGTTGAACTTCAGATTTGGAAGTCCTCTGACCAGATTGATTTTGTTAATTTGAGATATTCTTCTCATGCTAACATGTCCCAATCTTCTGTGCCAGACCCATTGCTCATCGCTAACAGACATAAGGCATTTTACATTTTGAGATTTAAGATCAGAAAGATTAATTTTATAGATGTTGTTCTTTCTCTTTCCAGTAAAAACGATTGTTCCATCTTTTTGACTAACAGCTCTACAGGATTTTTGATTAAAGATAATGTCAAAACCGTTGTCACTTAATTAACTTATGGACAACAAGTTATGCGTTAATCCTTCAACTAACAGAACATTAGTTATAGAGGGAAGGTTACCGTTTCCAATGGTTCCAGAACCAATAATCTTTCCTTTTTGATTTCCTCCAAATTTGACATCACCTCCAGATTTAAGTTCCAGATTTTGGAACATAGACTTTCTTCCCGTCATATGACGCGAGCATCCAGAGTCCAGGTACCATGACTAATGTTTTAACTGAGCTGTTAAGGACATCTACAACATAGATTATTTTCTCCTTAGGTACCCATTTCAATTTGGGTCCTTTTTGGTTAGAGTTTCTATAGTTCAGATTAAACTTTGATTTTGCATAGGAATTTTCAGAGTGAGAAGTGTATTTGATATCATGTGTGTGCCCAAAACTAAAGTGTTTGTGTAGTGGTTTATATGAAATAACCATTTCCCAACGGGCTTATGTTTATATATTTCTTTCCCTCTGGGAGATTTATATCCAATACCTCTTCTGTCATTTCCACTAACACCATAGATCATTGAAGCCATTTTGCTTCTATCTATGCTTTTAGCAAGAAACGTTTGAAAACTAGAGTCATATTCTTTTAGAATATCTTTTGAACTTGAAGCAGAATCTGAAATAGAATTCTTTGCAAATTTTTGAACATCCTCTTTGAGTTTAAAAATGTTTTCTTTAAGTTTAGAGTTTTCTGTTTCAAGTTTCTCAAAATAAGATGCAAGATTATTTTTGAGTTTCTTGTATTTGATTTTGAGTTTACTGTAGTTTTCAAGCAGTTCGGATAAGCTTTCAGCAAGTTCAATTCTAAGTAATTCAGAGAATACCTCTTTTGGTTCTGAGTCTGAGTCTGAGTCATCGTCATCTATTGTGGTAGCCATAAACGCTAGATTAGCGTGTTCATTTTTTGAGTCAGATTCAGCTTCAGAAGATTCTGAATCATCCCAGGTGGCCATCATGCCTTTCTTTCTTCAAAACTTTTTCTTTGGTCTTTCTCTTTGCAGCTTAGGACAATCACTTTTGTAGTGTCCAGGTTCTTTGCATTCATAGCAGACTATATCTCTTCTTCTTGACTTCTTACGTCCAGAAGATTCTGGTTTATCTTCTGACCTCTTGTAGTTCCTGAACTTCTTTTGTCTATGCTTCCACATCTGATTGATCCTTCTGGAGAGCAGAGATAACTCATCTTCTTCTGATGCAAAATCTTCAGAGTTTCCTTCTTCTTCTTCCCAAAAAGCGTTAGTTTCAAATTTTTTAATGGATTTAAGAGCTACAGACTTACCTTTCTTTTGAGGCTCGTGTTTATCAAGTTCTATCTCGTGACTCCTTAAAGCACTGATAAGTTCTTCAAGGGAAACATCATTCAGATCTTTTGACACTTTGAATGCAGTGACCAAATGTGCCTATCTTCTGGGTAAACGTCTGATAATTTTTTTAACATGGTCTGCCTTGGTGTATCCTTTGTTCAGAACTCCCAGGCCAGCAACCAGAGTTTGGAATCTCGAGAACATAGCTTCAATAGACTCGTTTTCTTCCATTTTGAATGCTTCATATTTCTGAACGATAGCCAGAGCTTTTGTCTCTTTTACTTGAGCATTTCCTTCATGAGTCATCTTGAGGGATTAAAACATGTCATGTGTTGTATCTCTATTGGTGATTTTCTCATATACATTTTTAGAGATAGCGTTCAGAAAGATGTTTCTGGCTCTATGGTGATTCTTGAAATCTAACTTTTGTTGTTTATCCATGTTCTTTCTGTCAATTTTGTTTTCGTCTTTATCTTGTGGATGAGTGTACCCGTCTAGGACCAAATCCCATAGATCAGCATCATGACCTAGAAAGAAACTTTCTAATCTATCCTTCCAGTATTCAAAGTCTTCTCCATCAAACACAGGAGGTTTGGTGCAGTTGTTGTTGTTTTGTTCAGATTCCATAGTGTTTTCCTTCTAGATCTTTTTCTGACATTATTAGGTGTTTGCACCCAGAACTAGAGCTCTGATACCAATTGAAGGGTGAGAAAACACTTATAAGGGGGGGGTGGGGTGAATAAGTTTTTTCTTTTTCTTGCGCAATACTTTTGGAAGGACACTGGTATTTTTATCCTGGTTCGTTTGAAACTCAAACTACTCCAGTCCACCCGCCAAGGTGATTTCGCCTCTCTCAACGAGGACTTAATCCACTATAATCAAACTGATTACAAATGCACAAACAAACTAGTGTGACTAACAATACAATGCACAAGCCAACTGCAAGTGACTAACACCTCTAAGACTCAAACTAGTCCTAGCCCTCTTGAGAAATCTGACCCAACTGGTCTCTCAAGGAACACTTGCAAAATTATCTCTTAATAGTAGTGAAACAGATTTGCTTCTAAAAAGCTTTATCAAAATTGTGATTTATCACTAAGATTGTTGCCCAATACTTAAGATCTACCCACTATACAGTATTAGTTTACAAGTATGAAAATAGTGAGCGTAAGTATATTTCACGTAAGTCAGTAACCTTTCTTTGAAACAAAAGGTCTTCTATATATAACTTCTAATCCTTGACCGTTAATGCCTTGATGAGAGTGAATGCATTTAATGAAGCATGTTTGCAATGATGCATGTTGAGTGTTGCGTGTAGGCTTGGTATTTACGTTTCCAATGCTCGTGCATGTAGTACACTTGAGTGTGTTAGCCGTCTTAGAATTTAATAACTAACAGTACTGTCAGAGCTTGTCTCTGGAAGTTGAAGTGTTTGCTTGCAGCATTTCCATTTCAAAGTTTACTTGATCTTTTCTTCTATCAGATCTTTGCTTCATCTAGCTTAACCAGAGGTTGCTTAGGATTTATCTTCATCCGAGTTTGCTTTGGAGTTCTTCCTTCTGAGTTTGCTTTATATTTGCGTAGAATGTTGTTTCTTTCTAAGATGCATAAGTCAGAACATCATCTGAACTTAGAGAACATACAAGTCAGAGTATAAAATAAATATCACAAAATTTATTTCATTGTTATCATCAAAACTCTAAGATATAATTAGAACCAAACTTTTTTCTAACAAAAGTACACTTTCAAACAAAAGCAAGTGATCTAGCAAGCAAACTAAGATCCCATAGATAACTATGGATGAAAAGGATGCTAATACCTTCCCTTTTCATAATCTACCCCCCGAACTCAAGAAATAATATCGAAAGGTCTTTGCTATTCTTTTCACCCTTTCCTTCATTGGGTAAAAGAAAATTCGGTGTCGACTCTTGCTATCCGCAACAATTGCAATCAAACGCAAAACATCCCAAGTCAGTTCTCCCACCGTGTTACAGGACTGGCGACTCGCCTGTGGAATATTCTTAAAAGTGGGGTTACCTTAGGGCAAGATCAGCTTTACTTGCTTTTCTTTGTTTGACTTGTTTGCTTTATATTATGGTTCTTTGTTTTGGCTTTTTTTGGTCCTCTACCCGGATCTGGGACACCTTTTAGGTAAGTAGAAATAAGTTGTGAAAATTGTGCGGGGTATACCGACATGGTCTAAGAAATAGCTAAGTTAGTGTGACACATTTGTTGGTATCGTAGCCCTTGAGTAGTCAAGGAGAATACGGGGTCGTTGTGTGGTGTCATTAAGTACTAATTGATTTTAGAACCTTTACTAGAACAACTTGGCCTTTAGGAAGTAGTGAGGTAGCCAGATTTGGTGTAGTCTGAAGTTGGTTGATACTCGATACTGCGCTCATTGAGATCATACTTCTCGGGATATTTCGGTCGCCATTAAAGAGGCTTGCGCTGAAACAATGCCCGATGAGGAAAGATCAATGATATTAAGATCCCCTAGAACCCGGTTACTATTACTAGGACAGGTTGAGCCAACTAAGCTTCAATAGGGTACTTACCTACAAACTCCATGCAAGCCTAAACCTAAGGACTTGTTTGCTTTTATGTGTATATGCTTACTTGTACATAACATCATAACATGATACCATTGCATTTCACACTAACCATTTCAAGGATTTTTTGAGATTTATCTTTGTTCTATTTTGTAGGACATGACTTCCACCCGCAGGAATACTATCCAAGTCAATTTGGTAAAAATGCCTTCTCAACTCAAAGAGTTAGCATCGAGGGTTCCTGAGAGTTCTTCATTCACCAAAAGACATGGTCGACTCCTAAACTTGGTTACCTCGAGCATTGAGGAAGACATGCTAAAGGTGCTTTTCCAGTTCTTCGACCCTTTGCACCATTGCTTTACCTTCCCCGATTACCAGCTGGTGCCTACTATGGAAGAATTTTGTCAACTCTTGGGTATTCCTATTCTCAATCAACTACCTTTCACCAGTATTGAAAGAGACTCGAGCCCTGAAGAGATTTCCCGATCTTTACACTTGCAAAGATCCGACGTCACAGCTAATTGGGAAACAAAAAGTGGTGTCAAAGGGTTCTTAGCCAAGTTCTTATTTGAGAAAGCTGAAGATTGTTGGAACACTTTAGATTTACAAGCTTTTGAATAAATCTTGGCCTTTCTCATCTATGGGATGGTACTATTTCCAAATCTTGACCAACTTATAGATGTAAATGCTGTCAAAATCTTCATGTCTCATAATCCGGTGCCTACTTTGTTGGGAGATATCCTACATTCTCTCCACTCTCGCACCATGAGGAAAAGAAGAACCCTCATGTGTTGTAATCCTCTATTGTCTAGGTGGTTTGTTTCGTATCTCCCCCGATCCGTGTTGAAGAACGAGCAAGGTTTGAGGTGGTCCAATAGGTTGATGTCACTCAGACATTCAGATATTTACTGGTGTTCTCACTCCTTGGAGAGCATTACTATCATCGACCGTTATGGGGAATTCCCTAATGTACCTTTGCTTGTCATTAGGGGAGGTATCACTTACAACCCTTTCTTAGTTTTACGACAGTTTGGGTATGCCCGAAGAGTTGGTCCTCATGATATGCTCATCCAAGGAGTGGTGTTCGACTACGACAATGACAATCAAGGCTACCCTCAGAGGTTTATACGATCTTGGAGGATGGTAAACAAAGTGGATAGTAAGACACTGGGACACAAGAATTCTATTCCCCTTGAGCCTTACCTTAGGTGGGTACGAGCCCATGCTCAGAAGCTCCTAATGCCTTACCCCTCCATCCTACCTGTTATCATGGAACCTGTTGCTGAAGGAGATGTCCCGTATACTGCTCACTATCCCAACATGCCTACTTCTCTTGAAGACTTGCAAAAGGGTTGGATTCAGCTAAAAGAAGAGTGAGACACCTTCAGAGCTCAGTTCTATGCAAGCGAGAAAAGGGTTTTGGGGCTTACAAAGAAACTTCATGAAGAACAGAGCTTCAATGCCTATCTAGCACCAAAGAGGATGCGTTAAACCTTTTTATCTTAGGAATGTATTTTGTAAGCCCAAGAGGCACGTTGTAACAATTTTGAACTGATTAATGCAATTTGACGTTTGTTCATTCTTTGTCTAGACAAATTTAAATTTCATAAATCCTTGAAATCATTTGCATGAGCATTTTTCATGTATCATAACATAACATGTTTTCCACAACAGGTCTCCTTATCTTTCTATTGTTTATTTCAGTAAGATGGATATCGAGAAAACAGTGAAAGACCTGCAAGCACAAAACTCCCAGTTTCAAGAGACTCTACTGACCCTGACCAAGGGGTAACAAGAGTTAATGACATTGATGGCATTCAAAAAGAAACCAAAAAGGAAAGCCCTAGTCAACTTGGGTAAAAGATTCAGAGAGCCAATCCGCTAGATACCAATAGTTGAAGATTCATTTGAGGAAGACGAAAATCAAATTTGAGAAGCAAAGAGTACCCAGGCTGGGTGTATCAATGATCAAGTGTCTGATGATGAAGACTATTTTGACAAGCAATATCCTCCTGTCGATGTTAAGTACAAGAAGCTACAGGATAGAATTAAGGCCGTCGAGATTCAAGCCATCCCTGGTTTGAATTTCGATGATTTGGGTTTAGTATCTCGGGTTCTCATTCCCCATAAATTCAAGATACCAGTCTTCATTAAATATGATGGGGTTTCTTGCCCAAAGCTTCATCTTAAGTCTTATGTGCGCAAAATACAACCGCACACCACCGACAAGTAACTCTGGGTCCACTTCTTTCAAGAAAGCTTGTCTGGGACTCAACTATATTGGTTTTACCAATTGGAGGGTTCCCGTATCCATACCTAGGAATACTTGGCCACTTCTCTCTATCACCAATACAATGCCGACCTGGAGCCGACTAGAGTTCAACTGTAAGACATGACAATGGTTAAAGACGATGGGTTCAAATAGTACGCCCAAAAGTGGAGGGATCTCGCCAGTAGGGTCCAACCACCGTTAACTGATAGGGAATATATTGATATGTTTATGGGCATGTTATCTAGTCCATTTTTCAACTTACTGGTTGGGTGTTCTTCGTCTGGTTTCGCCGAGCTGATCCTGGCTGGTGAAAGGGTCGAAAATGGTATCAAGAGTGGGAAAATCCCTATGGCATTTGCTTCCACCTCCAAACCCGTAAAGAAAACCTTCACTAGGAAGAAAGAAACTAATGATGTGTATGGGGAAAAGGCCCGTACCAAGAAGGATAACCTTCCATCCGTTAATGCTGTTCTGATTTCCAACCTTACTCCTGTTCAAAGACAGTCTTCTAATCATCAATGATTTGAGGCTCCACGAAGACAATTCACAAGGATAGGCATGTCGTTATCCCAATCCTTACAACACCTACTAAAGGATAACTTGGTAACACTGCGCGATCCTCCGTCAAATCCAAACACTTCCTCACCTAAATACAATCCAAATACCAAATGTGCATATCATTCAAATATTCCCGGGTATGAGACCGATCAATGCTGGGCGCTGAAGAACAAAATTCAAGATCTAATCGACAACAAGACAATCAAATTTGATCCGCCTATAATTCCCAATGTGATAACGGCACCAATGCTAAACCATGGCAAAGGTTTCAATGCAATTGAAGACATTATTTTGGTTCCTTATGTCGAAGATCTAACTACTCCATTAAATGTTGTCAAAGAGAATTTGCTGAGAGCAGGGGTTTTCCCTGGCTGTTTGAAAGATTGGGATTTCTGGGCCAAACAAGTTAATGGAAGCAAATGGATGAAAGAAGGCGTTCAACATCTGATGAATAGTCATGAAATCCTATTTGAGAGAATTCCATTCGTCAAAAGTTTGACCGATAAGATTGAAGACCTCTTAATCATAATAATTTCAAACAAGCCTATTAGGATCTCCTTAAAGGGTCTTATCAGGATTTCGAATGAACCAATTGTTGATCCTTTGATAATCACTGCCCCTGGGCAATTTCTGTATTCTTCCAACAAAGCAGTACCATGGAACTACGGTGATGAAGTGTATTACCAAGGAATAAAACAAGATGCTTAAATTGAAGAAAACAAAGTTGATGACATTGGGAATATTACTTGTTCTAGTAAAGTGACCAAAATTTGGAGAATCTTTTCGCCCAACATTTCACCCCTAACTCATACAATGGCACTTGTCTGCATCACCAATGTTAAGCGTAGTGCTGACATTAGGGGTAACAAGAAAGTGATTGAGCCTGCTGAGACAGAAATACCCGCAAAAGACATTGCTGCTGAGGAACTGTTGTACCCCAAAATTTTCCCTCCCATATTTCTCAATACATTTCAAGTGAGGTCCTCAAATTGCTCAAGGAAGTCCAAGGATTGACCAGACAAACTCTCTCCTAAGGCAATCTACCTCAAATTAGGGTTTCATTTTGCACCAAGGTACTTAAGTCCAAAGGATCCCAAATTCTCACCATTGTCCTAATATGTTATCAAGATCATCCGTGTCAAGTTTCAAGCCTTGCAGAGGAAATTTGCTCAGTCAATTGCTCAAAGGCCTGAAAATCGACTGTGCTAGGGCAAAAGTCAACTGTGGCCCACATACAGTCAAACCTCAAGATTTTTGGTCAACATTCTCATTTTTAAGTATTATTCATCATTTGATCAAGGGTTGATCATGATTCCTCAAGGATTGCTCACAATTCATCAAAATCCAAAAGTTGTTAAATTAGGGTTTTGCAGGAAAAGTCAACTCAACTTTGACCAAGCATAACCTTCTCATACTTTAGAAAAATTGAACCATCCAAAGCTCATTTTGAATAGGATTTAATTCCCTACAATCCATCTTCAGCTCCCAAGTTCAAAATGTGCACTCACAAGAAGATATAAATTTGGACATTATAGGTCATTTTGGAAAGTCAACAAAAACACCTTTTGGGTCAAAGCTTCGTACATGAACATGGAAGACTCAATTGAGATGAACCCAAAAGGGTTGCTTATAGGACATCTCAAGATTTCTAAAAAGTCCAAGAATACCTCTCTAGGGTCAAAAATGAGGGAGTTATGCATTGGTAAAGTTGACCCTTTTTGCAAAATTGCCAAAAGTCAAAAAAGGCCAAAATTGCATTTTTTATCAAATGGGCCCAACTTTTTATGCTCGCATTGAGTTTGTAATATGACCCACGACTCATGATCCCTTCCATTTGTTATTATTTCATTTTTGTCATTTATTTTGATTTTATTTCAATTAAATCAAATACAATCAAAATAAAATCATTAAAATATCAAAAATTAATCAAAGCTTGAGATTTTGTGCATGTTTAGGTCTACTATACAGCTGGAATTGAGATCAAATTGTGCAAGCTTCATTTGGACACAAAAATATTGCATTTTTCTTGATTTAGAAAGATTTTGTACAATGATCAAATCATAAATCAATGATCTTAATTGGAAAAGATTTGAAGCAAATTTGTAACCTAATTCATTCTAGGGTACATAAGGAACATGTTCAGATAAAAAACAAGGAGATTGGAGGTGTGGAAAGAAGAGAATAAATCTCAAAATTCAAGGAAAAGTTGAAAACTGATTTCCCAGTTCCAGGCCTCCTCAAGCCATTCCAGTCACACCAATCGCTTGTTGCACATTCCTGGATCATATTGCAATCACTAGCAAGCTTCCTCAAGCCTTGAAACGCACTGTAAGTACCCCACGGTTTTCACATTTTCTTGAAATCGAATTCAATAATTTTGGCATATTTAGCATGATTCATTGGCCTATTCTTAATCCTTGATTCATTCTCAAACTAATGGTTACATTTAATTTCGTTTTTGCTGACTATACATCAAGATGCCATAGTTAGGGTTCTTGTTGCATTTTTGGGGTTTTTCTGTACAGGGACAATTGGCCATGGATAGTGGTACCATGATGCTCGTGAGGTTGCAACGAGTTGATTGGTACCGTTATTTTGCATTTATCATGCTTGTATGGGATTTTGGAGAAGCACAGGGTTGTACCTATGCCCATTTGTCCGTAGGTAGATGTCCTTTGTCTAAAACGACGGAGGCACGAGGAAGATGATAATGTGGAACTCCCTGACTCTCCCATTCAAATCTGCGCGCGTGTTGATAATTGTTATTTTGTTTTTACATATAATGATTGTTTGTCATTCTTTGTACAACTAACCAAGCCAGCCCAGCTGGTAAGCGTGCAGTGTGATTATGCCAAAGGGCCTGGGTTCGATCCCCAGGTCCCAACTTTGCTTTCCATTATTTTTCTTTTCCTAATCAGGTGCCCACGTATCCAATGAGTCTACCATGCATAACATCCAGTTATCCAAATCATCCACACTCCAGATCAAAGGCAAATCCTTGAGGGAAAACCATAGGCATGAGTCAAGCGCCCATACAGGATCTGGAAAGTCAAAAGGGCCAAGGAGTTATTGGGCCCAGAATTGCAATTGGCACCTCCTTTTTTCTATTAACCAGGCCCATTTCTTTTTCTTTTCTATTTTTTTCTTTTATTTATTTATTTTCTAACCACAAATTAATTTCTTTTTTTTCACAAAAAAATCATAAAATCAATTTCACAAATTTAGATTTAGGTTTTTTTTTTATTTTCATCAAATTTAATTTAATGTTAGTTCTAATTTAATTTAGGTTTAATTCTAACTTTCTTCATATATTTAAAATCAATTAGAAAAATTAGGGTTTGCTCTTGATTTAATTTATTTCTTTTCTCAAATAAAACAAAAATACAAAAATAGGTTAATTTAATTATTGTCCTTAATTTTTTAAATTAATTAGTAATTAGGTTTTATTTATTTAATTAAACCTTATTTTCTTGAAATGTCACAAAAACACAAAAATGATTAATCTTGCAATTAGGTTTAGTCGGGGTCAAAACCCTAATTCTCTCGTTTTCGATTCATCGCGTGCGCTTATTATTTTTGCAATATTAATGTAACTGCTCATGGTATGTAATAGTTTAAATTAGGATTTTCTTTATTTATCATTTTACGGGTTTTTGGCTATGTAATTAATCCCCCTCCCCGAAGCCTTGTAATAGCATAGTTTTTATTTCTCGCATTTTAATTCTCGCAAATATTAATTGTTAGATGTATGTTAATAGGATTGTATGACAAGATTGCATGTTAATTTAAAATGGATAGCAAACCCTAATGTGCAAAGATAATAATCTGAAATCTAATCACTCGCACATGCGCACTCTTAGGGTATACTCTCACTTCGGTTGCCTTCGGTAAACGGCCATTAAGTATAGGGTATCTTAGTGGTTTCCCTCCTGTCTAAGCAAAGATAAAAAGTCTCGTTCGGAAATGTTGCCTCGGAAATGTTGCCTCGAATATGATCTTAAGATATTAGGGTTATTACTAAGACGTCTTAACATTGCTTTAGTGATCGTACGTCCCTTACGAATTGACCCTTACAACTCCAACGACGGCGCTTCCTATTTCTCAATAGTAGGGTAGCATTGTCTAAAGGAAACGAGTACAGAAACAATCTTTTTTGAGTAGGTAGTTGCTAGTAGGTACTTGCTCAAGATAAGCTTCTTACACTTACACTTTTCAAACAAAGTTTTCAAAAACACTTTGTAACACTCTTGAAGACAGAAGCAAGGATTAAAACGAAGTAAAACAAAAACTTTTCAAAACACACAAACACACAAGCAATTTTCAAAAGATGAGCTAGTACCTAAGAGCCCGTGGAAAACCACGGATATAAAGGGTGCTAATACCTTCCCTTTCTATAATCTACCCCCCGTACTCAAAATCTCGAAAAAAGGAATTTTTCTGTGCTTTTTTCCTTTCCAGTTGGATAAAATAAAAGTCGGTGGCGACTCTTGCTTACTGCGACATTTTGCGAACACAAATGCAAAACGCAAACCATTTTTAAAACAGTCGGTTCTACCACCGTATCACAGAATTGGCGACTCTTCTGGGGAAATAAATGGGGTATACCTTAGGATCTAGTTCATCATATTTTCTTCTCTTGTTTGTTTTGGTTGCTTTACTTTTAAGAGTTTTGTTTAGGAATTACTATAGATCCTAACCCGAATCTGGGGGAAACCTTTTAGGTAAGTAGCAATAAACTGTGAGGGAACTATACAGCGTAGACCAATACAGTTGAAGCAGTAGCTACGTTGATATGGCACATTGGTTAGTACCGATATCCCTTGTGGAGAAACGAGAAGAATACGGGGCCATTATGTGTGTCGTTAAGCATCAACTGACCTTAGAACCCTTAATCGACCAACTTGGCCATTAGGAAGTAGTGAGATAGCCAGCCTCGGTGTAAAGATGAGAACTGGTTGATACTCGATGCTACACTCATTGAGACCATACTCTTGAGATAGTTCTGGCTGCAAGAAAAGATTGCGTGAGCTAAAACCATGACCGATGGAGGATGGTCAGTGATATTGAGAACCTCTAGAACTCGGTTACTTTTGTTAGGATAGGTTGAAACCAACTGAACTTCAAGAGGGTAATACCTTTGACTCCATGCAAGCCTTAAACTTAAGGACTTTTGTGTGACTTATTTGCCTTTGCCATGCCTGTTATCTGCTATACCTGTTGTTTTTATCATGACATCATGCATCATAACATAGCATGCATACTCCATTATACTAACCATTTCAAAGACCGAGGGGATTTATCTTTGTTCTGTTTTGCAGATTATGGATTTTGTGCACAGAAACACCATCTGAGTTAACTTTGTACAAATACCTGCTCAACTCAAAGAGTTAGCCTCAAGAGTTTCTGAGACTTCTTTTTTCATTAAGAGACATGGTTAGCTTCTTAGCTTGGTTACTTCAAAGTTTGATGAGCAGATAATGAGTGTGCTTTTCCAGTTTTTTGATCCTGTGCATCATTGCTCTACCTTTCCGAATTACCAACTGGTTCCCACTTTGGAAGAGTTTTCTTACTTATTGGGCATATCCATCCTTGAGAAGATGCCCTTCACAGGTATGGAAGAGACTCCTAGACCGGAAGACATTGCTTCAGCTTTGAATCTAAAAAGGGATGATGTAGTATCCAATTGGGAAACACAAAGCGGGGTTGAAGGTTTCTTAGCCAAGTTTCTGATAGATCAAGCTCAGCTATTCTGGGATATTTTGGACTTTCAGGCTTTCGAAGATATCTTGGCTCTCCTTATCTATGGTTTGGTTCTCTTCTCGAATCCAAATTCCTTCATAGATGTGAATGCGGTTAAGATCTTCCTTTCTCGCAATCCTGTGCCTACTGTACTGGGTGATATCTTGCATTCCCTCTACACTCGTACTGTGCGTAGAAGAGGAAGTCTTATGTAATGTATGTCGTTGCTGTCGAGGTGGTTTATTTCTCACCTCCCTAAGTCCGTGTTGAAGAATGAAGAAGGTTTGAGATGGTCTTACAGGATAATGTCACTTGCCCATACAAACATTCTTTGGAGCTCCCGGGTTATGGAAAGCACTGCAGTCATTGATCGTTGTGGGGGATACCCTTATGTCCTGTTGCTTGGAATTAGAGGGGGAATAACCTACAATCCTTGTCTAGATTTGGAACAGTTTGTTCGTGCTCGGGGAGACGGTCCACATGAGTTACTTCTTACAGATATTGCATTTGACTACAAGGAAGATGTTGACGAGCATCGCCGAAGGTTTATACGAGCTTAGGGCATGGCGAACAGATCTGACCCTCAAGATCTAGGACCAAGGACTTCCCTTCCCATGCACCCTTACCTAAAATGGGTCCGAGCTCGTTCCCAGAAGCTTGGGATGCCCTATAAAGCATATTGCCAGTAATTGTGGAGCCCGCTAATGAAGAAGGTGTTCCTTACACAGTTCTTTATCCTTACATGCCCACTGATCTTGGGGCATTACAGAGGTCTTGGATTCAGCTGAAAGAGGAAAGGGATACCTATCGAGAGAAGTACCATGAGCAAGAAAGGAAGATCTTGAAGCTCACCAGGCAGCTCGAAGAAGAAAGAACGATCAATGACTACGTCAGCACAAAGGGGAAGCGTCCATGGGATTTTTTATTTTTCTTTTTCTAGTTTAAGATTTGTTTTTCATTTACTTCTTTGTAACGCATTAAAGGCATTGTTGACCCTTTTTACAAGTTAATCTAATAAAGTTTGTTTATTGTTTGGTTTGCAAATGTAAATCTCCCAAAGTCTTTGAAATCATTATATACGCATCCCATTATCATGCACATCATTACAGGTACCATTACAGGTTTCTCATCTTCTTCGCTGTTTATTTCAGTAGAAATGTCTTCTGATCAAGCAATCAAAGATCTTGAGGCACAAAACGCCCAATTCCAAGAGATGTTCTTGAGCTTGGATAAAGGGCAAGAGGATTTGAAGACTCTCATTCTAAAGGAGAAGAAGAATAAGAAGAAGAAGGTCGTTCTTCTGAGTATGGGCAAAAGGTTTGGGGATAGGTTGAAACAGCAAGCTGATCTGTACTCTTCATCCAAGGAAGGGGAGAACCAAGAAGAAGAAAAGGGCTTCAGTCCTGCAATCTCTGATAACAATACAGATTATGATGATGAGCAATATCCTCCTGCTGAGGATAGGTACAAGCCGTTAGAAGACCGTCTCAGTGCAATGGAGATTCAGAAGATCTCTAGTTTGGATTTTGGAGAACTGGGACTGGTATCTGGAGTGGTGATCCCTTATAAGTTCAAAGCTCCTGTTTTTGCCAAGTACGATGGAGTATCCTGTCCAAAACTCCATCTCCGCTTGTACGTCAGAAAAATCCAACCCCATACTGCTGATAGAAATTTGTGGGTACACTTCTTTCAAGATAGTCTGTCAGGGAATCAACTTTAATGGTTTTATCAATTGGAAGGAGCCAATGTCCGAAACTGGGAAGACCTTGCTGCTGCTTTTTACAGGCAGTATCAATATAACGCCGACCTTGCTCCCACTCGTACTCAGCTTCAGGGTATGTCAATGGATGCAAGTGAAGGTTTTAAGGACTATGCTCAGGAGTGGAGAGACTTAGCTGGAAGAGTCAAACCCCCTTTGTCTGACAGGGAGTTGGTTGACATGTTTCTAGAGACGCTATCTGGACCATTTTTCAATCATCTGATCGGTAGTTCGTCGTCTGGGTTTACTGAGTTAATCTTGACTGGAGAGAGAGTAGAAGTTGGTATCCAAAGTGGTAAGATACAAAAAGATACTTCATCAAGTGCAGTGAAGAAGCCTTTCACCGGTAAGAAAGAAGCTAGTGCAGTCTACGGCGCGAGGGGCCAAAGCAGACCTGAACACCGTTAAGCAGTAAATGCGGTAGTGATATCAAGACCCACGGTTTCCCCACAACGCAAAAATCAACAAAGGATGGAAAGACCACAAAGGCAGTACACTCGGCTCAATATGACCTTGTCTCAAATTCTACCACAACTATTGAAAACTAATCTGGTAACTCTGAGGGAAGCCCCAAAGAAACCCAACACTACTTCTCCTCAATATAACCCGAATGCCCGCTGCACCTACCACTCCGAAAGTCCAGGTCATGATACAAACAACTGTTGGGCCTTGAAGAATAAGGTGCAAGACTTGATGAAAGCCAAAGAGATTGAGTTTGACGCTCCGGAGAAGCCCAACGTCATAACTGCTCCCATGCCCAAGCATGGCCATGGAGTAAATGCTGTGGACAATGATTTATTTGTGACCTCCGTGGAAGAAATTTCTACTCCTTTGATGACAGTTAAGAAGAATCTATTATTGGCTGGTTTATTTCTGGACTATGGCGAAGGTTGCCACATGTGTTCATTTCTGCCTGCTGGTTGCTACTTATTGAAATCAGGTGTTCAGCGCCTGATGGATAACAAAGAGATCCTATTCGAAAAGACTATGATTCTGTTGGTTCTAGTTGAAGATGTTGCCATCATAACCATTTTCACCAATCCCTCCAAGGTTTCCTCGAGAAAGCCTGTTAGGATTACACCCGTCCCGAGAATTTCTCCGTTAATAATTATTGTCCCTGGTCCTATCCCATACACTTCGGATAAGGCTGTCCCTTGGCACTATGGTGCTGATGTATATTACCATAGAGTTAAACAAGACTTGAAAAGTGAGGAAGCTGATGTTGATGTCAGCAATATTGTTGGGGCTAGCAAGGTCACCAAAAGCGGAAGACTCTTTTCTCCCGAGATTTCCCCTCTGACTGTTCACACACCTGTTGTCATTCCATCTACTAGTTCACCAGCTATTATCCCAATTCCTATTCCAGTTATCACTCCTATCGCCGAGTCATTTGGCGCTCGAGGAAAAGAAATCACAGGTGAGCCTGCCCGGATGGAGGCACCTAAGAAGGTCATTGTAGAAACCTCTAAGAAGGAGATAGAGGAAATTCTGAAGACTATCAAGAAAAGCGACTACAACATAGTCGAGCAGCTGGGGAAGACCCTGTCAAAAATCTCCATGTTGTCCTTGTTTTTATGTTCTGAAGCCCATTCAAAGGATTTAATTGCTTTCCTCAAAACTGCGCATGTGCCGCAGGAAACTTCTGCCGATCAATTCAAAGATTGCGTAGCTAGTTTGACTGCCGACAACGGGTTGGGTTTTCCAGATGCAAATATGACTGCTAAGGGAAGAAATCACAATGATGCTCTGAACGTCTCGATCGAGTGCAGGGGCACTACTATGGCCCATGTACTGTGGATACCGGGTCCTCACTGAATGTTTTGCCAAAGAAAGCATTAGACCGTCTAGACTATGAAGGCCTGATTCTAAAGCCGAGCAATATTGTGGTCAGGGATTTCGACAGGTCAAAAAGGATGGTGCACGGGGAGGTGGAAGTCCCTATTAAAGTTGGCTCTCAAACTTTTGCTTCCACTTTCTATGTGATGGATATTAGGCCATTGTATTCTTGCTTGCTGGGTTGCCCTTGGATTCATAAGGCTGGGGCAGTGACTTCCACGCTCCACCAAATGTTGAAATATCCGGTAAAGGGGAAGATTGTTACGGTACAAGGAGAAGAGGAGTACATGGTGAGTCATCTCAATTCATCAAAACCCCTAGTCAGAATTTTGAAGAGGTCCCCCAGACTTTGGTGTCAACTGAAGTTGCTACTGATAAACCTCGGGTGAAGATGGCTTCCCTCAAGGATGCCAGGGTTGTAATTGAAAAAGGTGGGTGTGCAAATTGGGGTCAGCTCCCTGATTTCACACACGAAACTGACAAGTTTGGTTTGGGCTTTACTACAGGGGCTCAAAGGGCTGTTAGGCGCACGCGGATTGGAAGACCCCCTCTGCATATCAGTAATCAGGGAGTTAATGCGGTTGAAGATGATGAAGAAGATTCAGATATCGTCGGATGGATCTACCCTACAACCAATGGTGGATTGAACAATTGGACAGCGAAGGACTTCGTACATGTTTCTTTTATTCCACAGTAATTGACTTTTGTTTTAAGAGTTGTAATAAACAGTTGGAAACTTTACGGCCTGGTGCCTTGCCCGGGGCACTTTGGATTTTCTTGTGAGGGCTTATTATTTTTCATTTTCATATATCACTAATAAAGCATTGGACGTTTCTTGCATTACAAATTTTGTGCTCCTTGTTTTTCTTTTTCTGTCTCTCACTTTATCAAAACAGCTATTCTCTTACACACATTCATGTATCATAATGCAGATCAATATCCACCCTGGATCCCATTGATAACAACTCTGCTACTGCCAGTTATGACTTCGAAAATCTGATCAACCAAGCCGAGGACGAAGGTGAGGATGATTGTGAGGTGCCCGGAAAACTTGCTAGACTGTTACTACAGGAAGAAAGGGCCATACAGCCCCATGAAGAGCCAGTTGAATCAGTGAATTTGGGTACAGAGGAAGACAAGAAAGAGGTCAAGATAGGTGCAAATCCGGAGCCTAGTGTCAAACAACGGTTGATACAGATGCTACGTGACTATGTTGAGATCTTCGCTTGGTCTTATGAAGATATGCCTGGTTTGGACACTGATATTATGGTTCACCGCCTACCAACTAAAGAAGACTGCCCTCTGGTAAAATAGAAGGTTCATCGTATGCGCCTTGAGATGTCTGAGAAAATCAAAGCTGAGGTCATGAAGCAGTTCGATGCGGGATTTTTAGCTATCACTGCTTACCCGCAGTGGGTTGCCAACGTTGTTCCGGTGCCTAAGAAGGATGGTAAGGTACGAATGTGTGTGGACTATAAAGATCTGAATAGGGCGAGCCCCAAGGATGATTTCCCACTTCCTCATATCGATGTTCTGGTCGAGAACACCGTGCAGTATAAGATCTTCTCCTTTATGGATGGTTTTTCTGGTTATAATCAGATCAAGAAGGCTCCCGAGGACATGGAGAAGACAACCTTCGTTACGCAGTGGGGCACCTTCTGTTACAAGGTAATGCCTTTCGGGTTGAAGAATGCGGGGGCAACTTATCAGCGCGCCATGGTCGCTCTGTTCCACGACATGATTCACCATGAGATTGAGGTTTATGTTGATGATATGATTGCAAGGTCCCAGACTGAAGAAGAACACCTTGACCATCTCCAAAAACTGTTCGACAGGTTAAAGATGTATAAGCTGAGGTTAAACCCGAACAAGTGCACCTTCGGGGTCAGGTCTGGTAAGCTGCTGGGTTTCGTCGTTAGTGATAAGGGCATTCAGGTGGACCCTGCAAAGGTAAAGGTTATACAGGAGATGTCGGCTACCCGCACAGAAAAGGAAGTTAGAGGCTTTTTGGGACGGCTGAATTATATTGCCCGACTCATTTCACATTTGACTGCTACTTGTGAGCCAATCTTCAAGCTGCTGAAGAAAGATCAAGTGGTAAAATGGAATGATGAGTGCCAGACCGCTTTCGAAAGGATCAAGGAATACCTCCAAGAGCCTCCAATTATGATGCCTCCAGTTAAAGGAAGACCTTTGATCTTATACTTGACAATACTGGATAATTCAATGGGGTGTGTGCTGGGGCAGCATGACGAGTCTGGCCGAAAAGAGCATGCTATTTACTACCTTAGCAAAAAGTTTACCAACTGTGAGACCCGATACTCATTGCTCGAGAAGACTTGCTGCACTTTGGCATGGGCTGCTCGCCGTCTGAGATAGTATATGCTGACTCACACCACCTTATTGATATCAAAAATGGATCCAATCAAGTATATCTTCGAAAAGCCTGCCTTGTCCGGAAGAATAGCAAGATGGAAGATGATCTTAACTGAGTATGACATCCAATAAACAACCCAAAAAGCAATCAAGGGGAGTGTATTGGCAGATCATTTGGCGCATTAGGCCGTGGATGACTACCAATCCATGAATTTTGAGTTCCCGGATGAGAACATCATGTTGGTGACCGACTGTGAAGAACCTGGACCGGATGAAGGACCTAAGGAAGGATCCCGATGGTCTATGTATTTTTGACGGAGCCTCAAATGCATTGGGTAATGGCATTGGCGCTGTGATCATATCTCCTGAGGGATGTTATACTCCGTTCACCGCCTGATTATGTTTTAACTACACCAACAACTTGGCGGAGTATGAAGCGTGCATCATGGGTGTTCGAGCTGCTATTGACCTAAGGATTAAGTTCTTGAGTGTATTCAGAGATTCCGCTCTAGTGATCAGTCAGATCAAAGGCGAGTGGGATACGAAGTACCCAAATATTATTCCTTACAAAGAGTATATATTAACGTTGCTCCCACATTTTGAGGAGATAATCTTTGAACACTTCCCGAGAGAGGAAAACCAGTTAGCGAACGTGCTAGCTACCATGTCTTCTATGTTAAAAGTCAGGTGTGACAATGAAGCTCCCCAGATTACCATTGAGAGGTTGGACGAACCCGCACATTGTTGTGTCATCGAGACTGAAGGGGTAGCAGATAAACCCTGGTTCCACGAGGTAAAGAGGTATCTTGAGGCTCAAGAATGCCCCGAGGGTGCATCTGTTAATGATAAGAAGTTCTTGAGAAGGTTTGCTGCGAAGTTTTTCATCAGCAATAGGGTTCTCTATAAGCGTAACCATGATTCAACCTTACTGCGATGTTTGGACAAAAGCGAGGCGGAAAGGATCATGGCAGAGTTACATAAAGGTACCTTCGGAACTCATTCCAATGGACATACCATGGCAAAGAAAATCCTACAGGAAGGATATTATTGGTCCACTATGGAAGTCAATTGTTATCACCACTCTCGGACCTGTCATAAGAGCCAAGTCTATGCTGATAAGGTGCATGTACCTCCAGTTCCTCTGAATGTTTTGACAGCTCCTTGGCCTTTTGCAATGTGGGGTATCGATATGATTGGCGAGATCATACCTACTGCGTCTAACGGGCATCATTTTATTCTGGTAGCTATTGATTATTTCACGAAGTGGGTTGAGGCAGCTTCCTTTGCTACAGTAACCAAGAACGTCGTGGTGCGATTTATCCGGCACAATTTGATCTGTCGATACGGTGTACCGGAGAGGATCATCACAGACAATGTAACAAATCTCAATAATACGATGATCACCGAGCTCTGCAAACAGTTCAAGATACATCACCACAACTCTTCTCCTTACCGGCCGAAGATGAATGAGGCTGTTGAAGCGGCTAATAAGAACATCAAGAAGATTGTGCAGAAGATGACGGTGACATACAAAGACTGGCATGAGATGTTACCATTCTCTCTTCATGGGTACCGTACCTCAACACGGACTTCGACAGGGGCAACACCTTACTCTATGGTGTATGGCATGGAGGCAGTCCTACCCATCGAAGTCCAGATACCATCTCTCTGGATTATGAAGGATGCAGGTTTGAGCAAAGATGATTGGATCCAGACCCGACTTGATTAGCTGAATTTAATCGACGAGAAGAGACTTACTACTATTTGTCATGGTCAGACATATCAAAAGCGAATGACCAAGGCTTTTAACAAGAAAGTCAGACGTCAAGAATATCAGGTCGGGGATTTGGTGATCAAACGCATCATACTGCCACAAGGTGGTCCCAGGGGCAAATGGACCCCCATATACGAAGGGCCATTTCTGGTTAAGAACATTTTCTCGGGAGGAGCTATGATTCTAACCACCATGGATGGTGATGACCTTCCTCACCCCGTCAATGCAGACATAGTGAAAAAATACTATGCATAATCATAGACCCGCTAGGTCGACTGGCCTAGGCAAAAATAAGGGCTTCCAGACGAACTAAAAGGGTTCAGGAAAAAGTAACGGATGAAAATAAAAAAAAAACTATACACCCGGCAAGTCGAAAACCTAAAAAGGCGGCTTGGGCAAAAAAGGGTATCCCGGTGGATTGAAAACCTGAAAGGGTGGTCCAGGAAAAAATTAGGGATCAAAGTGTAACACTATGTCTCATTGGATCATCTTGCGACCAGACTTCGGTATTGACTATCAAGATCAATCTGATCTACCTTCGACCAAGTAGCAAAGTGATGAGATGCTCGAAGATATAAAGGCAATAGCAGAGTTGGAACCCAATGGGATTGTTTCATATAGCTGTTTTTCTTTCTTTTTCACAAATTATGTAAATTCTATCCTTCGGTGGCGTTCTCTTACTAGGACGTCAGCCTCTTGTACAGAACACCTATTACAGGCCAACTTCAAAAATCAATACAATTCACTTTCACAAGAAATTTCAACTTGTTTTTCTTTTTCTGTTTTGTTTTGCAAGAACTTCCATTGATTCATTTTTGATATATGCATTTGAAATTAATTGTTGCTCATAAATACTTACATGCGAAACAAAAGACAATTACTCGTAATTCCAGGAACAGGGGCAAACAAGAAATGTCCAAACCTTATAGTTGCTCTACCCACCAGGTACAGGGATAAAGCTAGCTGGTGAATATGACTAAGGATACATACATTCCCCGCAGAGAAGGAAGTATCTAAAAAGACAGCGGTGTTAACTCTACCCAGCTAAGGTTCATAATCGAGAATGAGTCGGAAAAATTCTCCCCAAGCAGAGTTTATCTATCACCAACAATGGAAGTTCACCATCAGTGGAGTTTATTTCTTCCACATGAAGAAATTCAATCCTCGACAGAGTTCATCGTCACCAGCAACGGTAATTCATCATCAACGGAGTGGTTTCTCCAAATCAGTGGATCATCTAGCAGAATATCTTTCCTCCCCACAGAGTCTCTCTCGATGGAATATTCTCAAACAAAACGGATGCAAGTCTCCGACTAATCATCTTCTGTCACTATCCCTAGCGAGAACGAGGAACTTAACTCCTTATACTCTCCAGCAGCAGTCCAGGAATTATTCTCCCCTACTAGAGAATATCACAAGAACATTGCATATCCATACATCGTGGCATGCGCATATGCATCATACATCACAATCTCATTTATTTTGAGAACATCATTACTTAATACATTTCTTACATCATGACATTATATACGACTAACTCTTTACCTTTCAGGAAAAGATACAATCAAATTCTCAAAAGTTTTCTTTGGTTCAGTCAAATCGATACTAAGATTTCTGTTCAAGTTTAAGCTATAAAGTCCGAAAATCGACCGAATAATATCTTGATATCTCATAATACTACGAATCATGGAATCGACCAAATAGTGGTATGTCTAAAATACAAGCTATGATGCCCGGAAATCGACCGAAAATCAACTTAACCCTCAGCAAGTTATTGTGAAGCCTGGAAATCGACCAGATAGCAATACAAGATACCATGAAGCCCGAAAAACAACTTTCCATACAAGATACCAGTAACTTAAAATTCCATAATTTATCGCTTTATATATAACATTATAGTAATTAGGGTTTGTATGGAAAGACTAAAACCAATACTTAGACAACCCTAATTTAAGACAAAATCAAGCTCGAAAACAATACATTGGCACACAAGCATCCCCTAGGGTAAATCCACTTGGTTGCCTTACAAAATGGCCATGTTACGCATGTGGGGTATCTTAGCAAAAAGCAATAAAAAATACAAGATCATAGTCCCTCGATGACGCTATCTAAGTTTCCTTTCAAATGATCTTAGTCCCTAAAAGAGAATGCTAAGATACCTTGCAACATTCCTAATCATGGTTATACGATGACCCACTCCCATCCCGTTTACATCCAAAGATAGGGTTACTTACAAAATCAATGGTAAGATAACAATGTCAAGATAAAAAGGAAATTAACATGAAAGAATTTTGAGTACGTAGAATGCTCCTAATTACTTGCTCAATTTAAAAACAAAACATCCTTGCTATTTTAAAAACAAACATCTAGACTTTCAAACATCTTACAAACTTGAAAAAAATTTCAAAAGATCAAACATCTTTGTATACATTCTTACGAACGAGAATCATTACAAAGTGTTCCTAAACAATGGCCTCTTTACAAAATACTTTCAAAAACCACACAAAGCATAATTTCAAACAAAAGCAAGTGATCTAGCAATTAACTAAGAGCCCATGGAAAACCATGGATGAAAAGGGTGCTAATACCTTCCCTTTTCATAATCTACCCCCCGAACTCAAGAAATAATCTCAAAGGTCTTTCCTGTGATTTTTAAGCTTTCCTTTTGGATAAAAGAAAAGTCTGTGGCGACTCTTGCTAACCGCAACATTTGCGATCAAACGCAAAACCTTCAAGTCAGTTCTCCCACCGTATCACATAACTGACGACTCTGCTAGGGAGTTTCTAAAAGTGGGGTTACCTTAGGGTTAGATCACCTTTACTTGCTTGCATTGTTTGACTTGTATGCTTTATATTATGGTTCTTTGTTTGGGTTTGAATTCTCTACCCGGATTTGGGATACCTTATAGGTAAGTAGCAATACTTGTGGAAACTACGCGGGGTATACCGACATGGTCTAAGAAATAGCTACGTTAGTGCGACATATTTGTGGGTACCGGTAGCCTTTGAGTTAATCAAGGAGAATACGGGGCCGCTGAGTGATGTCATGAAGCACTAATGAACTTTTAGAACCTTTACTTGACCAACTTGGCCTTTAGAACGTAGTGAGATGACCGGCTTTGGTGCAGTCCGAAGTTGGTAGATACTCGATACTGCACTTATTGAGGTTTGGTTTTTTGGGATATTTCGGTGGCCATTAAAGAGGCTTGTGCTGAGACAATGCTCAAGGAAATAAACCAGTGATATTAAGCTCCTTAGAACTCGGTTACTATTTCTAGGACAGGTTGAGCCAACTAAACTTCAAGAGGGTACTTGCCTATGAGACTCCATGCAAGCCTAAATCTAAGGACTTGTTTGCTTTGTTTGTGTATATTTATTTGTACATAACATCATGAAAATCATAACATCATATTCATTTACTAACCATTTCAAGGATCTTGGGATTTATCTTTGTTCTGTTTTGTAGGACATGGATTCTCTTCGCAGGAAAACTATTCAAGTCAATCTTGTAAGGATCCCTCCACAACTTAAGGAGCTAGCTTCAAGGATTCCAGAAAATTCTCCATTCACCGAGAGACATGGTCGCCTACTCAACTTGGTCACTGTTTTACCCCAAAATTTGCCCTCTCACTTATCAAGAATTTGCTTAGAAGATCTCCTTGGGCTCAAGATTGCACTAGGGTTTGATCAGCTCAAGATACCTCCTTAAGAACTGATGGCCAAAATTAGGGTTTAAATTTGCACAAGGATTTTTGAACTTCCAATGTCCTATATGGCTTTCATGGATCATTATGGACCCCCAAGATTGCACATGTCAAGTTTCAAGCCTTGGATTACATTTTTGCTCAGTCAATTGAGCAGTTGACCTAAAAATCAGTTGTATTGGGGAAAAAGTCAACATTGGCTAATTTACAGTCAAACTTCATGATTTTTGATCCACTTCAACATTTTAGACTCATATGTATCATTTGATTAAGTTTGGACCACAACTCCTCAAGAAATTTGATCAAATCTCCAAAAGGTCAAAATGGTCAAAATGGTCAAAATTGGGGTTTTGGTTGGGAAAGGGCAATTTCTGATTTTTTAACCTAGAAAATGGTCAATTGATTTAAGTCATGATCTCAAGAGTCCAATTGCAAAATTTTTACCTAAGGATATGGTTCAAAACATTGCAAGTCCATTGGATTGACAGATGAATTTTTCAGTCAACTGTATACTAAAAAGTCAAACTTTGACTTTTTGGTCAAATTCAAGTGCCAAAGATCATAATTCATCAAAACATGTCAAAATATGAATTTTATTCATCAAGAAATCAAAAGTCAAGATTTCATTTTGAAAAGTAAAAATTTCTAAATTTAGAAATTTTTTTAAGTGTTTGAAATTTCATATTTTTTCATAACTTTGAACAAATTTTTCGCCATGATGCCAGATGATTCAAGAGAAACTTCCAACATGAAAGTTGTATATCTCCATGAAATATACAACTTTTCTTTATACAACTCCTTCCAAAAGTGCTTGGATCTAAAGTTATAATTTTATGAACATAGGGTCATGAAACAAAACACTTAGTAAAATTTTACCATAATCTGGTCTGAATTTTGACCTAACTTCATGGCACTTTTTCATATAATTCCAAGGGGAATCTTCAAAATAAATTTAAATATGGGTTGTATAGAACATTGCAAGCTTTCCAAAATGTCAAAGAACTCCTTGAGATCATTCTTGAGTAGGGATAATCGAAGAGATGAAGTTAGGGTTTTATCACTTTAATTACAAGTCATTTTAGTGATGAACAAAATTGAAATTCAAACTATGATGTATAAACACTACTTTGAAGGCCTCAAAATTGTTAGGCACTCCATAATTAATGGTTTGCACAGATTTTAGAGGCCTCACTTCAAGCATTGAATGCATGGACATGCTTTTTATCCATTTTTGGAAGAAAGGTTACATTGCCATTTTGATAAAGTAACTTTTTGTACAAAACTTGTTCTTGAGCCTTGCACTTGTTCTCTTCTGATCAAACAGGTCCTATAACTCATGAGAAATGTTTCAAACACTTACAATCACCCATCCCATGCTTGTACCTCTTCTTGAAACTTGTTTCCCTCTTTTCTTTAAATACAAGTAACCTAGCCAAGAGCTAAGAACTTGTACTTTTGACTTGCCAATGCACTCAAACACTTTTATTTATACATACACAAACCATTTTGACACAGGGACGAATGCTCAAGCCTTGAAAACACCTAGAACTCAGATCACACTTCACACTTCCATTTTTACACCAACTGACCAAAAACTTGAAACTCATAATCTACTCGTGCGTTTCTCGGCCTTTTTGTTTTTAAAGTTTCTAAACATCATATAGAGTTGATCCCACACCCTGTTATAGAACTGTAACATCATTAACATCATCCTCCATTTCCAAAAACAGAGCTCTGCAGATTGACTTCTCCAAACCATTTCAGCCATCCATTGCTCAAGCTAATCATTGCATTAGTTTCCTGGGACCTCAAGGAAGCTAACCTAATCATCACCATCACTTGAAACAAGCTCAAACTCAAAACACGATTTCCAGTTTTGAGGTAAGTTTTCTTAACTTTGAACTCTTCATACAGGCATCATCAATGGTTTATTTTTTGAATAAAACATGTATATATCATTTCCCTAAAGCTAACCATGTCCATAGTTTCCATTAATTTTGCTTGAGCTTAGAGAATTTTGAAACTGAAATTTCTGAGATTTTTAGGGTTCAGGTTAAGGCCATTAAAATTTATGCTTATCTTTGATCGATAGTTTTATTGTTTACATTTCTGAA